>OY978526.1:59354648-59744648 GCA_963854835.1 Megamerina dolium | reverse complement strand
TTCACGAGCTCATACTTTTTTTTTTGTACAAGCAATCTTGTGTATCAATTTTGAGCTTGGCTGCTGTATTATTACTGCAATTATAGGAGACAAACAAATAGGCACACAGGTACACAGAGTCATGGCTAAATTGAATCAGATCGTGTTTGTTTATTCTTCTCCGTATTTGTCTCCTCTTCTTAAAGAAAATTCTTTGAATGGATGGTATAATGATGCTGATTTTGTAGCAAATTCATTTATAACTGGATAATTTAAGAACTTAGATCATCGCTTGTTCCTCATTTTGAAAATCGCTTTCCACTTGTTTCAGTCTAGGATGAGTTGACATAATTTGGTTGACATAATAATGGTTGACGAACGGTTGACATAATAATGGTTGACGAACCGTTGTCTCCAAGCTTTAGGGGGTATAAAGGTTTTTCCAAAACCAATTCAAAACTGTTGCTAGCTTTGCTCATATCATAGTCGTTTCTATTTTGACTTCCATATAGATGTGGTTGTGATAGTCCGTATTTGATATAGTATTTGGTATTAGGAGGCTACTTTTGGTACAGTGATCACTACTTGTATTAGGATTAAAAATTGGCATAAAATACTTACATACATACTTAAATAATACCGGTTAAAGAAAACTTTCGATTATTGCACTGATTCCGGATTATTATCTCAAGGTTAAGCTGCCTTAGAATAGCATTGAGAGCCTAATCTGCCTAACCTTCAGACAGAATCCCCAAGAAGTCCTGCTTTTCTCATTCGTCAAATAAGGATTTTTTAATTTTAGTCAATAAGACTTGTTATGGACTCATTCATTACTTGGACTATGCTGACCTAAATGTTTATAACTTGGATTTTGCACTTTGGCGAAGATCTTTCGTTTTCTTAAAGTTGATCTAAGGGCGGCTGACTTGAATTCCGTTCTTCGTGATTGTTTTTAAATTGTGACAATAGAAATTCCATTAAAATATACAAGTATTGAAAATCTGTTGATTTGGTATATAATAAATTATTATTTTTCTCTCTATCCTTATCTTTGCGCATCTTTCCTATACCCTTACAATATTAACGATATGAAATTTTTCAACTCAAACACATATTTTTAATATATATTATTATGGATGGTAAAATATGTACTGTAGTTAAAGCCGCATATAAAGAAACACAGGTACACACATTCATCGTGAGTCATAAATTGTAAAATTATCAACATAAAACTATTTATATCGAATAAGACCGTATAAACTAATATTGAAATAGATTTATTATAAAAAATATAAAATACATACGTGGCACTTATAAGCCCCGAGGGGCTTTTTGGCCGGTCTTCTCTTCCATTACTGTTGTATGTGTTAATTTTTTTACAGTATTTTTTTTTTCTCCTTTAAACTCCTAATTGGAGCATAGGGCCTCCACAAGGCTTCGCCATCGCACACGGTTTTGGGCAGTTGATCTAGCGCCTTCCCATGTGATGCCGGCAGCAGCTAGCTCACCCAGTATTGATCGTCTCCAGGTGTTTCTTGGTCGTCCGCTGCCTCTGCTCCCCTGCGGGTTCCAATCCAACGCCACTTTCTACGCTTAATCTGGATCAGTATGGGCTCTTCGCTCGTCAGACGCCATAGTGCCTCGTTTGAAATAGTGTTAGGTCAGAAAATTCTACAAATGATCCTCAAACACTTGTTGACGAAAGCTTGCAGTCTCTGCGTGATGGAGTTCGAGATCAGCCATGTTTCACTTCCGTACAGTAGTGTCGATTTCACACATGCGGAGAATATTCGTAATTTCGTGCGTCTGGATAATTGGGAATTTGCCCATACTAATTTTAGCCGGCCAAATGCTGTCTTTGCTTTGCTTAGCCTGCAGTTAGCATCCTCCTCAGCTCCCCCGTCTGTTGCTATCGTGCAACCGAGGTAGCAGAAACTTTCGACGAACTCAATCGCACAGCCGTCAATCATTATATGGCTTCTATTGGAATGATTGATTCTCATAGCTTTGGTCTTCGCAATATTTATCTCTAATCCGACGGTGCGTGCAAACGCGACTAAACTGTTCACCTTCGCTTGCATATCGGAGAATTTGTGCGAGAGGAGACAAATGTCATCGGCAAAGTCCAAGTCCTCAAGCTGCCGCGCGAGATTCCACACAATGCCAGTTCTCTTGTGCTGAGTGAGGCTGCTCATGACGTCATCCAGCACAATGGCGAAGAGAAGCGGGAAGAGAGGGCAGCCCTGCCGCACTCCAGCGTTGGTCGTGAATGAATCACTGATGTTACCATTGTGTAGAACCGCCGGGCTTCTCTTCCATTACTGTTGTGCGTGTTAATTTTTTTACAGTATTAGAAGGGAGCTAATTATTTTAGCCGGTCCCGAACGACAGAACTCTTGCGACTTCACTTTTTCTGAGCTTTTTCACAGAATTCTTTTAGAAGCTTTTTCATGGCAAGTTGTTACTGTCGGAAGAATTGCCAATTGCTTGCCGACAGGTAGGTACAGTATGAAAGAAAAATCTTTTCGATATTAAATTTGTTATGCTTCACGACCTACAGATCAGAAAGCCAACGCACTAACCACTGAGCCATGGCATCCACGGTTATAGATGTATTACTATAATAAAATTAATAATAACAAGTGAATTAAAAAGAAAATCATCAAATAACGGTTTTCGTCCTCACATCGACACATGTACATTTGCATATAATCCCCATCTTTATACATATAGTCTCAATATGAGATATGTTACAAGTAGATTAAATCGAAATATCGGTTGCAGTTTGCTTGAAAATAAGAAGAAAGAAATCTTTGACTATATTTGCAAAACATAAAATTAAACACTTAAGTACATATGTACATATTGTGTAGTAGGCATTACTATATACAGTAAGCATACATATGTACTCGTACATATGTCATAGATTAAAAGGCAAAGTATACACATATGAAATCGAGTTTTTATTTCGTTATCTATAAAAATGTTTATGCCGATTATGTCCTGTTCCATTAAAAACGTGAGACTTCAGCAGAAAATGTCAATTACGAATAATCGCATATGCAATATATTTATGTATCCGTATTTGAAACAAAATAAGACTATCAATATACATTTATACAGGGTGTTTGCCTGTATCACAGTGATTACTGTTGGCGTTTTGTTAGCAAGTAAATAGCATTTCTTTCGATTAGTACAGTTAATACCAGTAAAAGTGAATTTTGCCATTTACCAATTGACTACTGTAAGTGGGTGCCGTAGCTCAGTGGTTAGGGTGTTCGCCTTCTGATCTGTAGGTCGTGGTTCAATCCTCGGCTGATGCATAACAAATTTAATATCGATAAGATTTTTCTTTCGAACGGTACCCACCTGTCGGCAAGCAATTGGCAATTCTTCCGACAGTAACAACTTGCCATGAAAAAGCTTCTAAAAGAACTCTGTGACAAAGCTCAGAAAAAGTGATGTCACAAGTGTTCAGCCGTTCGAAACCGGCTAAAATAAGTAGGTCCCTTCTAATATTGTCCAAAATTTAAGACGCACAACAGTAATGGCTTTAATTGCCACATATTTTCTTTTTTTTTTTACTGTAAGTGTCATAGTATCGTCCAAATTGATTACTAACAACAAGAGCTCAGAGAAATATTGACTAGCATTAAAATTGTATGTGAGGACTTTATCACATGGTCTTCAATGTGATTTCCTAAAGATTGGTCGAACTGGACTTTTAACATCAAATCAAAAATTTATCCGTAATAGGAATTTAGTAAGAGCAACCTCCTTTCTAAGTGTGTGGACTCTGGTGAAAAAATACATAATCAGAGTAATCTAAAATATTAACCTCGAAATGTTTACAAAACTTGAATCATGGTATAATATTTCAGCAAGCAATAATTTCAAAATAAACAAGCCATGCCCCCAAAGTCATTGCTGTTATCCGCTCAGTGATGGGGCTGTATTTCCCCCAAAAAATTGACCGTAGGACAACCAAAGACCTTCACTTTTTCATATACCTCTTCAATAACGCTCAATTATGTAATTTCATACCCCTTAAAAATGCATCTAATCCATATTCGTTTCATGGCTCCGAAGCAATTGTACTCATTATATGATATGACCCTGTATATCTGTATAATTATATAAGTCTATGAGAGTATATCGTACATGTTTATATTATTTAAAAATACTTTATACAATTTAGTTGGTATAGATGAGCTGATAGAAAAACGGTACTAAATTCAGATGAACAAAAAGTCATGAAGTTTCCTTAATACAGACATACACATTCAAGCATACAGGTATACTACTTCCAGCCTACACCGAAAGCAAAAAATAATTACAATATGCGAGAGCACCAGCAACAATAACGACAACAACAGCTGCACCGTATTCAAGTGATATCAAATTAAAATTGACCAAGAAACACAATTTCCAGATGTGATGACGTTTTACTTTACTTTTCTTTTTCTTTGTATTTTGTGTTCAAAGTATAACGTAAATAAGGCAAACAAGACCAACACCAATAATCATAACAGCAACGACCATAACGACGTTTACGATAAATAAATAAATAAATAAATAAATAAATAAATAAATAATAAATGATTCAACTGGAATGGCTTAATGTACGTCTGTATGCGCCTCTCTCGTTCTCTCTGTATATGTGTGTGCTCCAATTTGACTCTTGGACAGAAGGCAAACAAACAACGTAACCACAAGAACAGCAACAACAAGGAGGAGTAAAACGAAAACAATGACAACGGCTATGGAATAATCAAAGTCATACGGACATACATATTCGAATGGATGCCAGCCGTCGTCATCGTCTTCGTCGTCATCATCATGACCATACAGCATAAGCAGCTTCATACTCGCCATAATCATTGGCATCATGCGTGCGTGGATTCACATACGCTCACTTGAACATCAACGACATGGACAACACTTTAGCCACATAAAGAAATGTTCAAGTAAATATGTAGCACATTTAACACAAGTAGGTAGGCAGGTAACTTTATAGTCATACAAAACATATTTATAAAGTATACTCATAATCATATAAGTACACACACATGTAGCCTTTTCTGTCGATAAACGCACACGCATACTTACCTCTTGAATTGCCTCCTCATGCGTTTTGCCATCCATACGACTCATGCTGAAGAGGAAAGCACTTATTGCCATTGGATCGTAGGCTGCCTGTTCGGTGATGGCTTTACAAAGTGATGACTTGATGTCGGTACGTGGCCACATTTCGCCCGCCAGCCGTATCCATACATAAATTGTTGGTCCCATAAAAAGTGCACCAAATAAACTGAATCTGTTGGTGATTATAAAGTAAACAAACAAAAATGACACCATCACCACCTTGTTATCACGTATTTATGTAGGTACATATTTGTTTATATGTTCTCCAAATTGTATATACATATGTGGATAAGTGTAGTTACTATATTTTACATTTAAATAATTGACAGATTAACTACTCACTTGAGACATTTCATCCAGTCATAATTTCGGAATGTCCGTTTCTCTATTAAAGTCTGTTCAACAAGACAACCGCAAGGCCATAATAATCCATAAGATATCATACCGCGTACTATCTTATATTTATGTGTGAAATTTCTTAAGTTCTGTAACATATTTGGATTGGTTTTCTTCGTTCGTTTTGTTCTTGTAGCGGATGGTATGATTTGGACTGTCTTTAATACTGTTTGAGCTGCAAGAAAAACATCTTTAACATTATGTGATTACTTAGATGATATAATTTTTTTATAAAATCTTATATAAGACATAATTCAAGCATACTCCTTTAATGGATGATCAGCAAGTGTTCCATTCCTAAACTACTTCTTTATTTTGAAGTATTTCATTCTTGCATTTGTTTCATACGGAAGACAGAAGCACTCCATTTTCTTTTAAAACAAATGATTTGCTTGCAAAAGTTTAATTAGATCTAGGCTAGTTGAAGATATGAAGCTTGACGAAAAATACAATTATTTGCAAACATTTTACTTATAATAAAAATTGTGTATTTAGAACTGCGTTCACCTTTCTTGACAAAGCAAAAACATTTCTTCTTTATTTCATCGACAATTCGTACTCACAATTATAGGCAGCTCAATTTTCGGCGTTTTTATTAGTAAGTTTGTTGGAAAAAAATATATGTTGAGGTTTTTGTGTATAATTAATCCATTAGCGAAATATTTTAAAAGTATTTCAAAAATAAAAAAAGAAGAAAAAATAATGTGCAGACCAATTGGAAGAGCATAAAAATTTATTTTTTATCAACAATTTGATGAAAGGATATTTTAACCAGCACTGTTGAGTTAAAGGAAATTTTATATACAAAAAAAAAAAAAAAAAAAAAAAAAAAAATATATATATATATATATATATATATGTATATATATATATATATATATATATATATGTATATATATATATATATATATATATGTATATATATATATATATATATATATATATGTATATATATATATATATATATGTGTATATATATATATATATATATATATATATATATATATATATGTATATATATATATATATATATATATATATATATATATATATATATATACACTTTGCCTGTGCATATATCCTGTAAAAAATAAAAATACTTATACAATTAAGCTGATTGTTCTAATAATATCCATCAATTATACACGAGTATGTACACTATGTTGCACATGCAAGAACAATCATCATTAACCGACAAATATTAACTTTATATACTTCCGTTTGCCACCACCATCAACCATCTCCATTCATGAATATTCATAAAAAAAAGAATAGAAAAAGTAAAGAGAGGGAAACAAGGTGAAGCCAGCATTCTTTCAGGTAGTTGTACAATATATTATATAATTCATTTTTATACCCTGCATTATGCAATATGCAAGGTATATTCATTTCGGTCAGATGTTTGTAACCACTTGAATGAATCTCCGGAGATTCGTGATCAGCGTTGCTTAAACTTTCGATTTAACAATATACGTCCGTCCGTCTGTCTGTTACCTGGCTAGTTCGCAGGTTAACCTATGATCCAAGGATACAGAGGGAATTGATATTGGGCATGATTTATTGACCAATCACGCCTACACCAAACATTTAAAGCGACTAACCTCGAAATTTTCAAAATCTTTAATATGCTATAACTCACTTAATATACCATCTGGGACAACAATATTTGGCACATAGAGTTATGTTATACTGCTACATCACTTTGCCAAATGGGCGAGCCACGCCTACTTTTTATAGTAACTCCCATACAAAGTATCTGTACTTCTTTTACATTGAAACAGCTGTAACTTCGACAATCTTCTGTCTAGAATAACCATAATTGACATTTAGTCGCAAGTCAACTCACTGGCTGTCATGTAGTTTGATCTGAGCGCTATGTGATGATACCTTTATTTGTTAATGAGGGGTAGTCATATAGCTTGCTCTGCTTACTCTGTGATGGCGCTTTCATTATTATTAATGGGGGCACTCCATGTGGCGACCACCGGGCAACGTCTTCCTGGCACCCGCTGGGAGGCGGCTGAAGTGAGTGGCGAAAATCTCCTCGGTTAGAGGTTGTGCGTTGGGTTTGGGACCCGTCACATAAAAAACCCCCCCAATGAAAAAAACACATATGCCTCGGATAAGGACTACCGCTTTTGTTGATGACCCCCGTAAACGAAAAAAGGACCACGATTTACGGATATGCACCTGGAATGTGCATGCCTCTATCCAGCTGGTTGATGTGCTCGAAAAATACAGAGCTGACATCACCGCTCTCCAGGAAATGCAATGAACAGGACAGGGCTGCTCCAAAAGAGCGTCCTGTGACATCTACTACAGTTGCCATGCTGAAAGGCACGAATTAGGATGTGGATTTTTGGTCAGCAAGAGACTACGACATCTTGTCTCACAGTTCACGCCTGTGAACGAACGGCTGGCCACAATCCGCATCAAGGCAAAATTTTTCAACATCAGCCTTATATGTGCCCACGCTCCGACGGATGAGAAGGACAATGTGACCAATGAGAGCTTCTTTCAGCGCCTAGAAGAAGCTTATGACCGCTGCCCCCGCTACGATATCAAAATCGTGCTTGGCGACTTTAATGTCAGGGTGGGCATGGAAGGTACCTTTGGTCCAACTGTCGGAAAATTCAGCCTCCACCAGAACACCTCCGATAACGGAATGAGGCTGATTGACTTCGCCGCAGCACGAAACATGGTAATTGGTGGTACCAGATTTCAGCATCTCGACATCCACAAAGCGACAACGTACAAGAAACCAAATTGATCATGTGGTGATTGACGGAAGGCATGCTTCCAGTGTGATGGACGTGAAATCGATCCGTGGTGCCAACTTCGACTCGGATCACTACCTCGTTGCAGCTAAGGTGCGCACACGTTTATGTGACGCAAATAACAAGAGAAGTCCCACACAGAGAAAGCTCGACGTCAGTAAGCTGCGATCACCAGAGACAGCAGATGCATTTTCCACTCGACTATCTGATCTGCTTATGCAGAACACTCCCTCACTTGATAATACATGCGCACGGTGGACACATATATTCCACTCCATGACTACTGCTGCCGAGGAGGTAATCGGTTACTACCGGCCTCTGAGGAATGAGTGGTATGATCAGGAGTGTCGCGACGCTACCGCAGAGAAAGACGCCGCCTACAGAAAAACCCTGCATGCAGGCGCAACTCGAGCTGTTAAGGAGCGGTATAGAGAGAAAAGGAGTGCAGAGAGACGTCTTTTCAGGCGCAAGAAGAGGGAGTTGGAAAGACGCTAGTGTGAGGAGATAGAGATGTGTACCGACAAGAATGAGACTCGAAAATTCTTTGAAAAGATCAAGCGCCTGAGTGGAGGTTTAAATCCCGGAGCCTATTCTTGTCGTGATGGAAATGGGAATCTGATTACGGATGTCCAGAGTGTACTGAGCCTATGGAGGGAACACTTCTCCACGTTACTGAATGGCGATGCTAGGAACAATTCCGCCAGTGGAGGAGATTGCCCGATAACCCCAATTACAGATGATGGTGTTGATGTTCCACCACCAGACTATGACGAGGCCATTTTAAGGCTGAAGAACAACAAAGCTGCAGGTGCTGATGGCCTGCCTGCCGAGCTGTTTAAGACCGGAGGCGATGAGCTGCTCACCCGCATGCACCAGCTCATAAGCAGAATATGGTCGGATGAAGGCATGCCTGATGATTGGAGGCTCAGTGTTCTCTGTCCTGTACATAAAAAAGGAGACCCCACAATTTGCGCCAACTACCGTGGAATAAGTCTCCTGAGCATCGCGTACAAGGTTCTATCGAGCGTACTGTGTGAAAGGTTGAAGCCTCAGCAACCTGATTGGACCTTATCAGTGTGGCTTCAGACCTGGTAAATCCACCATCGACCAGATTTTCACACTGCGCCAAATCCTGGAGAA
Source organism: Megamerina dolium (assembly GCA_963854835.1). Classification (NCBI taxonomy): domain Eukaryota; kingdom Metazoa; phylum Arthropoda; class Insecta; order Diptera; family Megamerinidae; genus Megamerina; species Megamerina dolium. The sequence goes on along the minus strand of OY978526.1, from coordinate 59,735,211 downwards.
GACTCAAGAAAAACAGATCGACACACACCACATATTTGTTGATTATAAAGCCGCTTTCGACAGTCCGGTAAGGGATTACCTCTACGCAACAATGTCTGAGTTTGGTATTCCTGCAAAGCTCATTCGACTTTGTAGAATGACACTGCATAACTCCCGTTGTGCAGTGAAAATTGGGAAGGACCCCTCCGCACCGTTTACTACCGAACGGGGTTCCAGGCAAGGTGATTCGTTATCGTGCGACTTCTTCAATCTTATTATGGAGAAAATAATACGAGCTGCTGATCTACGACATAATGGCACTATCTTCAACAAAAGTGTCATGCTGTTAGCGTATGCCGACGATATTGACATAATCGGCATGAACACGCGAGCAGTCAGTGCAGCATTCTCAGAGTTGGAAAGAGAGTCGCGTCGGATGGGTCTCACGGTGAACGAGGGCAAGACGAAGTATCTAGTGTCAACAAACAAAGAGTCCCGGCGTCTTGGACAGCACGTCACTGTTGACAACTACGCTTTTGAAGTAGTAAGGGACAAGATCTTTGGAACTATTTGCGATGGTGGCGAGTACCGAATAAGGTACAACCATGAGCCGTACGAGCTGTATGCCGATATTGACATAGTAAAGCGCATCAAAATCCAGCGGCTGCGCTGGCTAGGTCATGTCGAGCGAATGGAAGAACACGCTCTGGCTAAGAAGGTGTTATATTCGGAACCCGCTGGAGGACGACGCAAAAGAGGAAGACCAAACCTCCGGTGGAAAGACCAAGTACTGGAGAACCTGACGGCGCTTGGAATTTCTAACTGGCGCCAGCTAGCGAAGAACAGAGATGGCTGGCGAAGCATGTTATTTTCGGCCTAAATCGATATTCGGTTGTTATGGCCACATAAGTAAGTAAGTCAGTAAGACATTTAGTTTAATATGGTAGTAGGAAATAATCCGGCAAAAGATCAGCTTACCACGTATTGAGACTCCCATACAAAGTTGCGAAAATTAAAAAAAATTTAAATCGCTATAACTTACGAACTATTCAGCATAGGACAACCAAATTTAAGGTGTGGATTAATATTGCAAAAGTAATTATATTTCCAAGAAACAGGTAAGCCACGCCCACCTTTTATATAGCTCCCATACTAAGCCTCGGAATTATCTAAAATTATTTTTCTAAAAATTTTCCCTTTTAAAACCCCCATAACTTACAAAGTACTTCGTCAAAGTCAACCATATTTCGGATGTAGAAATATGGTTGACTGAAGAGCCACGCCTCCCATACAAAGTAGTGGAAATAAAAGAAAAATGTGGTATTCGAGCAAACTTTTTATATATATATCTATATATGTAGGGTATAATTTGGTCGGCCCCAGCCGACTGTAAGGTCATTTTTTTATATATATTTGCGTATAATCGCATGCTGACGTTGCAATTTCTTTCCCTCAATTTATTCCCCTGCCCCATAAATTGTTAAGAATGCTCGGGATATTTTACTATTGTAAAATAACATTATCGAAATTGTAATCATCAGTCGAATCACTAGTATCTAATACTCCGCCCTCAATAATTTGTAAATATATACTTGTGTTATTACCAATTATTCATACACACGTTGCTCACTGCACCTTTAAAAATTAAAAACAAATTTAAAAAAAGGGAAAATGCAAAATACTTGTACAGCCTAAAGGAAAAATATTCGTATGGGTAGAAAAAAGAAAAACCCTTTATTTTAGAAAAATAAAAAAATAAACAACAACAACAACAAAAATCAACAATAACGAACAACGGCAACAGCTCTACATGGTTCACACAAGCTGCAGTAAATAATACGAGTAGGTACAAGTTTAAAAGCATGAAACGTATGTTTATTACTAAAACAAAACAAAAAAAGAAACAACTAGAAGATGAACAAAATGAAAATGAAAACGAAAACAACAACAACAAATAAATGAGTATGTTCCATACATGCTTGCTATGTACAACAAACAATACAGAACGTGCAACATGCGAATTGTTTATTGAGTGCGAGTTGTATTACTTGTAACTTGACTAACGACTGACAGTGGTAGATTAAGTGCGAGTGTGTTCATGTTTAAATTCTTCGTAGAAAATAATAAGGAATTTAATTGAATTTCTCCCTTCTGGTTTTTAAGAAGTATGCAAATTTCCATGATGTAATTTCTATGGATTTGAATAGATTTGAATGATTTGAATATAAATTTGAATAGATAACAAAAGCCATACAACATTTGACAAGACTTGAAAACCGATTAATTGTTAATGCTGAGTATTTGCAAAGATCTAATTTTATTCAACGGCTAATGTTTCCATAGATATATATAAAGCATGTAATTAAATTAATGTATTTAACATTATGTATTTTGTTTCTGTATCTCCAGCGATCTCATATGTATGCAAATGTGCGTCATATATATGTCTCTTGAGGCAAATTTGGTAGGACTGTGGATATAAGATTGCAAAGGCAGAATCTGGATATCAAAATTGGAATATATTGATTCTTAACAAAGCATGGGTATACATTCTCATGTTATTTGTTTATGATAGGAATTCTGAATAGCATTTGAATATTACGTTATAAATGAAAAACGAAATATAAAATAAAAAAAATATAGTTTTACGAATTATGAATAACGCAACATATAACTTGAACACAAAATTAATTCTTTTAATTTTCATTTTCTCGTTTTCTATTTAGATCTACAATATACAAGCAGAAAAAATGGTATAATTTACTAAAAAAAAATCTCCTTACAGTCGGCTGGGGCCGACCAAACTATACCCTGCATATGTAGATTTATATATAAAAAGTTTACTCGAATATCCAACTTTTCTTTTATTTCCACTTTTCGAGAAACAATTTTTGCATATACTACTAATTTACACCCGAAATGTGGTTGACTTTGACGAAGTAAAAGGATTTTAAGATAATTCCGAGGCTTAGTATGGGAGCTATATAAAAGTGGGCGTGGCTTACCACTTTCTAGTAAATCCAATTAATTTTTCAACGTTAATCCACACTTTAAATTTGGTGTCCTACGTTGAATAGTTTCTAAGTTATGGTGGTTAACAATTTTGTTTAATTTCCTCAACTTTGTATGGGAGCCCCAATAAAAAGTGGGCATGGTACGCTGATTTTTCGGCAGATTATTTCCGACTACCATATTAACCTAAGTGTTAATTAAGATTGTTCTAGACAGAAGCATACAGAAGTTACAGCTATTTCAATTTTAAAGAAATTAAGTCATTTTGTATGGCGGCTACTATCAACAGTGGGCGTGGCGCGTCCATTTCCTGTGAGTCTAGTTGCTCTTACAATACTAATACATACCTAAAATCTCGTTCTTTTACGCTAAATGGTTTATAAGTTATGGAGCTTAAAAGTTTTAGTTTAATTCCCTCGACTTTGTATGGGAGACTCATGAAGGAGTGGGCGTGGCACACTGATTTTCTGCCAGATTATTTCCGACTACGATATTAATCTAAGTGTCAATTATGATTATTTTAGGCAGGAGATTGCCGAAGTTACAGCTGTTTAAATTTAAAAGAATTTCAGTCATTTTGTATGGGGGCTGCAATAAACAGTGGGCATGACGCGCCCATTTCCTATGACCCTAGTTGCTCGTACAATACTTATCCATACCTTAAATCTCGTTGTCCTACGCTAAATGGTTTGTAAGTTATGGAGCTTAAAAGTTTTAGTTTAATTCCCTTGACTTTGTATGGGAGACTCATGAAGGAGTGGGCGCGGCAAACTGATTTTCTGCCAGATTTTTGCCGACTACGATATTAATTTAAGTGTCAATTATGGTTATTCTAGGCAGAAGACTGCCGAAGTTAGAGCTGTTTCAATTTAAAATTTGTATGGGGGCTACGGTAAACAGTGGGCGTGGTGCGCCCATTTTCTGTGAGCCTAGTGGCTCGTACAATACTAATCCATACCTTAAATCTCGTTGTCCTACGCTAAATGGTTTGTAAGTTATGAAGCTTAAAAGTTTCAGTTTAATTCCCTTGACTTTGTATGGGAGACTCATGAAGGAGTGGGCGTGGCACACTGATTTTCTGCCAGATTTTTGCCGACTACGATATTAATCTAAGTGTCAATTATGGTTATTTTAGACAGAAGATTGCCGAAGTTACAGCTGTTTCAATTTAAAATTTGTATGGGGGCTACGATAAACAGTGGGCGTGGTGCGCCCATTTTCTGTGAGCCTAGTTGCTCGTACAATACTAATCCACACCTTAAATCTCGTTATTCTACGCTGAATAGTTTGCAAGTTATAACCGGTAACATTTTTTTTAATTTCCGCAACTTTGTATGGGAGACCGAAAAAGGAGTGGGCGTGGCACATTGATTTTCTGCCATATTATTTCTGACTGCCGTGTTAATCTAAGTGTCAATTATGGTTATTCTAGATAGAAGATTGTAGAAGTTACAGCAGTTTCAATTTAAAAGAAGTACAGACACTTTGTATGGGAGCTACGCTAGAAAGTAGGCGTGGCTCACCCACTTTTGGCGAGGTTATATAGTAGTATAATGTAATTCTATGAGCGAAATATTGTTGTCCCAAGTGGTATATTATGTGAGTTATAGCAAGTTAAAGATTTTGAAAATTTCGAGGTTAGTCGCTTTGAATGCTTGGTGTGGGCGTGGTTATTGGCCGATCATGCCCAATATCAATCCCCTCCGTACCCTTGGATCATAGATTACTTATGCCAAATTTCATCGAAATAGCTCAATATTTACTCAAGTTATCGTGCGAACCAGCCAGGTGACAGACAGACGGACGGACGGACATCGTTAAATCGAAAATTTAATCGACGCTGATCACGAATATATATCTATGTCTATATCTCCGGAGATTCCTTCAAGTGGACACAAACATCTGACCGAAATGAATATACCATGCATATTGCATTATGCAGGGTATAAAAAACTGTTTCAAGTTGCGGAGTTGGAGGAAATAAATATTTCTATTTTGTAAACAAATAAAATTTGTTATTAGAAATCACCGATTATAAGCAAATTTTAAAAAATCCGGTCCCCGTTAAAAACTGTAGGCTCGAAAAAAATTATTACGTTTCTCTGCATTCAACACATTTAGCAAAAAAGTTGTGAGTTCCATAGCTCAGTGGTTAGGGGTATGGTCTTCTGAATCGTACGTCATGTGTTCGATTTTAGGCCGAGGCTGTTATGAGCTGGGTGATATGTATCCGTTGAACAAGTGGTGGAATTTTGAGGCATGTCGATAGCTAGTTTCGAGGGTCAATAGGCCAGCTACCAACTCCAGATTTCGGTTCAATCCCATAACATTAGAAATATATTGTGCACGCGATTTCTCTCTAACATGCCCTTTTCTCGGATGCTCTCACGGAATGAGCTACTGCCTCTAGTACCTCCTGAAGGGAGGCCTTAAGATGGCAATGCCGCTCCACTCCCGCCCACCATGACTCACCTGAAATTATTGGGAGTCCCTATGTACTAAACCTGTCAACGAACTATATTCCGAACCACCCGCACTACGGACTTTATCTCATCATTTTAGAAAAAGAAAAACATATTTATTCATTTATATTTTCCGTGATTAAATCTAAATTACAATATCAAAATTCTAATAGATAGTCGAAAATGTTTGTACATATAAATATGCATAGTTATCAAATTGTGTACTTGCATATATAGTATATATATGTATATATATATATATATATATATATATATATATATATATATATATATATATACATATATGTATACATATATATATATATATATATATATGTATATATATGTATATATATATATATATATATATATATATATATATATATATATATATATATATTCCATTATAGTATTTTATACAACTAAAAACGTCAGCGATCAGTTGTTTCAAACAAAAGAAAATGAATGGGTTCGAGAACCTTCTTCGATCTTATATTACTTTATTGATAAACATATGTATATATTTTTTTCTCTTATATTTTGGAAGGTAGATAACAAGGTGGACAAATAACCTCTCATTACGTACGTATGCACGTGTATGCACATAAAATTATAGAATTTATTTATACAATTGTACTCACTCTGACTTTTGTATTTAGCATCCCGTTGAAGGCCTTCTTTGGTGCTGGAGTGACGTGTTGCTGGAAAGAGAGAGGTTAATAGTCCACATGCTGCTAAGGGTTTTTTTCCTCTTTTTTCTTTTTCACTTCACACCATCCTAATTTCCTAACTTTAATTTAATAATAATTTAATTTTTAATTGTTTTTTTTTGTTTGTTTTTCTTTTCATTCTTTTCACTCTCACTTTTTCTACCTATCTTTATGGTTAAACCTTTTTCTTTTTCTTATTTCCTTCACTTAATTACTCTCTCTTCTTCACTTTAAGCATATTCTAACTACATTCTTAGGCTCTTCTAGCCTCTTTCTTAATCTTTTTTTTTCACGTGTATTCCTCTTGAATCGTCGCTCTAATTTGAGAAGCGATCTTCGATTATTTTATTTCGTTAGTTAGTTAGTTTTACAAGCGACTGCCGATGCACGTGAACGTCGCCTGTTCCAATACATCGTGCAGTCGCCCAAAAAGCAATTGGTGGGGGTGGGGGGCAATAGCCGATCCACTATTGGATGCTATTTTTTGTTTTTTGTTTTGTGTTATAAAGTTGTCTTTATTTTGAGATTTTTCTCCTCTTCCTCTCCCGTACGCGTATCTTAACGTTGCCAGACCGTGATTCCACGTGATTCCCCGCCGTCTGTATAAACATATTTAAGTTTATATATATATTATTACGCATTTAATAGAAGATTTATGCGGCAGATAGGTTATCTTACGTATATATGCACCTATGCTTAATATATATGTATTTTGTTTCCACTGTACTCTTTTTTGTACTCGTCACAGGTTATGAAGATGTAGCTTTGCTGGTTGTCGCGTGAAAGAACGATGCTTTGAAACGGAACTCTTTAAGTTACACTTTATTGCAACTAGTGCCAACTGATACATTTCCGTTTGGGAAATGCACAGAAAGTAGTTTTGTAACGTTTCTTGGGAATTCAAACATTCTCTCTACTTCGTAAAGCGACGTTAACCAATTATTGTGAATGGTAAAAATTATATTGAGTCAATTTAAATAAAAAAAAATCGTTGCATTTAACCTAGCACAAAGAAGTTACGCGACACTGTTGCGGAATTTGAAAAAGAAAAGGTGGAAACATGATTTGTTCTAGGCTTAATGTCTTTGCAGTGGTATACGCCTACTTTGCCTGTTTCGTAATATTTTAATTCAAACATTGAATTTTCTAGTGTTCCTATAACCGTGACTTTCAGAAATGTTGGGGCGAATTTCGCACAAAACCGTTTTGTGGTATCACTTAACACAAAATTTCTGCGATACACAGTCACCAATATCAAAAGTCCGAATGGAACTTCTTAGGTTGTAGCGTTTTGCTGAGTTTTTGAATGCTTTGCGTATGTTCTTTTGAATTACGGAACGAATTATTTGGAATTTATAATTCTTATCTAATTCAAGATCATAACTTTCCAACGAGTGAAAATTCCTGAGTATGCAATGAACTTAGTAATGACGTTGCAATGTCATTGAGGTGTTTATCCCAATATGTTTGGTCCATTGACAAGAATGATCGTATTCCAACTATAACCGAACGATTGACACGCTCGCTAGCGTTTGCTTGTGGGCTATATAGAGCTGTATACGTATGTTTTATACCATATTCTTTAAGGAAGTTGTTAAATTGTGCGGATTTGAATTGGGCTCCGTTATCCGATAGTATGCTCTCCGGAGTTCCAAAAATAGAGAATATATGCTCGTACAAGTATTGACAGATTGTGGTTGCTTTAAATTTCTTTATCGTTTGTAGGAACACAAATTTGGAAACATGATTGAGTACTATCAGGATACCTATATTACCATTCTTGTATCTTGGATCGACCTCGTAAGTCGATATAAAGTTTTTGAAACGGACGGACAACTTTATACTGAGTAACCATAGATGGACACAAAATTACATTGGGCGATTTGTTCTGGTGGCAAACATCACATTTAGCAATGAATTCCTTAACATCGATAGTCATTGATGGCCAAACAAAATTTTTGCGAACACGTTCCAACGTTTTTGCAATACCCCCCTGAGATTTATTCGGTGGACAGTGGGCATTTTGTATGGTATCTTCAATTAAATTTTTAAGAATCCAAAGTTTGCATATAATTTAAGTATTGAAACGATTTTTTTTTTTCGAACGTTGCTGTCCTGCTAACAAGCAATTGGCAGTTAAAATTTATCATGAAGACGTTTTTAATAATGAGATATGCGACAAAACTTAAAGGAAAGTCATGCCACAAGGGTTCCGCCGTTCGAGGCGGCTAACACACGTAGGTCCCTTCTAATACTATACAAATTTGATCACGCATAATAGTAGAAGAGAAGCTGGGCCAAAGAGCTCTATGGAGCCAAAAGCGTCAATAAGTTATTCTTGAGCTAGTTTGTATGAGAGAGTATAAAAATATACCTGTTTTTCATTAAAGAATGACCTTACAATCGGCTGGGCCGATCAAATTATACCTTGCATATGTAAATATGCTGCAATCACCAGAGACAGCAGATGCATTTTCCACTCGACTATCGGATCTGCTTATGCAGAACACTCCCCCACTTGATGATACATGCGCACGGTGGACACATATATCACACTCCATGACTACTGCTGCCGAGGAGGTAATCGGTTACTACCGGCCTCTGAGGAATGAGTGGTATGATCAGGAGTGTCGCGACGCTACCGCAGAGAAAGACGCCGCCTACAGAAAAACCCTGCGTGCAGGCGTAACGCGAGCTGTTAAGGAGCGGTATAGAGAGAAAAGGAGTGCAGAGAGACGTCTTTTCAGGCGCAAGAAGAGGGAGTTGGAAAGACGCGAGTGTGAGGAGATAGAGATGTGCACCGACAAGAATGAGACTCGAAAATTCTTTGAAAAGATCAAGCGCCTGAGTGGAGGTTTAAATCCCGGAGCCTCTTCTTGTCGTGATGGAAATGGGAATCTGGTTACGGATGTCCAGAGTGTACTGAGCCTATGGAGGGAACACTTCTCCACGTTACTGAATGGCGATGCTACGAACAATTCCGCCAGTGGAGGAGAATGCCCGATAACCCCAATTACAGATGATGGTGTTGATGTTCCACCACCCGACTATGACGAGGTTGAAACGGCCATTTTAAGGCTGAAGAACAACAAAGCTGCAGGTGCTGATGGCCTGCCTGCCGAGTTGTTTAAGACCGGAGGCGATGAGCTGCTCACCCGCATGCACCAGCTCATAAGCAGAATATGGTCGGATGAAAGCATGCCTGATGATTGGAGGCTCAGTGTTCTCTGTCCTGTACATAAAAAAGGAGACCCCACAATTTGCGCCAACTACCGTGGAATAAGTCTCCTGAGCATCGCGTACAAGGTTCTATCGAGCGTACTGTGTGAAAGATTGAAGCCTATGCTCAGCAACCTGATTGGACCTTATCAGTGTGGCTTCAGACCTGGTAAATCCACCATCGACCAGATTTTCACACTGCGCCAAATCCTGGAGAAGACCCAAGAAAAACAGATCGACACACACCACCTATTTGTTGATTATAAAGCCGCTTTCGACAGTCCGGTAAGGGATTACCTCTACGCAACAATGTCTGAGTTCGGTATTCCTGCAAAGCTCATTCGACTTTGTAGAATGACACTGCATAACTCCCGTTGTGCAGTGAAAATTGGGAAGGACCTCTCCGCACCGTTTAATACCGAACGGGGTTTCAGACAAGGTGATTCGTTATCGTGCGACTTCTTCAATCTTATTATGGAGAAAATAATACGAGCTGCTGATCTACGACATAATGGCACTATCTTCAACAAAAGTGTCATGCTGTTAGCGTATGCCGACGATATTGACATAATCGGCATGAACACGCGAGCAGTCAGTGCAGCATTCTCAGAGTTGGAAAGAGAGTCGCGTCGGATGGGTCAACAAACAAAGAGTCCCGGCGTCTTGGACAGCACGTCACTGTTGACAACTACGCTTTTGAAGTAGTAAGGGACTTTGTCTATCTTGGAACCAGCATTAACAGCAGTAATGACGTCAGCTTGGAGATCATGCGTAGGATAACTCTTGCTAACAGGTGCTACTTTGGGCAGAGTAAGCAATTGAGAAGTCGAGCCCTCTCTCGAAGAACGAAAACTACACTCTACAAGTCTCTCATCATGCCTGTCCTAACATATGGCGCTGAAGCCTGGACAATTTCCACCTCGGATGAGCGAATACTTGGAGTTTTCGAGAGAAAAGTCCTACGCAAGATCTTTGGACCTATTTGCGTTGGTGGCGAGTACCGAATAAGGTACAACGATGAGCTGTACGAGCTGTATGCCGATATTGACATAGTAAAGCGCATCAAAATCCAGCGGCTGCGCTGGCTAGGTCATGTCGAGCGAATGGAAGAACACGCTCCAGCTAAGAAGGTGTTATATTCGGAACCCGCTGGAGGACGACGCAAAAGAGGAAGACCAAACCTCCGGTGGAAAGACCAAGTACTGGAGAACCTGACGGCGCTTGGGATTTCTAACTGGCGCCAGCTAGCGAAGAACAGAGATGGCTGGCGAAGCATGTTATTTTCGGCCTAAATCGATATTCGGTTGTTATGGCCACATAAGTAAGTAGTATATGTAAATATACATATATAAAAATTTTGCTCGAATATCCATCTTTTTCTTTTATTATTTATTCAGTTATTTCCAAACTAAAAGTTATAATGAAAATTATATGCCTAGTAAATGCTTAGAGCTATGGCTACTATGGCCTTCAGCTTACTTCTAATTTTACTATCTTAGAGCTAGGTATCTAAACTTTTAGTCTGGTTTTTGTTTAAATTTTATTATATAATTTAGAGATCTTGAGAAAAGCTATAATTTTGTCGATGTTTTCGGGTTTGGGTTTGGGGTTATTGTTACGAAAGATAAGGTGGGTCAGTTTAGTGTGGCCTAGGCGTATTCTTATGTATTTAGTTAAGTCTGTTTTTAAATCGGGTGTTCAGTTAAATTGTATTTTGAGTAATTACGAAGGTTTAATTTGTCAGCGTTTGGCAGAGGTGTTTAGCTCCTCTGCCAAGTTTATTCTGAGTGTTTTTCAATATATTTGATTTTGGGGGAATTGTGTTTATCATTAAAGTTAACATTGGCAGTGGTTACTACTGGGGCCGTGGCAGCAAATTTGGCTGATTTATCAGCAAGCTCGTTCCCTTCAATATTAACGTGACCCGGTATCTATATGAGTATTATTTTGGGGAATTTGTAAGTATACTCCTGATAAGGGAGGGATAGTGGTCGTGGTTTTCCGGTTTGCGTATAGCATCGATTGATGATAGGGAGTCAGAGCAAATAGCAAAATTTCCCGCCTTATTCTTAACAAAATGTACTGATGTCAATATGGCGATCATTTCTGCAGTGTAAACACTGCTATAAAAGGGAAGATTCGACGATGTTATGGTTTCACTTTCGAAAACTACACTGAAACCTGTAGTGCTGTTTACTCGAGAGCCGTCTTGAATGTTATTGCTGAGTATTGTGGTTATACAGTTATGTTTCCTGCACACGTGCATGTGCTTACATTTTGGAATTGAGAGCTTAGCACCAGAGTATATACACCAGGATTGTATATCACGAAACATGCAGCTTACATTTACACTGATATTTTTCTGTTTTCCAAGTTTGATTAAGAGGTGAAAATCGTCCGCGTAAGCACAGAAGAATATTTCTTTGTGGAGAGATATTGCAACACATAGTTGGTTATATGCGATCAAGAAGATTATTACAGAAAGGGGGGAGCCTTGCGGTATCCCATTTTTGATTTTTTCTGCAAGATAGAGTATTGTCTCCCTTAACTTTTATATATCTGTTAGTCATGAAACACTTGATATAGTTACAGATTCGTGGCCCAACTTTCCATTTCTGCAGTTTATATATAAGTGGATGTATTCCGTATTTATCCAAGGCTTCAGCAAAATCGAGCGATATTATGGATATGTGCTTTTTTACAGATAAGGAGTCGACAATCAGATGGTCTATGTACAATAGAACATCCGATACCGACTTACCTTTTGAACCCAATTTAGTTTTTGTGGATAAGTTCGTTATATCTATCAAACCACCACAATCTATTCCTTATAATTTTGTCCAAAACCTTCGCGGCACAAGGGTTAAGAGAAATTGGTCTGTATGAGATTATTTCCGTTTTATTGGATTTGGGTTTTAATATGGGAACGATAACAGTTGATTTATAAGATTGAGGGATAAATGTTCTGATTATAGAATTGTAGAAAAGTAAAAGTCGATTAACTTGCAGCTTGCCAAAGCAGCCTCGGACAACCTCATAATCCTACTCAGAGAGGAGGACATCGACATCTGTCTCATACGGGAACCCTGGATATGGCGTTCAAAGATTATGGGTCTGAACACCAGGGACTACAACCTTTTTTATACGCATGGGGAACCTAGAGCTTATCCCGGTAAGGAATACAATTAATGCTTTCTTTCTACATAATTTTAGTTCTTACGATGTCGTAGTGGTCAGGATTGAGTCGCAAAGCGGTCGCAGTCTCACTATCGCTTCTGCGAACAAACGAACATCCTGGAATCTATTTGACAAGGTAGTTAGCGATAGACTATGTAGAAATAGAACAACCATAGAGTCCCGAGATAATCTGGAAGACCGAGTCAAGTCTCTAGAAAAAAGTTTTCAGGCGGCGTATAAAGTTGTCTGCCCCATATCTAAGAGTAAGAAGAATTTCCCGCCGTGGTAGGATAGGGAACTGAGTGACCTGAGATCCAAGCTCAGAAGAATCTTTAATGATTGCTATGCAACGGGTGACTTTCAGGAGTATAGATATTCCCTGACGAAATATGAAAAATCTATACGGGCTGCAAAGACAAAATCTTGGCGGGAGCATTGCGAGTCGATAGAGGCCATGAAGGACTCAGCAAGATTCGGTAAAATGCTGGCTAAAGATCACTTAAACAAAACCATTATAAAGCGCGCCGATGTGGCAACGCAAGGAAGTGAACCGATACATCAGGAAGTATCGGTGGCGCTGCTGGATAAATTCACGACTGAGGAGAAAATAAGTTGGGCAATTAACAGTTTCTCACCGTTTAAATCCCAGAGGGTAGACGGTATTTTCCCTATAATGATGCAGAAGACTCAGAAATCTTTGGTCAAGGAGCTAAAGGAGATCTTCCGTGCTTGTATTCGCTACAACCATATCCCGACTACATGGAGGAGAACAAGGGTGGTTTTCAATCCTAAATCGGGTAGAAGAGGACATGAATTGGCCAAGGACTTCAGGCCAATAAGCCTTATGTCCTTCGTATTAAAAACTCTAGAAAGAATTTTAGGCTTATATATACGGGAGCTTCTAGATGAGCACTCTCTCTCTACAGTACAGTACGCGTACCTGAGGGGGAGGTCTACAGAAACTGCGCTACATGAGGTGGTACACACAGTGGAGAGGTCCCTTCTGTATAAACAATTTACTCTAGCGGCGTTTGTTGACGTAGAGGGAGCGTTCAATAACGTCAAGGTAGATTCGATTAGATCCGCCCTTGCCCGGCCAGAAATAGCAGATCCAATTAGGAATTAGATCTCACCCCTGCTTCTTAACCGCGAAATAACGCTGAGCTAGGGGGTGCGAAACGTAGCAAGCGGGTACGTAGGGGCACACCGCAGGGAGGTGCTGTCCCCCCTGCTTGTATCCCCCCTGCTTGTATCCTTGTGGAACTTAACGCAAATGAATGATGTGGCGATCCTAGTCTCGTGTCCCTTCCCTTCCGTAATGAGTGAAATCATGGAAAAAACATTAGCAAAACTAAGTAGATGGGCACAAGATTGTTGAATCCGGATAAGACGGAGTTACTACTCTTTACAAGGAAGTAAAAACCACCTACCTTCAGACTACCAACATTAAGTGGACAAAAACTAACCTTATCGAACAGTACCAAGTATCTGGGACTGACTATAGACTGCAAACTGAATTGGAAAATATGCATTGAGGAGAGAGTACGGAAGGCCCGCATCGCTTTCTATGCTTGCAAATCGATGTTTGGTAAAAAATGGGGTCTAACGCCAAACATGGTACTCTGGATGTACCAAGTGGGTGGTGGTGGTGGTGGGAAGCTCTTCAGAAGAACGATAACACCAATAAACTACAGAAAGTTCAGCGCACTCCGTGCGTTGGTGCAAACGGCACTCAGACTCAGAGAATCTGGATGTTGGAAGTGTACTCAACAAGGACAGAGTAGTATCCTTATAAATGTACCTACAGATATGTCGACAACAGGATGGACATTTGGCCTCGCAAGCTGGCATTTGAGAGTGGCATCAAGGATGTTTTTCCAAGTAGAAATGAGTGGAAGAAAGATGGGATCCTGACTGGTAGGGATACACAAATTTTCACTGAGGATTCCAAAATGGACTCTGGAGCTGGAGCAAGAATCTATTCGGAGTCCTTAGAAATATCAACGTCCGTAAAACTCCCTTCTTACTGCGGTGTGTTCCAGGCGGAGGTATACGCAATTCTGCAAGCATGCGAATTGCTTCAGCAGAGGAACATAACTGGAAAAGTTACAATTCTCCCCGACAGCCAGGCAGCTATAAAGGTGCTAGCCGCGCCTACTGTTAGCTCAAAGCTGGTCGGAGAATGTAAACTAATAATAACCTCAATAACTGCCAACCTCGAAGTATCAGTTATCTGGCTTCCAAGACCCAAGGGAATCGCAGGCAACGAGAATGCTGATAAGCTAGCCCGTAGAGGCTCATCTGCAGACAATGAACGAACAACCAACGCCGATGTAGGTGTTCCCTTAGCCGAAGTCAAGGGATCATTCAAAAATACTACCTAAACAAAGCGCAACGGAAATGGACAAGCACCACAACCTGCGCAATTTCAAAAGCCACCTGGCCAGACTATAAGGAGAAGAGGACAAGGAGCCTTCTGAGTAGACTTAGGGCAGTCATTCACAAACTAAGAGTAGTATGCACAGACCACTGGGCCATTGGTACATATGCATATAAAATGGGTATTCCGCACAATGACCATTGCAGAAGCTGTAACGATATAACCGCTAAGGATACGGCAGAGCATTTCTTGTACAAATGCCCGGCCTTATTCAGAAATCGATTAACATCCTTAGGTAGCCTTTTCTTTGATAACCTAAAACAGGTATCTAAAATAGAGTTCTCCCATATCCTTCAATTCATAAACAACTACGGCTGGTTGTAACATATTATTCAACACTCAGTAGGTCTTAGCGAGATTTATGGCTCAAAACGGCATTTTGTTTGCTACTTGAACGACCAGGGTTGCAGCCATTCTACCTACCTAAAAGTCGTTTTGTTACCACTGGCGATGAATTGCGTATTATCGAGTATGATATTCGGTCACGACCTGGCGTATTGCCCTTCAGCTTAGATATTGCGTATTGTAGTTCTAGTGCATTGATGTCACTATCGATTGCTAGGGCGGAATCCTTTGTGGTATTTGGGAATTGGTGCAAGTTTTATATTTCTTCCTTTTTTTTTCTAAAAACATTAGGGAAATTTTATGATGTGGCGATCCTAGTTTCGGGTCCTTTCCCTTCCGCGATGAGTGAAATCCTGGAAAGAACATTTGCAAAACGAAGTAGGTGAGCACAAGAACGTATCCTTAGGTTGAATCCGGATAAGACGGAGTTACTACTGTTTACGAGGAAGTACAAACCACCTACCTTCAGACTACCAACATTAAATGGACAACGACTAACCTTATCGAACAGTACCAAGAAGAAGTACAGTCACTTTCTATGGGAGTAGGCGTAGCTCGAAAATTTCTGGCAAGATCATGTAGCAGTATAATGTAACACTGTGTGCCAAATATTGTTGTACCAGATGGTATATTAAGTGAGTTATAGCAAGTTAAAGGTTTTGAAAATTATGAGGGTAGTCGCTTTGATTGCTCGGTATGGGCGAGCAATCAAAGCTCCATACCCTTAGATCATAGGTTACTTATGCCAAATTTCGTTAAAATAGCTTAATGTTTACTCAAGTTATCGTGCGAACCAGCCAAGTGACAGACAGACGGACGGTCATCGTTAAATCGAAGCGAATATATATCAACGACGCTGATTACCAATTTATATAATTTTCTATATTTCTTGAGGTTCCTTCAAGTGGTTACAAACATCTTTTTTGTTTTTATTATACATTTTCTTTATTTATTGAATCTATTCCTAAAGAATCTAACAATAAGTTTTAAAATCTTAATCTAATTCAACAACAGTAGCTCCTTATTATCTAGAGCAATGTTTTTTGTATGATGCTCTTCTTTTTATTGGAAGGCTGGCAGGTCCTTCCTTCGAAGGCGCGAAGTATAGCAGGTATTGAGCAAGGTTCTTACTAGTGTGTTTGGATATCTTTGTAATCTTCTAGTATATTTTTGTCTAGTGTTTTTAACTTCAATTTCTACCATTGGGATATTTAAGTCATTATGTCTAGATTCATTTCTAATATACCATGGTGCACCAGTTATCATCCTTAACGTTTTAGACTGAGATCTCTGTATGATTTCAATATTGCTATTACTAGTGTTCCCCCATAATTGAATTCCGTAACTCCAAATTGGCTTTATTATGCTGTTGTACAGTAGGACCTTGAATTTCAAGTTTAATGGTGATCTGAAATTGATGAGCCAGTGCAGACAAGAAGCTTTTAATTTCATTTGAGTTCTTTTTGCTTCGATGTGCTTTCGCCATGTAAGCCGTCTATCTAAGTGTATCCCTAGGTAGGTGACTTCATTTGTATGAGTTATGGCGACATTATTTAGTGTAACTGTCGGACATGTGCTTTTGTTAAGTGTTCACACATATTACATGTTTACATTTGGACTCATTAACTTTTATGCGCCAGTTAGATAACCATTTTTCAACAAGTACTAAATGCTCCCCTAAATCTGTGGATGCCTTAATTGGGTTTCGATTACGGCTTAGAATAGCAGTATCGTCAGCAAATGTAGATGTCAACAACCGTGCATCTGTTGGTAGATCGGAAGTATATAATACATATAGAATGGGGCCAAGAACGCTACCCTGTGGAACTCCGGCTTTGATATTGAATTCTTCTGTGGAAAAGTCTTTATATTTTACAACAAAACGACGGTTATCTAGGTATGATTCTAGTATTTGGTGGGAGCTTCCTGGTAGAAGTTTTCTTATTTTATACTTACCCCTTCATGCCACACTCTATCAAATGCCTGAGCAACATCGAGGAATTTAGCTGAACAATACTCTTTGTATTCAAATGCTTTCCGTATCTCATTGGTAATTCTGTTGACCTGCTCGATCGTCTCATGTTTTTCGCGGAATCCAAATTGGTGCTGAGGAATTATGTCACGTTCTTCAAGATGAGGTCTGAGTTTTGCTAACAGCAGTTTTTCAAATAATTTTGAGAGACATGGTAGCAAGCTTATGGGTCTGTAGGATGACGGCAATGTTTTATCTTTTCCTGGCTTTAGGATCATTGTTACTTGTGATTTTTTCCATTGGTTAAGAAAGTAGCCCAGTTTTAGCATTGCATTAAACAAGACCACTAAAAATAATACAGATGCTGATGGAATTTCAATTAGCATTTTTGGTGTGATGCCATCGAAACCAGGAACTTTCTTTGGATTAAGCTGGTACTTAATAATCTCGTTGATTTCTTTGGATATTTTGAGGGGAGTGAAGCCACTAGTTGTAGTGCTGTGTGGAGGGATTCGAAAGTCGTTTGCGGGCGGATTGGGCTGGAACACATTACATAAATGTATAGCAAATGTGTTGGCTTTTTTTTCTTCAGTGCGTGAACAATTTCCTACATGATTTCTGATTGGATATTCTGCATCAAGTGGCGTTTTCAGCTTTTTGTAAGAGTTCCAAAGCGAATCTGTTTTGGTAGTCATAGGAGAAAGCTTTTCGATATACTTTAGCTGTTCAAATTCCTCATCCTGTTTTAATGCTTCTTTCAGAGCTCTTTCAGCACACTTAAGTCTTTGTTTTGATGCAGGTGACCGGCATGTCTGCCATTCTCTTCTACGCCGGCGCTTTTCATTAACGAGTTTTTCAATTTGGGTGTTGGTGGATATACGAATATTCGTTTGTTTTTGGTAATCACGTGGGGTTGAAACTATTGCAGCAGTAGTGAGCATGGTATTGATGATGTTTAGATTATCATCGATGTCGATCTCAGACTGGATTACAGGACTGGTGTTGATATAACTACATATATACTTTTTGTATTTCAGCCAATCTGTTTTTGGGAATATCAGCCTAAATGGTAGTTTTGACAATGGAGGGCGTTCATTTAGATAAAATAATACAGGAGAGTGATCTGAGGATAGTTCGTAACTTATTTAATAGTGACAATATTTCGATTAAGATTTCGAACCACTGCAAAATCAATCAAATCAGGAATTTTCGAGATGTCTGTTGGCCAATATGTTGGCTGGCCAGGAGACACGAAATTGAGCATGTTTTGTGGATTTATTATAGTGTTATACAGTTGCCTTCCTTTAGGATTTATTAAACGAGAGCCCCAATACGTATGTTTGGCGTTATAATCATCAGCCGCCAAGAATCTCTTTCCTAGTTTGTCAAAGAATTCTTTAAATACCTTTTCGGTTATTGAAAATCGTGGTGGACAGTACACAGCTGAGAGTGTTATATTTTTGTTAAGGCATTGTAGACATATTGAAGTAGCTTGTAAGTAGTTTCTTGAATATTCTTCAAAAGAATAATGTTTAATTCTGCTTCTAATGAGAATGCCTGTACCACCATGTGCTTTGCCGTCAGGGTGGTTTGTGCTATAGAATGTGTATCCTGGTATATTGAAGTTGTACTTGGTTGTAAGGTGTGTTTCAGCTAGAAGCATTACATCAACATTTTTACTATCTAAGAAATGCTTTAGTTCAATTTTGTGGTTATTAATACCGTTTGCATTCCAGAAGAAGATCTTAAGGACACTCATTTTTTATTTAATAGAGCTTGTAACATTTGATTTTGCGCTTTAATCAGTTCTTGAATCATAATTTGCATATTAGACATAAATTGTGTCATGCATTGTGTTAAATTGCAAATCATAGATTCAACGGTTCCATTGGGCTGGGCAATTGGTTCTTTTGCATGTTACTCAGTTTGTTTTAATACATTGGCGTACGACATATGAGAAATTTTTGGAATATTTGAGTTGTTTTGTATAACATCACTTTGAAATTTTGTAGTCACTTGGGAGTGAGTTGCCTGACTCTGATTAGACCTGTTTTTTAATTCCCTATATACAGGACAGCCTCTATAGATTGCTGTATGGTTATAATTGCAATTACTGCATTTCTTAGTATTTGGGTCGTTTTTGTTAGAAGTACATGCTGATGTCTGATGGAGATCTCCACATGCTACACATACGCTTCTTAAGGTGCAATAGCTCTTAGTATGGACGAATTCCTGACAATTTGTGCATTGTACAGGGCCTTTACACTTATGTGGTTCTTCAACTGTAATTTTACGGTGAAGCAAGTATTGCATTTGGTAAATAGGATGTGTTTCATTCTTTTTTAGTTTTTTGAATTCAGGAATCAATTCAACTTTAAACATTGGCTGTGGGACCTTACTTTTATTGACCATATTTATAACTGTTTTTATCGGAAAGCCTTCTTCTTCCAGTGCTTCCTTTATATCATTTGGTTCTACATTCGGATCTATACCTTTGACGATAACAATAAGACCTTTGGAACTTTTGAGCTGATATGTGTAAACGTTTTTGTTGTTTTCATTGAGAAATTTGGCAATGGCGCGGTAATTGTCTTCATTATATATTTGTATTTTTGTTTCTTTAATGTTTCCTTTCGTTAGCGACACGATATGGAAGTTATTTTGGCCAGCTATGCGCGTTAGATTGTCTACTAATTCATTGGTACTGCGTTCACGCAAGTAAATTGGAGGCGGTTTGGCATTAGAGGTACTAGATGTAGAACCCAAGTCAGTGAAATTAGTTTTTGTCCCTCAGTAATACGAATCTATTTCCTACTGAAGCACTTCCATCTTCATTTATTTTTGCCTTATTACCATCATTTAATTTCTGTGGGCTTAATTTCCTTTTAATTGTAATGTATCTGTCCATACCTGTTTGTACTTTTGTTGTTTCTGACTTATTTCCATTCAATGTGTTATCAACAATGTTGCTGTTTGTTTGTTTATAAACATGAGTTTCGGAGTTGCTATTCGAAGCTGTTGTTGTTCCCTCAATAAGATTGGGAGAGGGACATTGTTCGCTCCACGAGAGAGAAGTACCGTTGGTCTGTGTTGTGTTGGAGTGTGCACTGATCAAATTATTTGTTGGTAGAGACGAGATTAGAAGTATATTTCTGTTTAGTTCTTTAGCATTGTTTTTATTTACATGAGATGCGTCTACATTCGTTTTAATCTCCATAACATTAGTTGAAGGAGAATTACGCGCGGGGGGTGGAGAGTGCTTTACACTCATTTATTTTCAATTTTAATAATTTTTAATTTTGCACAAATAGACACAGTATCTATATTTTCTGTTCAATTTGATGTATAGGTATATTATATGTATACACTTGTGGAGTTGGTTCCTCTTCTTTCTGCGAGTATCTATTTTGGGTTTTAGTTATTCTTTATTATTTATTTATTTAATATTGCGCACACACGTTTGTTTGGGTTCGCACTCAACAACCTCAGAGAGATATCAAACATCTTACAAACATCTCACCGAAATGAATATACCTTGCATATTACATTATGCAGGATATATAAATTAATTACTAAAATTTAGACCCGTACAATAAGCATGAACGCTACACAGTCACTTTTATACAAAATATAGATACAGATTAAAGCATTAATTTTATATAATGGGTATATGAAGTATTAGGCAATCATTAAAGTTTTTAGCACCAAACAACTGTATTGGCGAATTGGGAACGGAATTGGGCGGGTTGGGAACTAAGAAATTTCCGATTTCACACATAGATGTCTTTGGCAATCTTTTCTGTCAATGATATAAATTTTTTAGCAAATTGCGCGAATTTTTGGCTAGAATTTGTCCCATTGTATTTGATTACTGGGGAAAAGGGCAAAATCGATAAGGAAGAAATAAAAATATAAAAGTGGTTCAGAAGGAAGAAATAGCAGATAGAAGTTAAGAACTGAAGAAGAATGAAGACGGAAATAGCAAGTGGGAAAGCGGAAAAGTGAAATACGATGTAGCAGGTGATTTTTAATTTGAGTCAAATTTAATTCAGTATGAATTAAATCAAAAAGCCTAGTCAAAAGAAATTAATGCCCCTATTGCCGTTCACCACTCAACCCAGTTTGGTCGTCTTAGAGTCGACCCGACTTCAACAAGACCAAACTATTTTTTGGTATTGTGGTACACCACTGTTTTCGGTTGAAATTGTTATGGCGTTACCAGCTTAAAATATTACTTATGACAGAAAAGCGGTCGATTAAGTAAAAATTAAGGAAATATACAATTGTGTTTTGCTGTGAAAATTATTTAAAATGGATATTAGTGTAGATTTGTTTTATTAAGGTGAAAACGAAGACGCGAAAATTGATTTGCTACGCTTACGGAGAAAAATTCGTGATGACTCTAACCCTCTTGAACTACCTAGCGAAAAGTATAAATATTGTTCAAAATAAATAAAAGCAAATAATAAATTTTTTTATAGATTTATTAGCTATTTTCGACTCAGCAAAGAAGCATTTTGCTTTTTGCTGGATGACGTAAAAGACCATTTCAAGACATCTGTGCGTGTCGTATCTATATCACCAATATTGAAATTGTGTGCTGCTCTTAGATTTTTCGCTGATGGAAGCTACCAGAAGAGCAGCGGCAATGACTTCAATATAGGAGTGGCTCATTCTACAATGTCACTTATTTTAAAAGAAGTATTAGATGTATTGTAATGGATCCAAACCTGTATGAAGTAAATTATTAAAAAAATATGTATACCCTTTCACAGTTTATTCATACACGTTGCCATTCGTTAAACGTTCTACTTGGTGGTCCCAAACTATTTAATTCCAGAGCAAATCCTTCCCACAATTGTTTTATTTCATTTTTCGTCACACCGAATTGTGGTTTTCCCCGTGCTATGCTTGGATTCTGGTCCATTAGTTGAACAAGCCTCTCAAATTGAGCTTTGGTTGTAATTTTTAAACTTCTGAAAATGTATAAAATGTTGAGAAATTACAATATGAAGCCAAGCTAATTATTACTTACGATCTCTCCATTATTTTTGGCTTTATTAGTTTAAAGTAAACTGCAACTGATGCAAACCCAACTGCTTATGAGCAGTCGTGTATATTTAACGTGCTTGTCGACCAAACTGTAACAGAATTGCAAACGGTAATACCACAAAAATAATGAACACAACCAAAAAAATCAGCCGCCAGTCGAGTTGAGAACGGCAATATGAATTTCTCGACGGCGACCAAACTGTTACAAAAGTTGTGAACCGCAATAGGGGCATAAATTTAAGCAAAACTGATCATTGGTAACTTTGGCAATAGGGTATACTCTCCTATATACATATGTATGTATTTACAAATATATGTTATTTTGATCTTATCACTATTTGTATTGAATAGCATCAGACAATTTAGTACTTGTGGCAAGACAGGCAATCAAATATAATAAAATCCAAGAAATATTGTTGATTACTTGTTGTTGGGACTACTAAATAATGTTGATGATGACGACGTAGCGACAAGTAATCAAGAAAAGGTTTTGGTTATGTCTACATCTTTGCCGCTCAATAATGTTTAATCGGTGAGTATGAAGTGGTTGCAACTAACACCACGATCGCATTAACAAAAAAAAAACATTTTTCTAAAAAAAAAATCAGACAATTGAAAGAATCGAATGAATCGATTGATTCTCTTGCTGCGCATTTTTTTCACATCATCTATTGTTCTTAATGCTGGTGCTGTTTTGTTGTTGTTGTTGTCATTGTTGTTGTTGAGATTATTACTTTGAAACTACTAACCAATTTTGTGCAGTAATCAAACACAGGCACAGTCTAGCACACAAACACACCTAATCGCAGTTGTTTTCATACGTAAATATGAAATTGAAATTAGGAAGGGTCTCTCTCTGGCTGCTACATATGATACATACTGCCATAACTTTTGCTCGGGGCAATAGAAAATTTCGTGTAATTTAATGGGATTGTAAATAATTGCGGAAGTTCGATTGAGGTTCTTCGATGACGGTACATTGTTTGTTGCTTGCTTTACTTTTCAAGTGCAATGCATGCCACACAAAGGTACATATGCACATGCATGTGTGAGTGTTTATTTTGAAATTGTTGTTTTTGTAGCTGTTTTGCTTTATTCATCCATTCGTTTGCGCTCTTCCACCAATATGGCATTCCCGTCGTCCCTACGTATCCACTTAAAAACTCCCTCCACCTCTCCTCAATTCTTCACTTGCCCCGGGACTACTATTGCATTTCTTCGGGGCAGGAGATCCAAGATGGCGTCCTGAGAAGGATGATTTTGAGATACTCTTGTTGCCATTTATATCGCACTCACTCACTCATTGCCTTATGCAATTACGAGTATGTAACTCTGTGTGCAGTTATTCTCGTTCAACCATACTTTTATTGATACCCCATGTGACAAATGGCTTTGACGTGCTTATTGAAAATGTCAATGTGCGGGTCATACATATACTGTCGTTGTATGTTTTTGCGTGTGGATATGTATGGTTCTTAGAGGCTAATGACAGCAACAAATGTTATCAAAGTCGATTGGACAGACGAACGAACAGAGGGACTTTCAATTTGTTTGCTATATTTGAAGATATGTGTGTATCCATTTGATTGTATGAAACACTTGTGTTGTACGCATGTCATTCACTTGCAGCGTAGTATTCACACAGTGAAGTCTTTCTTCACAAAACACAGCGGCAATACTAATGTGGTCGAAGCAATCAAATTTAATCCTTAATACAAATGAGATATCTTCTATGGATGTGAACATATGAAATGAATAAATATGAATAAATTGAAAATGTAGTCATTATCAAGGTGGCCTACTTGATTCTATCCTAAACCAATATCACTAGGAGCGCTCTCATAGCTATATGAGTAACTTTTCAAAGAAATAAGAAAAACATTTTGCAGGAGAGTTTCCTAATGGGTGGAGATAGGTGGCAAATATGTTGGAGGGGAATGTTGATACTGAATGTTAAATGTCTAGAAGCGATTTCTGGCAGCTATAGAGTTATTCATCAATTTCCAGTTAAAAATGGAGAACATATGAAGTTACTGGTTTTTTCACATGATTTATCTTAGTTTGGATTCCTTCATCTCTATTATGTTTTCATTGTAAAAAAGCAACGATCTCGATACAAAAAATATAAATATATTGTACTTTTATAAATAACAAATATAAATTATATATTTTTCGACATTAGTACAAAACAGAAAATTAAATAATGTCGTAACTAAATGAGCTCTAAGAGGCTCGAAAAATGGTTTTAAGTGAAAAATATGTTACAATAATGTCGAAAATCATTTTTGCATTATTTGCAAATATTTTCGATATTAATGAATATACCTCCCAATTAACACTATTAGAGTTTTATAGTTTTCCTCGTTCTATCCTATCATTTTCCGAACTTAACTTGGAGTGGAAGGCTAAAACAACACTGGCATTGCCAGATTTTATACTTGAAGTAATGATTATTTTCGGCATTCATTCCTCTGATATATATACTCTAGGATTTCTCATCAACTGTATTTCTAATATTTGTTTGTTCCATTTTTTCAATATTCGCGCATAGCACGGACCCCAACACTAAAATGGTACTTTCATTATTTTAAGAACCAACCAAATATGTATATCTATAGTATATATGAATTCTTAAGATGAATCCGTTTTCGGTATGTCACGTCCTAAAATTTCTGCGGTTTTTAATTTAACATTTAATAATCATACGAAATTTCTTAACTTTTTCTGTAAACAAAATGCAGTCCAAGTCAAAATGAAACGACTATCTGAATATTGCAATGCTCGAAGATAATTACATGTGTTTTGCGGGTCAAATGTCTTAAAATACAGATAATTTTATTCTGTTTTTCAATATTGCTGCTCATGTTTATCTGTTCCAGATAAAAAGATTACATTAATTCCTTCAGACCAAAAGATAAGAAAAAATTTGCCTGAACAGCATCGTCTTACTTGTGTGGCTCGCCAGTTATTGATTTACTCACATGAAATATATAAGAATATATAAGATACAGGAATAGTATCCTCTTGTCTTTTTTATGAATTTTAGAGCATATCATTCTTATATTCCTCAGTGAACAGAAAAACAAGACAGTAAAAGGATTGACTATAAGGAATAACTGCTCGCCTCAGCACTGCGGCCCGAAGGCTAAATAATTTTTTTTTTATATCTGGTCAGTTTGGCTATCCCCATTCTAGATGGGCTTATCTAGCATATTTGATAGCACGTATGCCAACTAAATTCAATGCTTCCGATATGATATTTGACCGTTGTTTACAGCATTTTTAAATACTCTCGGTTTCTCAAAAATATAATATGATTGCCTTCAGAATTATATTGTGGATGCTTATATGTATGATATGCGCGTATCGATACGAGTGCACACTGTTCGCTAGTAGATGGCAACGAATATTTCGAAACAATGACACTTGAGTTGATATAATTTTTTTTCTGTTGTTATTGTTTTGGAAAAATAAACAACAACAAACATAAATATATTAAAAATTGTTTATATGAGCAATGTGGAAAGGAATGTGCTTGCTTTATCGCCGTATTGCAACTGCCTGCCGGAGTATTTTTTCCCAAACAATTTATTTATTTTTCGATTATTTATTTATTTTTTTTCTACTTTGTACAAAATAGAATTGGTTTTATTTATTTTGATCGCCAATAACATTTCAATCAGATGAAATACTCATATACCAGAAAGAAGAAATGCAGTAAGAAAAACAAAAAGTACAAAATGTTAACTTCTATTCAAGCTGTTTTCATATAATTTTGCAATTGGTATGCTAACAATAATATCAATAGATATTTTTTGCTTGTCATTCACATCATTTCAATAAAGTTTTTTGTTTTATTTTAACAGTTGTGAAGGGTAACAACCGCAATTGTTCCATTTGTACTGTTGTGTGCAATATGCTTACAACTTTCAGTTCATAGTAGGTACTTATTGAAATTTCGTTTTCGAATTGAACTCTTAAAAAAAGTTACATAAAATACATAGTTCTTAGGCAAATTAACAATCGCTCCCCTTTTATATGAGGAGTAGTCATACAAAAGTACAAATTATTTATATATGCAGAGCTAACGTTTAGCAAAAGCAGATAGTTGTCCATTTGTATTTCATAGGAAATATATTGTACTAAAAGAGATCGATGAAGATCATGTAGCTACATAAGCTTGATGAATTGGAAACAATTATGTAAACTTTTTGTTCTACGAATTGGTATCTACACTTCTGTTTCTTTCTAAAATAATGAAGGAATAAGTATCTGTACCGTGAGAATATAAATTCATAGCGATTCATTTGAATACTAAATTTTAGGTAGTATTGGTACCTATAAGCAAATTGTTAGATGAGTGTACAACATAGTTCATTTCAATTTAATTTAGAATTTTGTAACTAGTATTGAGTAATATTGTAATCTATTGAGTAATTAGATTCGCATGAAAACTAAACAAATTACTGCTCTCTTACTAGATGTTTAAAACGTTTGGAAAAATGAATATCATGGAAATTATCTTTCTTCTTTTACAAACATTGGAACAACAATGACAAGTTTAATATGCCTTCTTCCACGTAAGTACATGTAATGAAAAAGAGTATACAAAGCCTATGCCTAAAGAATGCTTTCGTAATTTCCAAGTAAATATGTTTTATTTATGACAAAATTACAACTGTTAAGAGGAAAAAATAAAAACGTAAATGATGTGTAATTAAAGTAATATACATATATTCACTTTTACACTTATAAGGGCACAGATTTAAAATTTCCTAATCGTACACAGGAGCAGTTAATACCTTTAGTGAAATTAATGTGTACATAATTACATTACCTAACATAGGTACATATAATGAATATGAGTGTTGATAATCTTATGTGAATATAATATCATTGCTGTCCTTTCGTTTCACTTTTTCTCTGTAATTTCTAAACGGCGCGAAAAAGTATGTCATTCAAAAAAGCTGGGGACGTTATAGAAATGATCCACATTTGTTTATAATAAGATTTCCTTAACAATGAACTTAATTGCACTTGTTTTTCTATTTGGAAATTGTAATTGAATACAAATGATTCGAAAGTAATACAATTAAGAAAGAAATTTTGGAGAATTTTGATTTTAAGACTGCTTAAGATTAAATTACTTATATTAAATGAATATACAAGATACAGATTAATGCAATTGACTAAAAGCCAAGAAAAATTCCGGCGTTACAAAATTCATTATTTTTTATGTAGCCATTACATTCTTCTTTATGCATAGAGATTTATAATTGATACTTATAATAATATATAATAATAATATATGGCAATTACTGTTATTAAACAATAACTACCTTTGAATTAGTGTGCTTCAAAGAATAAATGACTTTTTTAATTTACTGCACGTTTTTGTCGATTTTTTCATAATTTTAATATGTAAGTGCTTACTTTTAAACGACATATCAATTAAAGTAATTATATACACCACATATGTAAATATGTAAGTAATCACATTGGTAATACTATCATACAAATAGAGATTGAAATTTATGACCAAGATCATTTGGAAACTCAACCAATTCCTTTTTTCAAATTTTTCTATTTCACACCCACAGAAACTAAACACCTGTACCAAATATTAGAAATAGGTAATGAATTCTTGATTTTGGAAAACTCACAATATACTCTTTTGTCTAACATATCACGTTTCTATTAATTTAACAACAATAAGTAACCAAAAAATAGTAAACACAAATAAAAAAAGGCAGGAAATTTAATTTCCGACACAAATAACACCTTATTCATGCACGCAATTGTATAAGGTATACATATATGCGTACATGAATCCTCCCCATTTAATACAACGAGAATTAACTTATGTATGTAAATAAATATATTATTAAGGAAAGTATAAGAAGAAAGAGACAAATTAACCATTCAAATGGGTATACGTTCGTTGGCATTGAAAGGTTTATGTGTCGCAATGTACTACATGCGCTGTGCACAGTGGTTACATTTATTTGAAACGTTGAACACAATTTAGGGAATTATGTTATAGTAGCTGCGTTCTTTTACACACGAGTTGCAAAAGAGCACTCGAATAGCATATATATATATATATATATATATATATATATATATATATATATATATATATATATATATATATATATATATATATATATATATATATATATATATATATATATATATATATATATATGCAGGGTATAATTTGGTCGGCCCCAGCCCACTGTACGGTTATTTTTGTTGTTGTTGCTTTCCATGCTATTCGGCAAATAACCGAGTGCTCTTTTGCAACTCGTGTGTAAAAGAACGCAGCTACTATAACATAATTGATATATATATATATATATATATATATATATATATATATATATATATATATATATATATATATATATATATATATATATATATATATATATATATATATATATATATATATATATATATATATATATATATATATATATATATATATATATATTTGTAAGTTATGGGGGTTCGAAAAGGGATAATTTAAAAGAGATTTTTAAGATAATTCCGAGGCTATATAAAAGTGGGCGTGGCTTACTTCTTTCCTGTAAATATAATTAATTTTGCAATATTAATCCATACCTTAAATTTGGTTGTACTACAATGAATAATTCGTAAGTGATAGCGGTTAATTTTTTTTTTGTTTGCAACTTTGTATGGTAGCGCCATTACGAATTGGACGTAGCATGTTAGTTTCATGCCATGTTCAGGCATGTTAGTTTCATTAACCTAAGAATTAATTATGATTATTCTAGACAGAATAAGAACCTGACGGCGCTTGGAATTTCTAATTGGCGCCAGCAAGCAAAGAACAGAGATGGCTAGCGAAGCATGTTATTTTCGGCCTAAATCGATATTCTGTTGTTATGGCCACATAAGTAATAAGTAAAAAAGTAAATGTAATTCTAGACAGAAGATTGCAGAAGTTGCAGCTGTTTAAATTTAAAAGAAATTCGGTCATTTTGTATGGGGGCCACTATAAAAGGTGGGCGGGGCGCGTCCATTTGCTGTAGGTCTAGTTGCTCTTCCAATTCTAAATCATACCTTAAATCTGGTTGTTCTATGTTATGGTGGTTACATTTTTTTTTTTAATTTCCGCAACTTTGTATGGGAGCCCCAATAAGAAGTGGGTGTGGCACACTGATTTTCTGCCAGATTATTTTCGACAACAATATTAATCTAAGTGTCAATTATGGTTATTCTAGACAGAAGATTGCCGAAGTTACAGCTGTTTCAATTTAAAAGAATTTCAGTCATTTTGTATGGGGGCTACTATAAACAGTGGGCGGGGCACGTTTATTTCCTGTGAGTCTAGTTGTTCTTACAATGCTAAATCACACCTTAAATCTCGTTCTTCTGCGCTAAATATTTTATAAGTTATGGCGATTAAAATTTTTGTTTAATATCCTTAACTTTGTATCGCAGCCCCAATAAGAAGTAGGCGTGGCACTTATGCAATTATGGTTATTCTAGACAGAAGATTGTAGAAGATACGGCTGTTTCAACTTAAAAGAAGTACATGCGCTTTGTATGGGAGCTACTATAAAAAAGGCGTGATTTGCCCATTTCTGGCAAGGTTATGTAGCAATATAAAGCAACTCTATCTGCTAAATATTGTTGTCCCAGATGGTATATTAAGTAAGTTATAGTAAGTTAAAGATTTTGAAAATTCCGAGGTTAGTCGCTTTGAATGCTTGGTGTGGCTATTGACCGATCATGCCCAATATCAATCCCCTCCGTACCCTTGGATCATACGTTACTTATGCCAAATTTCATCAAAACAGCTCAATATTTACTTAGGTTATCGTGCGAACCAGACAGATGACAGACAGACGGACGGACGGACGGACATCGTTAAATCGAAAATTTTCTATATCTCCGAAGATTCCTTGAAGATGTTACAAACATCTGACCGAAATGAATATACCTTGCATATTGCATTATGCAGTGTATAATAAGCTACGTCGTATATTTAAACCCAGTTCAATTCTACTCGCTTATATTTTAAGCGACCTGAGTTATAATGTTGCAAAGTAAAAACACAGCACTATTGAGTATAGGCTGCTGGAATGTGCTTGGGAAATTTCAACAACACGTCAAATTATTGTAAATATAAACAAAAATATACAAAATAAAGCAAGTGCAAATAAAGATTTATTTTAAGTAAACAAATATATTTACCACAGATTTCGCAGAATTGCTTCTTTTTGTTTTTAACTCGTTTATAAAATTTACGAACAACCATATATACCACCAGCGTTGCTAAGTAACTAAAGGGAAATTATATTCAAGTAAAAGGGAAGGTATATGCGAGATAAGGTTTTTTTGCCACTCGCTTACAAAAGAATGCAGCTAGTGAATACTAAATTATATTTGGTTGTTGTGGTTACTTTCTCTCTGAGAGGATGTTATGATACTAGGCTAGGTCGATGAAAACAGTCCCGAATATCCACCCCTTAGTTGAAAGTTAATCTTGAGAACATGTCAACACCATTTGAGTTTAATATTTTTTTTTACCAAAAATTTGACTTTTAAGGCCGATTTGAAGATTTTGTATACCACTGCATTTTCTTTTTAAACGTAATTGACCTCCTGGGTCAATTACTGGCTAATGGACTAAGTATCTCCTAATTTGTATTTATTATGGAACTTATGCTTATGGAACTTAGCTAAGGTTTTTAGAAGATGTTAATACCACAGCTGAAACTCTATTTCAATATATTAGAACATCTCAGTGTTATCAGAATTGAAAAATTTGACACAATCGAAAGCTAAGCTTTTTTTGCTAAAAAAGTCTACACATAAAATACTTTTAACTTTGGACCGCTATAACTTATGCATCTTCCGTTTAGAACAACCATATAACAACTGTAAATGATTCCTCTAGAAATTGGTGAGCCCCACTCAATATTAAATGTTGCTCCCATAAAAAGCCGCTGCTATATACCCCTCAAAAATAAGAGTCAAACAGACAGCATGAAAAGTGCAATACAATCATCGGCTATTTGAATTATAAAGTTCCGCTACAATATACAATTTCTATACGGATTCCTAAAATTCTTATATTTAGAATACGTTTATATAAGTACGATTGATTTGTCTTTTCAGCCCACTGTGTGTCATATATACATGAATTGCATTTTACACACACCGCCATGGTCCTACGTGTGATGAATAGTACGGATGGATGTGGGTGCTTGAGTATATAGGTATAATATATGTGAGTAAATACTCGAGTACATGCTCATAATCAATTAAAATATTCGCTTTCATTTATTTTAATACTACTTTTTTACGTACAGAACTATCAAAACACTTAATAGAAATATTAAAGCAACCATCGGCACCCGCAACAGAATGAAATATGCTGTAGTAAATGCTTTTATGGTGCCACAACGATAAGTAATAGAAAAGGTGCTCATATTGCAAAAGGAGTACTCAAACAAGAAATATGAATATGTAGGTAAATAGCTCATATAAAGCTGCGGAGTATAAAAATTTGTAAAGTTGCCATATTGCTATGATATTGCAGGGTTAAGGGAGAAACTTTGTGCTAGTGTGCATGTGTGTATAATTGCGTACTGAAAAATTTAATCAAAATTTTTAATCATGAAAATGTTATATCACTTAAACTAGAGGCATGAAGAATGCAGCAAAGGGACTTGGACGTTTGTGAACCGTGCAGCCGTGCAAATAAGTGAAAGATGATGTCTGCGAAGATGACTGCGATATATAAAATACAAATGAGGGCGTAAAAATGTTGCGACCAGCGATAATAGTAGTAGCAGCAGCAAAACATGAAAACAGGAAACAGCATAAATTCATTGGCGGCACATATATTATATTAACCAATGGTGGCAGCGCCACAACAACCTATACATATTTATAACAACATTAACAGCTGTTGTTATTCCGAAAAAAAAAAAAACAAAATTAATAAAAACATACTACATAAATCCAATAAGTCTTTATAGATATGTCGATTCACAGCTACATATGAATATTATACATGCATACTCGAACACATGAGAGGGTTGCACGCTGCAATGCTTTTTTGCTGTTACTTGGCTGTTAATGATGAAAGTGACGATGTCGATAATGTAATGATGATGATAATGATTCCAACGATAATGATGACATTGATATTGTTGACGATAATGAAAAGGAAGTGTAAAGAAATATGTATGTGCTCTCATTACATATTAGTGAAACATACAAAATATATAGCAGCAGAAAAAATTAATTCGTTTCGTTCATACACTTTTATTCATACTCTCATAATTTTCAACAATATCATCATTCGAATGATTGTTTTTGATAAGGCGAGGACCATTATACCAAATTTAAATCATCAACAGCAGCAGCAGCAGCGGCAACGAAATACAACAAAAGAAGTAAAGTCGTGATGCAAATTTATGCAAACAGGAAATCGCATACGCATGCATTCAATCCAAATGCAGTAAAGAAGACAATGATGATAATACAATATATAAAAGAAATAGTCTGCTCTTGCTGCTCTTATTGCCAAAGGAAATGAAAAATGAATACAATGAATTATTTGTTTATTTATTCGTTCACGTGAATTACATGAACAACGCTGGATGAAACTGAGGCATTTTGTCTTTTGGGTAGATGATTAGTTATTTTTCTGTATAGTCATCATTGCGGATCCAACTCGTTCCAAAGGCAAAGCCAGGTACCGGAACCGTTGCACAGGATTGTTTTTATAGAAAGAGAATGGGTGAGCAGATTCAAATATTGTCATAATTTCAAAGCATGACTATTGAATAATAGCAAGGATGCCCTATATGCAAAAAAAAAAACATAAAATATTTTTGATACTAGGAAACAAAGATTTTTATCATAAATTTTCCAACCAAATTTTTTTTTGCAAGGGAATACTAGTTTTTGCTTTTTTCTTGCAGCTTGACAACGTGGAATCAAGTCGATCCAGGAATTAAATTCATTTAAACACGTTTTAAAGTAACCTTGGAAGATTTTCCTTCCAGGATTGCTGTGCACTTAACCAGTACAATAAGGGATATACTTATGTTAGAGAGCACAACACTTGTGAAATAATTTTTTATCAACTTTGTCACAAAATTATTTCAAAAAAGATTTCATGGACCATTTTTATAGTCTGCAGAATTGACACTTTTCCGCCGACAACTGTGTAATGCATTAGACAAATACAGTACTGATAAAGAGTTGCTGCAGGTACAGAATGCTCTCAGATAATATTCTCAAAAACATGAAAATTATAATTCAGAATCACAACCTCAGTAGATTAAGACATGTATGCCCGCCTATTCGCACCATAGCTGTCGTAGTTATGGAGAGATCGTGATGAATATTTGAATATGTTCAAATGACTATTTCTATTTTCACTAACGAACATACGAGTTCATGATCACAACCACGCCTATCTCCCATACAAAAGTATGTTGATAAAAGTGTGTTTTCATACTTTGCATGTGAGAATGTAAAGCTTTCACAGTAAATCTTGGCATATAAAGTTAGTCTAATCACACAAGAGATACATTGGAAAATGTACTTTATAAAACTTTTGGTAAACTCATGTTACTTATTACGTATGCGCGTGTTTGCACATTTCTTGTGCAAATCGTAATCTTGCAAACACTACTCGAAGACACCAACCGCTAACATGTAGAGGAGGCCCACAGTTACGTATAATATAATGCGTATTTAATTGCAAATTAATCCCTGGAAAAACTACAAAATACAAATGCAAATATGACTTCCCTTGAAAATGTGCAACATGGAAAGAACAAGAAATAACAATAACAAAGATGACTGACCCAAACATAAATGATGCTAATTATTGCACATGTGAAGAAAACAAAAAGAAATTAGTAAAAAAGTTTAAATAACATATACTCGTTCGTATACGCAAAGGAATAATAAAATGCGATAATAAATGAGATGAGGCAGGTATGTAACAACAAATAAAACGCAATGTTGCAATATGGCCGTTAGCCATGCAAAGGCAATGGCAGAGGTGAACCTGCTGCTGTGACTGTGCAAGAAGGTGTGTCTGTGTGTTCAGGCATATTAATTGCGTCAATGTGAATTCAGAGAAAAGAAAACAAAAAAAAATATAACGCAAAATACTGAAAAATATTTACAACAAACGTGCATGTACCTTCTGTTTTTCTTCTTCTTCATTTCTTCTATGGCGTCAGCTGTTAGATATTCTTGCACATACTTACATATTTGTTAAGCTTCCAGCAGTGCACTCCTAATCACATTCATTTCTATAGGTATTATCTATGAATACTCGTACGGACACACATAAATTCTCCCCACGCGGTAAATTGATGTTATCATAATGTTGGTAGGTAAGTATAGTACATATACACGTCCATATACATATGTAGGTAT
Source organism: Megamerina dolium (assembly GCA_963854835.1). Taxonomy (NCBI): domain Eukaryota; kingdom Metazoa; phylum Arthropoda; class Insecta; order Diptera; family Megamerinidae; genus Megamerina; species Megamerina dolium. The sequence goes on along the minus strand of OY978526.1, from coordinate 59,700,396 downwards.
ATATATATAAATAGAAAATCGTATTTCCCTGTTTGATTTTAATCATTATTTATTATTGCTATTGTATTTCATTAATTGCATTTTTTTTTTTTGCCCATAAATTGTTTTCCTCTTGTGTTTTCTCCGAATAAATCCACATACAAGCATAAACAGTACGTAAATAAATCATAATTTTTTGGCAATTAGTTCGCGTAAAACGAATATCTGTATAAAAGTATTTACAATATATGTATGTATCGTTCTATTGAAAGGATGATGAATGAATAAATATAATCCATATTTGTGATAAGCTCTGCTCGATGCAATAAACTCATAAATTGGCATGCCCATGAGATTTGACGACCGCTTTTGTATGCAGACGTAAATATGTATATTGTGTTATAGATTGTGTATACAATTGTATTTATTTTGTATTCCATTAAGAAATTATACTCCTAGTGGATTCAAGTCAACAATCAAGAAAAGAGAGCTGTTTTTTCATTATAATAAAAAATACGCAATAACACATTTGAACAATAAGATGGCACAGTGACAGATAGGAAGATGGTCAGAGAGACAGACACTTATGACGAATTTCAGCTCCTTAGCTGATCTGAAATCGATCGGATATTTTTATGGCAATTTGCTACTGCCGGAATTACCAATTGCTTGCCGACAGGTGGGTAGCGTTCGAAAGGAAAATCTTTTCGATATTAAGTTTGTGCTTCAATTGGGGACTGAACCTACTATACCGATAACCACCTACCGATCAGACGGCCAAAACATTAACCACTGCGATATGGTACACACATTCATTATTCGCATCATTTATTTGATGGAAAGGGACATTTCAATAAAAAGCACACCTCCAGGTAAGATTAAACTTTATTGAAATATAAATTTATATGTATTGTAGTACTCGTACTATAATTATGCTGGGAGTATTGTTAAATACACATAAATTCACATAAATCAATCATTAGTTATTTAATTTACATATATATTTAATGTCAATCGAAAACTAGTTATTTATGTCATTTAATAGGGCTATTGTGTGCAATATGGTGTACCTATTATTTAGTTGAGTATCATATAGTACTTTTAATTGATCAACTATTATGTAAACAAAATATAGAAGAAATATACTTGTATAAGATTACATGAGAGTGTCTGTACATATGAATAGGTAAAATCGATAAAAACAGTTTAAATAATTAATATCAATGAATGGACAATTATTAATAGTGAGGTTCTATGTATTTGATCTTTAGTCGTGTTGAAAAGTTTATTCTTGTTTTGGAACTAACTGAACAAATAATATGCAATAAATAATTTGAACGTATGTAGAACACTCCATATTTTGATTAATTTTGCTTTTTTCGTTTTTGAGTGCATATAAAACAAAGAAATATGCCAAGAAATTTATATATATGTATGCATGTACCTAAATACTCGTACTTATATATTACTTATTTATAAAGATATTGTTATTTGAGTAAGTTATATACATATGAGTAGGTACTAAATTTCGTATCAAGTGGTGAACGGCAAAATGTTATACACAATGTGATAGATAGGTGCCTACTTCTGACTTTGTTATTCTTCGCAAACAATTTCAATATTTATTCAGCTTTTCTCTTCATCTCTTGTATGCAGCTTTATTTATTGCAATCATCTGGTTATTTTATTTTTTAACATAAGTAAGCAACACTCTTAAGCACACAATCATCTGCATATATAGTACTTGCACACACAAACTTTCATACACCAAACAATTAACAAATAATGGAGAAATTCATGAAATTATATTAAGAAATAAATTGTTTATACTACAATATTTTCATATAAAGAAGATTAAATAAAACTGTAGTGAAAAATAAGAAAAATATTTAATAATCAAATAATTTAATGAATAATAATACCAGCATACGTATAATAAACGTATTAATTTTTATTTCACTGTGAAAAAATAAATAAGTATAATAAAAAAGAAAAAATATGCAAAGAAAAGAAAAAATATTGTATAAATATGTACATGCACGGTAGACAATAAGGTAAGGCAATAATTAGCAAATAGCAGTATCATGCAACAACAACAAGATCAGTAACAACAGAGTTACAAATAAAAGCTGATTTACTGGTAAACATTTGAATAGGTGTTGTCGGTTAGTTGGGATTTTTCATCAACAAAGAAGAAAAATGTTGTCTTGCAATTTCAATAATAAGTTATTTATTTTTCACCTTATTATTATTATTTACTATTTAGACATGTACTTGTTCGTTTTATGTATTGTAGACCAAGTTGTGTAAACAGATAAAGATTGAAAAAAAACCAAGTCGTGAATATTCAATTCGAATAATCGATATTATATAAAAAATTTTTATACGAATGTGTTCATGATCCATATTCGTATTAAGTAACATTAATGCTATGCTATACAATACAATACACTGGGACTTTGTAGATATAGTTTTAATTATTAATAGCCGAGTTTAAGAATGACAAAAATATGATTTTGAAAGTGTGTTTTCACACTTTGGAGGTGAATATATGAAATTCGTACAAAAAAATAAAAAGATCAAGCTAAAGCTCTATATTATATTGTAACAGACTTAAAATAAGCCTGTTACAACCTTTACTTATGTACCTACAAAACTCCAAATTGTTATAATATTAAAACCAATAATATAACAAATATACGTATATAACAAATATAATAACAAAATATACGTATTTAACAAATTATACGTATCATACGAAGTTCATTTGATTCTTCCTCTTCTCTTTGCTGTCGTCATATGGTAAATATCAGCTAATGTATATACACATATACATACTCGTGTAGTCACTCACTATGACGACAGAAACGAAGAAGGAATCAAATGAATTTTCACTAAACGTAAAATGTAGCATCATAAGAAATCTGTAATTCTTATGTGCTTTACATATGAATACGTACTAAAGGTGCATGACTGGCCAACATAAGGCATGACAAGAAAGGGTGAAAAACCCTAAACAGACACATGGTCAAGTAAGTCGTGATACGACATACCGTGGAAACGATCATTGCGTATTTTGGAAACGGCCAGTTCGAAATAGCTTGCTATTCGAACGAGTGCTCTTGTAGTCGGGTTGGCAGTAATCGCTAGACGACCATAAGCAGTTCTTGCTATAAGCGAGGCGGTCAGTATCGAACGCTCGCTTATAGCAGCCGCCTGCGAGCCATCAGCTCTGCCCGGGGTCATTTTGACCAACCATATATACCAGGAGCAGCCATCCGCCACCCCGTTGGTTGTTCCTATATATATTGCTAACAGGTCTCCCTCTTCTAGGTGTGAGGCCAGGGTACTGAATACAGGAGACCCCTGTATCAGGCTACCCTACACAAGTATCAGTCGCTTGGAGATTTCTGCTAAGGCGGATCTGCCAGACGATTGATTCATTAGGTGCGACCAGGTGGCACTGGTCAAACCTATAAGTTGTCATCCTATAAAGTAAGGTTAGGTATTCCAGATTAAGTATAGAGTAAGGAATTGAATTGTATTAAAAATTGAAAAGAATAAATAATCAAATAAAATAAATCAAAGTAGTAGTAGTTCCATTCGAACCGAGCCGAACACTCTTCTAGTGTCGGTGAATTGATTGTCAATAGACAATCGTGTGGAATTCGGTCCTCCTCCTACAACAAGAGTTTTTACGCTGCTCTCTTGTTTAACCCTGGCAGACTGAGTAATACCTCAGCTGGAAACAAAAGGCACGCGTTACAATATATATTTACTAATCAATTATCGACTTTTCCCACGAATATATAAACCTACAGAACTGACAGGTGAGTATGTTCGACAATGGGCGTTATCGTATGAAAATCACTCCAACTTCTCATACAATGTTTTCGACTATATTTTTGTAGACTTTTGTTCAGATTATTACTTTTAGCACCAGCTAAGTATGTTATAAAATAGACGTTAGTGCATAAAATCACGCTTAATTTCAATACGAAGGCATGATTTTTCGAAAGTATGTCTGTCTATCTGAAATTTATTCTTTACAACAATTGAATTGAGTGCATTTAGAAATCTGAACTATTAGCTTCTTAAAAATCGTGTAAATATTACATTGCAGAAATAAAAGGACAAAATTTTTTTTATCAATAAAAAAAAAAAAACCCTAAAAAATATAATCAAATACAACAAACAACATGGCAATGCCAAAAATGACGCTGCCAATTAATGAAATAGGTTCCATTCGATTTATCCATATACAAAAATATAATCTCAAACATGAATGTTTTGGAAGTCAACTGCCAACTGTTTGCTGAATGTGTGTCTGCCCTTCAACTCTTACTATTCACTTTTTACTCGTTCTACTTCCTTCACAACATTGTTGTTGGATAGTATTATATATACGTCTGCTGCTGATTTAACTGTGGCATGCTGGTGATTAAGATACGCCAACGGCAATATTTATTCCAAATTTGTTGTCTTTAATTTTATATCAATGCGATATGACAACAACAGCGGCTGTTAGCTTTCGTATATATATATATATATATATATATATATATATATATATATATATATATATATATATATATATATATATATATATATATATATATATATATATATATATATATATATATATATATATATATATATATATATATATATATATATATATATATATATATATATATATATATATATATATATATATATATATATATATATATATATATATATATATATATATATATATATAAATATATATATATACAGTGGCTCACAGCTTATTTCGTACAGTGTATATATTTTTATGTACATGGCTGTAACATCGAAACTAAAAAACTTATCAATAAGTTTTGAATGTAGATGTCTATGTATGTGTTTAGTAAACCTAATAAGAAAACGGGGAACCCCAAAAATTGTTCTTTTTGTCATGCAAGAGAGAAAAACTATTGATCAGCTGATTTTCAGCTCACATCTTATTTCGTACACAAACTTCAATGTAAGTAAGTTTCATTCTGCCGCGCAGTTACAAAGTTTTTTTGAATTGTATGAGTTTTTGGACCTTTTTAACTATTATAACAATTTTTATTATTATTATTTTAAATAGTTAAAGTGCTGTAAATTAAACATTTAGCGTTATGGGTCGTCGTACAACGATGGAACAGCGTAAACTGGTAATTAACCATTTTAGGAAAGGTCAGAGTGTGCGAAAAATTGCTGAAATGACAAATTTAAGTGCCTCAACTGTCCAATACATCATTCAACGCTTCGTTCGCGAAAATCGGTTGGAGAACAAGGGCAGAGAAGCACCTAATAAGATTTTCAACGCTTCAGACGAGCGTTATATTGTACGAAAAATTAAGAAAAATCCAAAGTTATCCGCTCCGAAGTTGGCTGCAGAGGTTCAGCGTGAAATAGGAAAATCATCCAGTGCTGAAACTGTCCGACGTGTGCTGCGCAATCATGACTTGAACGGTCGAGTAGCCCGAAAGAAACCATTCATTTCGAAAATGAATATACAACGCCGACTTGACTTCGCCAAAGAGCATATTATTAATACTCCTGCGTTCTGGAATACCGTTATTTTCGCGGATGAGTCTAAGTTTAATATTTTTGGCTCGGACGGAATGTCATATGTTTGGCGTAAAGCGAATACCGAGCTAAACAAGGAGAACCTTAAGCCCACAGTGAAGCATGGTGGCGGTAGCGTGATGGTTTGGGCCTGTATGTCAGCAGCCGGAGTAGGTGAATTGGTTTTTATTGAGGAAACAATGGACAAAATGAAGTACCTCGAGATTCTGAAAAACAATTTACTTCAAAGTGCAGACAAACTGGGTTTGCGGGAAGAATTTCGGTACTACCAAGATAATGACCCAAAACATAAATCTGGGATTGTGCAATCTTGGCTTATTTGGAACTGCCCACACTTGATGTCTCCACCACCACAGTCACCTGACATGAATGTGATTGAAAATCTTTGGTCTATTTTGGACAATAAAATAAGAACACACAAGATTTCTAATAAGCAAGACCTAAAGAAGGTACTGATGGAAGAATGGAAAAAAATCACACCAGACATCACTCAAAAATTGGTGGATTCAATGCCAAATAGACTCCAGGCTGTCATTAACGCTAAGGGATGTCAACTAAATATTAAAATCAACTTACTTTGTTTTTAGTTTGAACTTAAAGAGACTGTACGAAATAAGCTGTGACATGAATTTTCCTATTTTTTTCTTATTTTATTTTTTTATAGTGTCAAACACTAAAATTTTGAAAAAGTAAATTTTGGAAAATAAAAAACAAACCTTCCTTTCTAAAATGGCATTTATATTTTGTTCAAATTTTTGCTATATTAGGAATTACGACTGCAGCAATTTTTAAACTGTCACTGTACGAAATAAGCTGGGAGCCACTGTATATATATATATATATATATATATATATATATATATATATATATATATATATATATATATATATATATATATAAAGTTTACTCGAATATCCATCTTTTTCTTTTATTTCCACTTTTTGTGAAACAATTATTACATATACTACTAATTTACACCCGAAATATGGTTGACTTTGACGAAGTACTTTGTATATTATGAGAGTTCTAAAAGGGATAATTTAAAGGAGGTTTTTAAGATAATTCCGAGACTTAGTATGGGAGCTATATAAAAAGTTGGCATGGCTTACCCCTTTTTTGAAATCTAATTAACTTTGCAATAATAATCCGCAACTTAAATTTGGTTGCCCTACGCTGAGTAGTTCGTAAGTTAAAGTGGTTTAAATTTTTTTTAATTTTTGCTACTTTACACATTAAGAAGTGGGCGTGGCATGTTTATTTTTTGCCAGATTATGTACAACTTCCACATTAACCTAAGTATTAATTATGATTATTCTAGCAGAAGATTGCAGAAGCTGCAGCTATCTCAATTTAAAAGAAATTCAAACATTTTGTATGGAAGCCATTATAAAAAATGGGCGTGGCTGGCCCATTTTTTGTGAGTATATTTTCTTTTATAATACTAATCTATACCTTAAATATGGTTGTTCTACGCTGAAGAGTTTGTAAGTTATGGCGGTTAACATTTTTGTTTAATTTCCTCAACTTTGTATGGGAGCCCCAATAAGAAGTGGGCGTGGCATGTTGTTTTTGAGCCAGATTATTTCCGACTACGATATTAATCTAAGTGTCAATTATGGTCATTCTAGACAGAAGATTGCCGAAGTTACAGCTGTTTCAATTTAAAAGAATTTCAGTCATTTTGTATGGGGGCTACTATAAACAGTGGGCGGGGCGCGCCCATTTCCTGTGAGTCTAGTTGCTCATACAATACTAATGTATACCTTAAATCTCGTTGTCCTACGCTAAAGGGTTTGTAAGTTATGGAGTTTAAAACTTTTAGTTTAATTCCCTCGACTTTGTATGGGAGACCCATGAAGGAGTTGGCGTGGCACACTGATTCTCTGCCATATTAGTTTTGAATGCCATGTTAACCTAAGGGTCAATTATGGTTATTCTGGACAGAATATTGTAGAAGTTACAGCTGTTTCAATTTAAAAGAAGTACAGACACTTTGTATGGGAGCAACGGTAAAGAGTAGGTGTGGCTCACCCATTTTGGGCGGGATTATACAGTAATATAATATAACTCTATGTGCCAAATATTCTTGTCCCAAGTGGTATATTGTAAGAGTTATAGCAAGTTAAAGATTTTGAAAATTCCGAGGTTAATCGCTTTGAATGCTTGGTGTGGGCGTGGCTATTGACCGATCATGCCCAATATCAATCGCCTCCCTACCCTTGGATCATAGGTTACTTATGCCAAATTTCGTCGAAATAGCTCAATATTTACTCAAGTTATCGTGCGAACCAGCCAGATGACAGACAAACGGACGTTAAATCGATAATTTAAGCGACGCTGATCACGAATATATATCTATATCTATATCTCCAGAGATTCCTTCAAGTGGTCACAAACATCTGACCGAAATGAATATACCTTGCATATTGCATTATGCAGGGTATAAAAAAAAATATATAGAAAAGGCAAAATAACAAACAAAATTATTAAAATCGACTAACATCAGTGAAATATTTATCTTTCCTCTTACACTGTCTCTTTAAAAGAAAAAAGAAATTCAAAATGCACGATGAGGAGCTCAAAGAAAGAAAAAATCACAAGTTGTGATCTTGCCAATATTTGCATTTAACAATACAGCTATTCAGATGTATGCATATATGTTCGTTTTTTAGTGTTTGCATTTGTTTATTTATTTCTTCGTGTCTGAGTTTGATATTTTTGTACGCTACAACACAGCTCACTAATATTGCAACTTTTAAGAAGAAATTTTTTTAACGTTCATGTGCATTATTTGTGATTGTATGCGTGTTTGAGAGGGTCTTTATATTTGCATTTCGAATGAATGATTGTTCACATTTAATTGCATTCCGTGACTTTTTTAGCACCTACCAACATGTACATACGTATGTATGTTGAGAAGATGAATATGAGTATGTGTGTTTGATGTTGCCAATTCTTCAAAGCAGACGTACATACTACATAGTTTTTTTAGTCTAGAGAATGTTACAATTTAGCAGTATTATATTTAGTTGACTTCGTCATCAGCCTAATATAAATTTCATACTTCAGTTTAAGTAAAAAAAAAAAAAATTTCGACAATTTTAACGCTCTGAAAGCATAAAAGCACCGGAAAATTGTTGCAATTTTATAAGACAACATTTTAGTTGAATGAGTGGACGCTATTAGCTTCACCTATATTTACACCATGCAAGTTTAAAACAAATCATCTTTGTAGAAAGTATTTTTGATTGCTTTTTACATAAATGTTATCTATTAAAAATATTTTTATTAAAAGAAAACTGTTTATTTCTTTACTTTTAACATTCAACAATCATTAACAATCAGATCTAAAGCGGAAACTCAGATATATATGTATATAAAATATAATAAACCAGAAGACTATAAAATATAGCAAGTGCAAATGACTCATTATGCATAAATAAATATATGCATGTATTCATATACATACACACATGTGTACGTGCAATTTTCTTTGTTTTGGTTCAAAATCTGCATCAGCAGCGGACTACTTATAAATACCTAAGAATTGTTTTATTAAACTTTATTAAATAGCATATGTATATAATGAATATACACATGTGGATAATGTACAAGTGCACTCACTTTAAATTGGTTTAATATGGAAATAAGCTTATTTCTCATTATAAACTTATGGGGAGCCATTGAAACAATAAACCCATAACAATTCTCAATAATTTCCAAACTAGTGTATATAGACTAAATTAAAGTGGAAACCACTGTACTATAACAGGACACAACATGGTAATGATGATGACGCGATACAGGCAAAAAATAATTCGCTCATATATGTATGTGCATACATAGATTATACGTATGGCGAATCATCAAATAATATTTTGTGTGTATGATAGTATTAACTACATATGCACACAGACATTATATCAATAAAAATGTGAAATAACATCACTTTAAAGCAAATAATAAGGTTACACAAGTGAAAATTAAAACTTCAGCAACAACAAAAAATATTAAAATAAAACGCAATGATATGAAACGTAATGAAATGCTTTGAAAAACATATGATATACACTTGATTAAGCTTTCCATGTGTGCATACATAGACACAGAGTATGTACTGGTGGTGTGGCATGATTAATGTTGAAATAAATCAATAAAAATATTTTTTTTAAATCAGCAATAACAACAATAATAAGATATCGTAATAAATATGGTATTAATTGAAATTTCAAATGAATCAGAAACATGTTTTTGACATACACATACCGACATCCATACTTACATATTGTTTATTTATATGGAATAATAAATACCAAATATATATGATATTTGCTAAATTTTTTAAATCAAAATTCCAATTCGAATTACATATACAATACATAGCCATAAAGAGATAAATTTGAAATTAATTCAAATTAGTGGTTTATTTATTTTATAATTTTATGAACGCTAGTATAGGTACGACTAAATATTTATATATGTGCACGCATAAATGTGGTGAAATTTCATGTGTGGGAGGATATGATGTTAATCGTTGACAAATATTATTACTCATATAACAAACGTAGATTAACTCAGTAGTGGATGCTTCCAGTGATGCATTTGGGTCAACGAGAGGAACATCGTACCTAATTGGGCAATTTAATAATATATGTATATGTTGTATTTTATTTACCAATTGCTATCTGATTGAAATCGGTAGTAGCTATAATTGCATGGGAAAGCAACAAAAATACCAATAAAATCGTTTGGAAATTGTATTTTGGTACTCAATATGCGAAAACATGCATGCGGAGCTTCAGTTTGTATGAAAAGTAAAAGAGAATTTGGTCTGTTATCTAATATGGCTATTACTTGTTAATAAATATATATATATATACATATATATATATATACATATATATATATATATATATATATATATATATATATATATATATATTTATATATATATATATATATATATATATATACATATATTTATATATATATATATATATATATATATATATATATTTATATATATATATATATATATATATATATATATATATATATATATATATATATATATAGGTGGCACTAAAAGCCCCGAAGTTCTCATTGGCCGAGCTCCTCTTCCATTGCTGTTGTGCGTATTAAATTTGGACAGTATTAGAAGGGACCTACTTATTTTAGCCGGATCCGAACGGCAGAACACTTGTGACATCACTTTTTCTGAGCTTTGTCACAGAGTTCTTTTAGAAGCTTTTTTATGGCAAGTTGTTACTGTCGGAAAAATTGCCAATTGCTTGCCGACAGGTGGGTACCGTTCGAAAGAAAAATCTTTTCGATATTAAATTTGTTATGCATCAGCCGGGGATTCAACCACGACCTACAGATCAGAAGGCCAACACACTAACCACTGAGCCACGGCACTTGTTAAATACAGGGTGATTTTTTAAGAGCTTTCGGATTTGAGTTAAAAAAAACGCATAAAATTTAGAGAAATGTATGAAATCGTTATTTGAGTCGTTAGAACGATCTATATAATTCAATGTTTAAAGATAATTTCATGTAAATGTTGACCACGGCTGTGCCTCAAATGGTCCAATTTTGGCATACTCTCTCCAACATGTCGGCCGGTATCTCACGAATCAATTCTTCAATATTGGCTTTCAGTGCGTCAACCGTTGAGGCATTTCGCTATAGACACGATTCTTAACATAGCCTCTCAAAAATAGTCTAAAGGCGTTAAATCGCACGATCTAGGCGGTCAATTGTCCGGCCCCAAACAAGAAATAAAGTGTTCACTGAACTCGCCTCTCAATTGGACCATTGTTTTGCATGCAAGTCCAGCTCTTCCATTTTGGGCAAAAAAAGTTTGTAATCATCACACGGTAGCGCTCGTCACTCTCAGTAACGTTCCTGCCTTCGTCGTCTTTGAAAAAGTACGGTCCAATGATGCCACCGACCCATAATCCACACCAAACAGTGCATTTTTCGGGATGCATTGGCAGTTCTTGCAATGCTTTTGGCTACTCTTCACACCAATTACGGTAATTTTTATTGTTCACGTATCCATTCAACCAGAAATGAACTTCGTCGCTGAACACAATTTTCCGATAAAAAAGTGGATCTTCATCTAACTTTGCCAGCGTCCATTCACCAACAGTTAACCGTTGTGGTAGGTGGTGTGGCTTCAATTCTTGCACCAGTTGTATTTTAAAAGATTTTACAACCAAATCCTTCCGCAAAATTTTCCACATAGTGGAGTAACAGAGGCCCAATTGCTGCGAACGGCGCTGAATCGGTAATTCACGGTCATCAACAACACTGGCAGATACAGCTGCGCTAGTTTCCTGTGTCCGCACTTTACGTATGCGTGTTCGTGGTTTAATGTCCAATAATATAAATTTGGTGGGAAATTTAGTCACAAGATTCCGAATAGCCGCCTCAGCAAGTCGCAATCATCACTAACCACGGCTACGATGTTATTTCAAATGGTCAACCGACATATTGGCCGACGGACAAGTGGAAGATACCCGATCTCATAGACTTTGGAGTCGCCAAAGGTTTGCAGATGGAAAATATCTCCTCAGAGTCTAATTATGATCTCTCATCTGACCACTCACCCACGGTAATATCTTTAAAATCACCAAGCCACCAATGCAATTGCGTTAGAAAGAAAATAGACTGGTTGAAATTCAAGAAATATGTACATTGCCATCTTCCTCTAAGTACTGTATTAAGAAATGGACACGATGTAGACTCAGCATTCGAAAAATTCAACCAGCTGTTCTCATTAGCTCTCAGCTCAGCCACCTGCTCAAGGGTATGCCAGCAATCAAACTATAGCCCATACACACCAGCTGACATTGAATTACCAGTAAGACAGAAAAGAAGACTCCAAAGGCAATGGCAAGAATTCAGATCTGAAAACACAGCTACAGCACTGCACTCGAAAGTTAAAGCAAGCCTTAAAAAATAAAAGCAACAAAGAATTAGAAGAGCACATAGCTAAATTAACACCTGATGAAGCGTCAGACTATTCTTTGTGGAAATCAGCAAAAAACTCAAATCGGCTAATTCTCACTGATTCCCCCATCCGTTTGAGTGACGGTAATTGGGCTAGAAGCAACTGTGAGAAGGGTTTTGCTTTTGCAGACCACCTAAAATGTGTGTTTACACCCAATCCACTCTCCAATCCACAGTCCTCATTACCAAAATTAACTTCTCAACCTTGCTCAATAACGCTTAAAATTAAAAAAAGGACATATTCAAAGCAATTTATAAAGATTTAAACCCAAAAAAATCACCTGGTCCAGATAAAATTACCGGTAAAATGATAAAAGATCTACATCCGGCTTCAGTAATTCATCTCATGCACATTTTCAATGCTATCCTTCGTATTAAACACTATCCCAAATGCTGGAAAACTTCAAAAATTATTATGATAGCAAAACCAGGAAAAGACCCTACAAAAGTTGCTTCGTACAGACCTATCAGCCTCCTGCCTCTACTCTCTAAAGTATTCGAAAAGCTACTAGTCATGAATATAACTCCATTTATTAATCTCAACCAACTGATTCCCCAACATCACGATAAGGAACACTTTTGAAGAAAAAAAGTATTGCTCAGCTGTCTTTCTTGATATCACTCAAGCTTTTGATAAAGTATGGCACGATGGCCTTTATTTACAAACTCAAACTATTACTGCCTGTAAATGGCTCCTCATTGCTTAGTAACTATCTCACGAAAAGACAATTTCTCGTACATCACAAAGATTACACAACAAATCCATTGGATATTCACGCTGGCGTCCTTCAAGGAAGCTTTTTGGGCCCCCTACTGTATCTCTTATACACTTCAGATATGCCCAACAATAACTATGCATTCATATCGACCTTTGCTGATGATACGGCAATAAGTGCTCTCGCTCTAACTCCATAGAAGTTACTAAACTCCTGCAGACTCGTGTCGATTCTCTCGAAATCTGGCTAGCAAAATGGCGTATAAAAGTCAATGAATCAAAGAGCGTACATGTAACCTTCACGCTAAGGCTAGATACATGTCCCCCACTTAAAATTAATGGCCAATCAGTTCCACAATGTTCCTCAACAAAGTACTTGGATATTCACCTCGACAGAAGGCTGACCTGCAAAATCACATAGAGGCGAAGAAAACTCAGATCAAGCTTAAAATGAATCAGTTATGGTGGCTGTTACACAAAAGATCAAAGTAGAATCTCGAATACAAAGTGCTATTATATAAAGAAATCTTGAAGCCAATCTGGACTTATGGTATTCAGTTTTGGGGCACCGCATCTCCCTCAAATATCGAAAAATTGCAGCGAATACTATCCAAGTGTCTGCGAATTATTGTAAACGCGCCTTGGTATATGAGGAACGTTAACATCCATCGAGATTTAAATGTACCCACAATTTCTGAGGAAGTTGCAATGTCCTGCAGAAGCTACATTCAAAAATTACATAAACATCCGAATCCCCTTGTTAGGCAATTCTTACTGAGCACGGGGCATCGTCGATTAAAAAGAAAAGACACTCTGAATATGCTGTGAAATTGCTATACCTCGTGACTCAACAAATTGTGATGGAACGTAGGGAATATCACATAATTTTAGTTAGTTTGTAAAATTTGAATACTTAATGTTAGTTGATTTGTTGAAGGTGAGGTAGAGAAACCGTACTGAGTAGTACCACATGTACCTATGGCCAATGCAATAAGCACTGAGCCACAATATTATGTAATTTAAGCAATTTCTTCTTAATAAAATTTTAGCATACTCAAAGAGAAAGCCAATTTAACTCAGCATTTTGTATATCATATGATTTGTGTAAAAAAACACTCTTAAAGTGTTTCAATAAAAGTTAATATTCCAAGAACAATAAATAGAATTTAAATTTCAAAGGAAGCTCATAAACTTACATCCTTACATGATATAATGAAAACATTATTATGTCAATCTTTATGACTACTATACCTAAATGCTATAGAAAGAATATTTTCCTATAGAATACAAAATATTTTCAAAAGTAAATATCCCAAAAAAAATTGCAAATAAATATGAATAGATATTTACATAACACATATACAGTGCATTGGTAAATTTTAAACAAGATTTCTCTCATATAAATATAATTTAAATTCAATTTCCTGTTTAAAAAAATAAATGTTACAATTTCATCGTGCATACGTATGTTACAATGTACCCATGCATAACATATGTAAATATGTAAATATGTATATAAAATGAACATGTGAAATATAAATACAAAATTCGTCGTATGTACATGGCATGTCCCTACATAGTATTTATCAAATTCTACTATGTGGTTGTGTGTGTGCCCCTATGTGTCAAAAAATAAAATTATGAAGGCAAAGCTATAGAGAAGGAGGTTGGGTGATAGAGCGTAGAAAGGGAGAACAAAATAAATCATGCTCTAACGATGGCACGTGATTTAATATTTTTCGAAGGACATGTTCACATTTTATACTAAATGGATTCATTATACACCTATACAAAATTTAGCGCTAGTTTGAGATGAAATTTGATAAAAACGAATGAATCAAAATTATTTTAAGCAAAAGTCAATTACTACCCATAATAAATTGTTTTTTTGCCATTTAAATTAATCAATGTGAATTAATCAAACGTGAACCAAACAAAACAAAGTGCATAAATAAATAATTACTCGTACCGAACTGAATGCGATCAGGTTTTGTAATTGAGAAAATACTTTAAGAAAATCAACAAACAAACGTATGTGGCAAATGACAAATGACATTTAATTGAAAAATTTCAAATTAATTGAAATACAAAAACGATAAAAAAATTTCTATTATTTTATGGGTGCACTTACGTCACTAACATGCATACATACACATGTGAACGACAATACGTAACGTACAAACAGTCAATCAGAGAATTGCACGTGCACTTGCGAAACAATTTTGTAATCAACGTGATCAAGGGGATCGAACGAGAACAAATATTAGACTACTTCGTTGATTATATGTAATGTAGTGATTCATGTTTTTTGTAAACGTGTCATAATCTCAAATTCAGTGGAAAACTTAAATTTATTTCGTTATAAGTATTTTTGCCGAAATTAACATTTGTTCCGCCTAGTTTTTAATGTTTTCAGCCACGATAAAATCATAATTTTGTTGAAAATTATGTTTGGTTGGATAAAATGTTGGCGAGTAAAAATTAATGGGGTTGGCTCAAAATTTTACAACTCGGCGATTTTCAAATGTTTTTGTGTTTATGTTGTACGGAAGGCCCCTAAAGTGGTGGAGATAGACAGCAAGTATGTTTGGAGAAAATATAATTGAGGTCGGTCATATATTTTACCACTCGAAAGGCGATATCTGTGCAGTTATGGAGTTATTTTTCACTTTGAAGGTGATTTATTGTCCATTTTGTAAGGAAACCCTGACAATGAATGAAAATTACCTTACATATATATATATATATATATATATATATATATATATATATATATATATATATATATATATATATGTATATATATATATATATATATGTATATATATATATATATATATATATATATATATATATATAAATATGTGGCACTTAAAGCCCCAAAGGGCTCATTGCCCGAGCTTCTCTTCCATTACTGTTGTGCGTCCTAAATTTTGGACAGTATTAGAATGGACCTACTTATTTTAGCCGGTTCCGAACGGCAGAATACTTATGACATCACTTTTTCTGAGCTTTGTCGCAGAGTTCTTTTTAGAAGCTTTTTCATGGCAAGTTGTTACTGTCGGAAGAATTGCCAATTGCTTGCCGACAGGTGGGTACCGTTCGAAAGAAAAATCTTTTCGATATTAAATTTGTTATACATCAGCCGGGTATTGAACCACGACCTACAGATCAGAAGGCGAACACACTAACCACTGAGCTACGGCACCCATATATATATATATATATATATATATATATATATAAATATATATATAAATATATATATAAATATATATATAAATATATATATAAATATATATATATATATATATATATATATATATATATATATATATATATATATATATATATATATATATATATAAAGTTTGTTCGAATATCCATCTTTCTCTTTCACCACTTTTCCGCTCACCAGTTTTTGAAGAACGACTTTTGCATATAATACTAATGTACTCTCGAAATATGGTTGACTTTGACGAAGTATTTTGTGAGTTATGGTGGTTTTAAAGGAGATAATTTAAAAGAGGTTTTTAAAATAATTCCTAGGGTTAGTATGGAAGCTATATAAAAAGGTGGAATGGCTTACCCCTTTTTTGAAATCTAATTAACTTTGCAATAATAATCCACAACTTATTTTTGGTTGCCCTACGCTGAGTAGTTCGAAAGTTAAAGCGGTTTAAAGTTTTTTTAATTTTTGCAACTTTATATGGTAGCCACATTAAGAAGTGTGTGTGTGGCATGCTAGTATCATGCCACTTTATTTCCGACAACGATTTTAATGCAAGTATTAATTATGATTGTTCTAAACAGAAGATTGCAGAAGTTACAGCTGATTCAATATAAAAGAAGTACAGACAATTTCTATGGGATCTACTATAAAAAGTACGTGTGGCTCGCCTATTTATGACAAGGTTATGTAGCAGTATAATATTACTCCACTTGCCAAATATTGTTGGTCCAGATGTTGTATTAAGTGAGTTATAGCAAGTTAAAAGTTTTGACAATTCCGAAGTTAGTCGCTTTGAATGCTTCGTGTGGGCGTGGTTATTGACCGCTCATGCCCAATATCAATCCCCTCTTTACCCTTAGATCATAGATGACTTATACCAAATTTCGTCAAATAGCTTAATAATCGTGCGAACCAACCAGGAGACAGATAGACAGATAAAAAAAATTGAAGTGCAAAAATTAATGGAGACTATTCAGTATTTCACTACAATAAGGACCATTCTTGAGTAGCTATAGGGTCATTTATCAATTTTCATTTATGTATTTTTTGATTTTCATTTTGTTTGAAAACAGCGAAGCAACGTATAGCTGTGTAATTTGATCCATATGATAGATGGAAGAGAAGCTTTTCGAATATGAAATCTAAATTATGACCATTTTACTTATATTAGTAGGGCAATATTAAGGATAAAATTAAAAAAAAAATCATTAAATTTAGCAATAGTTTTTTTAGTGGTAGTAGTAAAGCAATTTTTATTATGTTTGATAAATATTATATTATATAAAAACAAAATGGTATTTAGCAATTGTATCATTTTATGTCAAAGCGTTCATTTTGCTATAAAATATGAAGGCACGTGTCATTTTTTACGATTGACTGTAAATAGTTATAGTTACGTACACAGATATTACACAGTAAATTATATTTCGTATAAATTTAGATATGCATATATAAAAAACGTGATTTTAATTTTTCATATATGATTTTCATATTATTGAGATATGCGCATACATGCATATCATCATAAATTTCCATTTTCTTTCAATTTGCATATTTGAACTTGTAAATTTTCTTGCACATAAATTATAATTATACACATAAGAACGTGTGTATGTGAATGTTTTTAAATGTCACTTTCAATAAAATATTTTATTTATGTCATAAATGCTCAAATAATTTATTTTGGTCAGTTTTGTATATTTTCTATTTCCATTTAAATTCATCTTCGTCATACGAGAAATAGCATACAGAGGTGGGGAAAGACAGGAGGCGAACGAAACAAATATAACATATATAAAAAAACAACAACTCTATGACTGTTGATGGTAGTGTTACCATATTTGAAATTACACGTAGTTGGCGTATATAAATGTGCATATATATTATGTTTTAATTAAGAAATTCGCTTTGTCATCATATATTGCACATACATATAATATAAATATAATATACATCTAGATAAAAATATCTACATATGCCAATATTGGATATATGCCAATTTTGGCACATTTGCAAATCAAGTCGATGGCATATACAGTGGCTCACAGCTTATTTCGTACAGTGTATATATTTTTATGTACATGGCTGTAACATCGAAACTAAAAAACTTATCAATAAGTTTTGAATGTAGATGTCTATGTATGTGTTTAGTAAACCTAATAAGAAAACGGGGAACCCCAAAAATTGTTCTTTTTGTCATGCAAGAGAGAAAAACTATTGATCAGCTGATTTTCAGCTCACATCTTATTTCGTACACAAACTTCAATGTAAGTAAGTTTCATTCTGCCGCGCAGTTACAAAGTTTTTTTGAATTGTATGAGTTTTTGGACCCTTTTAACTATTATAACAATTTTTATTATTATTATTTTAAATAGTTAAAGTGCTGTAAATTAAACATTTAGCGTTATGGGTCGTCGTACAACGATGGAACAGCGTAAACTGGTAATTAACCATTTTAGGAAAGGTCAGAGTGTGCGAAAAATTGCTGAAATGACAAATTTAAGTGCCTCAACTGTCCAATACATCATTCAACGCTTCGTTCGCGAAAATCGGTTGGAGAACAAGGGCAGAGAAGCACCTAATAAGATTTTCAACGCTTCAGACGAGCGTTATATTGTACGAAAAATTAAGAAAAATCCACAGTTATCCGCTCCGAAGTTGGCTGCAGAGGTTCAGCGTGAAATAGGAAAATCATCCAGTGCTGAAACTGTCCGACGTGTGCTGCGCAATCATGACTTGAACGGTCGAGTAGCCCGAAAGAAACCATTCATTTCGAAAATGAATATACAACGCCGACTTGACTTCGCCAAAGAGCATATTATTAATACTCCTGCGTTCTGGAATACCGTTATTTTCGCGGATGAGTCTAAGTTTAATATTTTTGGCTCGGACGGAATGTCATATGTTTGGCGTAAAGCGAATACCGAGCTAAACAAGGAGAACCTTAAGCCCACAGTGAAGCATGGTGGCGGTAGCGTGATGGTTTGGGCCTGTATGTCAGCAGCCGGAGTAGGTGAATTGGTTTTTATTGAGGAAACAATGGACAAAATGAAGTACCTCGAAATTCTGAAAAACAATTTACTTCAAAGTGCAAACAAACTGGGTTTGCGGGAAGATTTTCGGTACTACCAAGATAATGACCCAAAACATAAATCTGGGATTGTGCAATCTTGGCTTATTTGGAACTGCCCACACTTGATGTCTCCACCACCACAGTCACCTGACATGAATGTGATTGAAAATCTTTGGTCTATTTTGGACAATAAAATAAGAACACACAAGATTTCTAATAAGCAAGACCTAAAGAAGGTACTGATGGAAGAATGGAAAAAAATCACACCAGACATCACTCAAAAATTGGTGGATTCAATGCCAAATAGACTCCAGGCTGTCATTAACGCTAAGGGATGTCAACTAAATATTAAAATCAACTTACTTTGTTTTTAGTTTGAACTTAAAGAGACTGTACGAAATAAGCTGTGACATGAATTTTCCTATTTTTTTCTTATTTTATTTTTTTATAGTGTCAAACACTAAAATTTTGAAAAAGTAAATTTTGGAAAATAAAAAACAAACCTTCCTTTCTAAAATGGCATTTATATTTTGTTCAAATTTTTGCTATATTAGGAATTACGACTGCAGCAATTTTTAAACTGTCACTGTACGAAATAAGCTGGGAGCCACTGTATGTACATACATATATGTATAAAAGAGCATACATATACAAGTATATTATTTGAGTATTTTTTGCCTCTCAGTATATTGAAAAGAGACCTCAAAACCATACGACTATTCCTAAATACTCCCAATTTAGTGCTATACACTCAAAATTATCTTGCTCAAACATTGTAGTATGTATTAATAGTTGAATTTTCAAGTGAGAAAAAATGGAAATAATGATAATAATAATACAAAAACATATACAATACATATGTAGATATATACACATATGAACACTGTTGCGTGCTTCCTCTTACTTTTACATTTTAGCAGATCTAAATATACAATGTAAATATAAATATTTAACCTCGACCTATAGTTGCTCTGAATTTGACGAGATTATCCATTAAGCATTATACATTAGCAGTGCTGGCTAGAGGTGTTCGACCCTATTACCGGAAATAGGGCGACTATATTTGGCGCCATAACAGAAATAAATATCTTTTGAATTTTACAATATTTTTATGATAGTCCCTTGCGAAAGTATAAAAAGCGCATTATCTTCTCGTATAATTAAACTGCTATTAAAGTTACCTGATTTGAGTTTAGAGTCTGAGGATGGACTTGACCCGCTTATTTGTTGAGGGCTTGACGAAAACCTCTAGAACTCTGGAGTTTGTATGACAATCAGCGGGAAAAACAAGAATATCTTCCTGACCCTGCACAAGTGCAAGGTCATTTCGGTGGTATGTTTGTAACCACTTGAAGAAAGCTCCGAAGATATAGAAACGTATATATAAATATTCTACAGATAGGAGATTAATAGATCTCTCTGTAACCTAGCTAAACAGACTTGGAGATATTTCAATGACATTTGTAATTAGATTCAAGACTGCGGAATAGTTTTGGGTTTCATTCAATTATGTTCAAACTGGAAAATTTCTTGAAAATTAAAATTTTGCATGTCATAATGATTTTTTAGAGTTTTCTTTTAAAAATTGCTCAAAACTCGCTTGAACAAAAACATATGTTTACATGGGCACTGGGAGTAGAATGTAAAAGCGAAATATTTCTAGGAATTTTTTACAAATTTTAATTCAACTTTAAATTTGATTAGCAAAATTTGCTTAAATGCTTTCACGTTTTCTACGCACTTATATACATTTGAACTATATATTTAATGAATTGTAATTTTTTAATGAATTCATTAAAGGCTTTTAACTTTCAAACGAAAGCATATTAATTAATAGCACTATGTTCTAATTATAGAAATTGACGCAATCTGATGAATTTACAATACTGATCGTTGGCTGATGACATTAATTGCATATAATTTCTATATTTTCTACATACAATTTGTTATAATTTATGCAATAGCTACATTCTTAGGTGAAAACTTTTTTATTTATAGACTAATAATTTCATACAATATTATATAATTTTATATGCATACATATATCAACAATAATAGATTTAAAAAGCATTATTTACCAATCCGTAGAATTTTTGCGTATTTAATTTATATCTTTATTTATTATTCAACCAACACATTTACTACCATATTTATCATACAGTACTTCGTTGAATTGCAAATTATAATGAAAAGAAAATATTTTAAATAATTCAAACAATTTTTGATAAGAAAATGTTCTTCTTCGAATTTCTTACAATACGATATGGAGACGTGAACGCGCCGCCTAATTTTTAAACTAAACTGAAAATTCTCATGAATAAATTCATTGTCAATGACAAAGTGCAGTGTAATGGCTATGATGATCATGTGCAATGTAATATCTATTTTTATTTGTCATTCTTTTGACACTTTAAAGTGTTGCCAGATTAAATGTGGATGAAAGACTATGCAGTCTTTGCATAATCATATGGATTAACTAAATATTTATATGAGTACACGTATGCGTACATGATATTTCTGAAACGAATCGAAGATGAGTAACTAAGGAATATAAATTTAAGTTTTTACGCAAAACAACAATAATAAAAAAATTGCTTTTCAGATGTATTTAAAAATGCTCATAAACATATATGAGTAATAGTAATCAACAAGATCACATTAATTTGATGTGGGTAGCTCTAAAAGCCTTACTTTAATGTACCTACACAAATATGTAATTATGACTAATCTCTTAGTCACATTCAAATTAATGAACTTTAATTGCTAAGCTTACGAGTACCTAATATTTATTTAAAAAAAATTATCATCATGGTAATCAAACACACAGTGTTCTTTTTTTTTATTATTCATACTAATGAATATACCCATTAATGGGCACATAGTATTTAATATTGTAGATACATTATATATGCCAAAAAATAAAAGTGAAATGGCAAATAATTTATGTAAATAATTATTCAAATTATTTTATTTAAATAAAACCATTTTAAATGGAATATAGTCAAATGTCACCAAATTGTTTGTGCGTATTGTGACAGATACGAATTTTGGAATAGGATTTTATGTACATTTTGCTTGAATACATTTTTAGATTTTATTTTTGCATTTATTTTGTAATTTACATTTGTTAGCATACGTATATGCAAAGAGAAAGTGTTGATTAAGTAATCATATGACTAACGCAATTACATACAAACTTAATTTTACAATGAGCGTCAACAACATATACAACGGTTAAAAGTTTTATTTAATAATGGAAGTGGAATTGTAAATCTAGTTTCGTTAATAAAGAGTATCGTATAACTTGAAAGTCAGTAGAATTTCTTCGATATTTCATGGGAAATCAAAATAATACATTATATTGTAGTTTTTATCAAGGGAATGCAAGCTTTTTCGAAGACATTACACTAATTCTCTTGACACTTTAGTCTCTAATTCATGAAACTCATGAATTCATCTGCGATTGTTGGCATTGCTATATTATTTTGTGGTCACTAATTTCAGCTTATTTTCATTTTTTATTGTCGTTGCTATTGTTACTGTGGTTGTTTTTTTTTGTTCTTGTTGTTGTTTAATTTTAAAGATTTATGACTTTGTAATGTACATTCGTCATGTATATGTAAATGCTTATGTGTTCATGCACACACACTCACACATACACTCTCACAGACGGGATTATAAAGTAGCTTTAAAGAAATATCGGTTTTTTTTTTGTCATAAATCATCTGTGAAGAATACGGGCAAAAACAAACGATCCAACTTGGCGAAGAAGTGAATGTGGTAAATAATTTAATTAAAATTTGCTTCTGTCCAAAATACAAAACAAAAGAAATAGAAAATAATCCAAACTAAAGAAAAAAGCTGGGGTCAAGCAAGGGTGCAGGTGTGCGGGTATGTGGATGTGCGAGTGTGCTTGGGGTCAGGCATATTCGCGCGCCTGTGTATTTGCAGATCTGCACTTTCTTTGCAGGGTCAGAATATGCGCAATACAGCCGTAGCTTTATATACGACGCTAGCCTCTATCTGACCAACACCGATAGTGCGTGTTCTGTAGATCTAGACCTGGGAGTCGATAAAATCCTTCCCCCAATCCAGGGTGTTAGGCGTTTCCGTGCCCACTGGTTAGTTTGCAGCCGGGGGACTTTACTGGCTGTATTTTAACGGAGCCTCTCTGATACCTGTTCGCCTCAGGGAGTAACTGTGGACTTTCCGGAGTATAGGGTTCTGCTTCGGACGACCTCCAAGTCCCTCCTAAAAGATTAGACCGCGATGCCCGATACGTCGGGTAAGCGGTCGTATATGAAATATGGACAACAAAATAAAAATTGCATCGGACAATTCCGAAAACCCCAAAAGGCCTCCCCTGGAGGACAGGCCCACGTCCAAATCGGACACCACAGGGACTCGTCCCAAAATTTTAACTTCTTCGTGAAGCGTGGAGCATAAGACACTAAAGTCAGGCTCCTCCGCTGTCCCTAATGAACCTGTACGCAGGAGCACACCAGTTCTGGCCACCAAACTACTGGAATCGAGAAAATCAGTGCAAGTTAGCAAAGGGTCTGTGACCACCATATCAAGACCCGCTGCTACTAAGACACTATCAAAGGCTGCGACTCCTGTTTCAGCAGCCACATCCTCTTTGGACTTAGCTCCATCAACTTCAGCTACTTCCTCTAATGGGACAGTTCCCGCTAAACCAATTAGCGGGTCTGTCCGGACATATCGGGAAAGAAGAGCCGCTTTCAGAATTATTGAAAAGCTCGGTGGTTCTTCTGGACTTGCGTCCAAACGGCAACGCTCGCAAGAAGAGCAGCTGTCTAAGCCAAAAAAGGCGAAAACTTCGGCTTCGGCCACATTCAATATCCAAGCGCGTTCCTTCAGTGACGTGGCAAAGGACCACCTTATCCTTGCCGTCATTGATAGGAACCATGAAGATGGAGCACTGCCATTCGGGCAATGGCGCCTAGTGGAGATAAGTCTCCTTAGGATATACAGGGATATCCTGGCGAGGAACCCTGGCCCGGTCGTTTGCTGCAGAGATGCCGGATGGCATCAAGGACGCATCAAACTAATGTCCTGTCCGAACCAGCGATCGGCAGATCTCTTCAGAGAGGCCATCGCGAATGTTGAGGATATTTGGCCCAACTCTCGGCTTGAGGCCGTTCCTAGGGACCAAATCCCCAATAGACCCAGGTCACGCGCCTGGATTCCAGCAGAGCCGTCAGATCCTAAGGAAATCTTGGATCATATGGGACTCGGAAATCCATCCCTTCCCACAGATGATTGGAGGGTTGTGAAGGTGGGAGAGGCCAAGGAGAACTCAAGACAGGTCGTTGTGATCTTAAATGAGCAATCCTTGGCACCTCTCGCTAAACAGAAGGGGGTGATAAGCTATGGCTTCTCCCAAATCACCCCGAAAGTCTATGAAAAAGACGCAGGAAAAGTAGATCCAAAACCAGGGGATACGAAAGTAAGTTCGGCCCCGGTTGAGGACATGTCGTGTGACGGGAACAGCGATACGCTGTCAACGTCTGAGATGGTTGGCGACCTCTTCCGAGATGTGGAAGTTAGCACAGCGGATGAGGACAAATTACTAAGCTGTGACGTCGATGACACCGATACGACGGTGACCGAGGCGTCTATATTAAATTCTGCAAAGGAAGATGCTTAGGGTGGTCCAGAATAATTTGCACAACTCTAAAGCAGCTTCCGCTGCTCTCGTCCTCCGGCTAAGCGATAAAGCGGAGGACATCTTTTTAATTCAGGAACCGTGGGTCCTCGATGATAAGGTGTTCGGACTAAGCTCCGCAAATTATGGACTCTACTATGCTCAAAACACAGGTAAGCCTCGATCATGTATTTTAGTGAAGAAATGCTACAAAGCATTCCTACTCTCTGATTACAGCGACAAGGATACTGTGACCATTGCGCTAGATCATCAATCCCATATATATTAGTTGATGTGTGCGTACATGGCTCACGACCACACTGAGCCCCCACCTCACCCTATAATAAGGAAGGCGAGTCACTTTTTGAATATATTATTAGTTCTAACTTGACTCTCGCAAATATGGGTACAGAACCGACCTTTATTACTTGCAACAGGGAAGAGCTTTTACATATAACCCTTACAAATGACTCTTCGGTCTGTCTAATTAGGGAATGGAGGGTTGACAAAGAACACTCTTTCTCGGATTATAGGTATATTAGCTTCCGCCTTGATATAAGACCACAAAAGCAGATACCATTTTTAAATAGGAAACGCACAAATTGGGACAAGTATAGGGCCACCCTGAATAAATCCCTCACTCAGGCGCCCTCAAGCCTGCAAAATAAGGATCAGTTTGAGGCCGCTGTTGATCAAATTACAGAAGCTTGCAGGAAAGCTACTGTAGCGTCCTGTCCAATCAGAAGGACTCCAAAAAAGAAGAGACCTTCGTGGTGGTTGGTAGAGATCATCACTCAAAGGAAGGAGTGTCGACAGCAATTCAACCGAACCAAAATCACTCATCAGTGGCAACCCTATAAGGAGAGCCTACGAGTGTTTAAAAAGGCGATTAGGAGAGGAAAAAGATCATCATGGAATGACTTTTGCAGCAACATAGAAGAAATTTCAGAGGCAAGCCGCCTACGAAAGATTCTCGCAACAAATCCAGTTACATCCAGCTTTATTATGGAGGGGGATGGTGATTGGACCACTTCAAGTCTGGAAACTCTTCGGGTACTAATTGATACCCATTTTCCAGGCTGTTTGGAGGACAGCCCTGGCCGAACTCCCAATGTTAATCCTAGTAGAATTATCTACGACGTCCCGCACAAAATAATCAGTAAAACAAAGATTAATTGGGCGATTAATATTTTTAAACCATTCAAGTCACCAGGACCTGATGGTATTATACCCGCGGACATGCAGAAGTGTGCTTACCTTCTAACACCTTGGTTGGAGGTAATCTTCTCTGCATGCCTAAGACTATGCTATGTCCCCAGGACATGGCTACAAGTTAACGTGGTGTTTATCCCTAAAGGCGGAAAAACGTCCCACTCAAAGCCAAGTGATTTCAGACCTATAAGTCTATCATCCTTCTTATTAAAAACCCTTGAAAGACTACTTGATGTGTTCTTAAGGGGCTCTATAGATACTAAGAATATCTCTTCATTGCAACACGCATATAACAAAGGCAAGTCCGTTGAGACAGCCCTTCACTCACTTATGCAGAAGATCGAAACATCTTTGCACTGCAAAGAATATAGCTTGGTCACCTTTCTAGATATTGAAGGGGCCTTCAATAACATAAACCCAGAAGCAGTCGAAAACTCTCTTGCTACGCTTAAGGTAGATGAACCTATTATTAGATTCATTAGTCTGTTGCTAAAGCAAAGAGTGATAAACTCAAAATTGGGTACCTCATGCATTAGCAGGAACTCAACCATCAATGAAGTTCTCATATCTTTACAGGCCACGGGATGCAAAGCGGTGGCTTATGCAGATGACGTGGCACTTGTGGCATCGGGAAAATATTTAAATACACTCACCGAAATGATGAACCATGCCTTATCAATCCTGTCCAAATGGGCTTCAAACTCTGGTCTGGCCATCAACCCTGCCAAAACTGAGCTAGTCCTCTTTACTAGAAACCATAAAATACCTATTTTTATCTTACCTAGAATTGGGAGCACTAGTGTAAAGCTAACTGAATAGGCGAAATACTTGGGTATAACTTTAGATAGGAAACTAAGTTGGAAACCAAACACGATGGAAAGGGTTCGTAAAGCAACTGCAGCACTCTATTCCTGTAAGAAAGCCATAGGTAAAAGATGGGGGATGAGTCCTACAATCGTATCATGGCTATACTCTGCGGTCGTGAGACCAATTCTTTTTTACGGTGTGATAGTCTGGTGGGAATTCTTAAATAAGGAGGTACACAGACGGCAAATAGATAAGGTTCAAAGGACTTCTGCGGTGTTGACAACAGGCGCTCTAAGAACCACCTCGTCAAAAGAGCTCTACTCGCTATTGCATATACTCCCCGTCGATTTATTTGGCAAGCAGATAGCTCTGATATCAACAATTAGGCTAAACATAGCTTCACGCTGGGCTCAACCAGGATGCAGGCAATCAAGGATCCTGAGGGAGTGCACTACGATTCCGAATGCCATCGACTATACCATCCCCATACCATGCTTTGACAATAGATTCTCAACCCATATACCCTCAAGGGAAAAATGGAATGGGTGTATTGTCAACGAAACTGGAGTTCAATCGGTACAATTGTACACAGATGGCTCCAAATTGGAGGGTAGGGTAGGAGGTGGCGTCTTTTCTGATTCTTTACGCGTTAAGCTCAAGTTCCGATTACCCGATTTTTGCAGTGTTTTTCAAGCTGAGATAATGGCTATAAAGGAGGCGGCAACGTGGCATCGCTGTAATATAATATCCTTCAAAGATGTTTTTATCTACACCGACAGTCAAGCTGCCATTTCCAACGTTCGCCAAATCGGCACTTGCCCTTAAATGCCGCTCAGCTCTTAACGAGCTAGCGGAACACTACAATGTACACATTGTATGGGTAGCGGGGCATAGGGACATTCCAGGGAACTGTGAGGCAGATGAATTGGCGAGATCGGGCACCAAGTTGCCAGAGATCTATCCATCTCATCAAGCCGGAATTCCGCTTGCAACATGCAAGCTTCTTATCACACAACATTATCTCACCATAGCCAACAGAAGATGGCGGGATGAGAGCTCTTGTTCTACCACTAGGAAAATCTGGCCAACCCTTGACAATAGACGAACCCGTTCACTGTTGTCAATGGGCAGGAAAACCATCAGTAATGTAGTTGCCGTACTCACGGGCCACTGGCTTGTTGGTAGGCATGCTGCAAGGCTCGGCTTACCGGCCAACGATTTTTGTCGCAGCTGCCAGGACGAGGAAGAGGAGGAAAATGTTCACCACTTCCTCTGTAGATGCCCCGCCTTGGCACGCAGAAGGCACACTCTAACTAGGGACTGCCTTTTTTACAGATACCACTGAGCTTGCACCCATGGATGTCAGGGACATTGCTCTATTCATTAGGAAATCCCAATGGTTCCGCTTAACAGAGGAGATAGGATGGTAAGCATCAACGATGCATGGTGACACAATGGACCAATTATTTGGCCTAAGTGCGCCCCACTTTGGTGGTCGACCGCATGACCTAACCTAAAGAAAAAAGCTCCAAATCAGCAAAAACAAAAAGCACAAAATTAATTCATGTAAATTTTCATTTAAAAGCATTTGCCAGATATTCTTCATCTTTCCTGTCTCCATCATCACTACCATCGTCGTTGTCACCATCATCAGTATTATATTGTCGTAAACATGCATAATAAATTGATTTAAATTTATACATACTTTTATCCATAAGTGAGTGAGAGTATGATGGCGATGATGAGTTAAATGGTGAGGAGTGAAATCAATATTCAAATCAATATTCCAATAAGATGATGAAAAATGAAAAATTCCATATAGCTTTTTCTTTTTGTTCATTAATAGTCAATTTTGTATGAAAATTCTAATCTACTAGTGTTTTTTCATTTGTTTTTCAATGATCATAGGCATTATATAGATAATGCCTATGTAAATGTAAATAATGATTTTTCTTTATATATTTAATATTTTACGAAACTAATGGCCACCTAACAAGATGGGTGACAAAATTGTATTTAAGTCAACTTCCTTCGCTAGTTGCTGCTGCAATGTTCTCCAGTACTTGATCTTTACACCGGAAAGGTCTTCCTCTTTTGTGTCGTCCACTAGCGGGTACCGACTATAACACCTTCTTAGCCGGACCGTGTTCTTCCATTCGCTCGACGTGACCTAGCCAGCGCAGCCGCTGATTTTTAATGCGCTTTACTAAGTCGGTGTCGGCATACAGCTCATACAGCTCATGGTTGTACCTTATTCGATACTTGCCACCAACGCAAATAAGTTCAAGTTTGAAGTTTTCTCTCGAAAACTCCAAACATTAACTCATCTGAGGCGGAAATTGTCCAAGCTTCGGCGCCATATGCAAGGATAGGCATGATGAGACACTTGTAGAGTGTGGTTTTCGTTTCTCACGAGAGAGGGCCCGACTTCTCAATTGCTTACTTAGCCGAAAGTAGCGCCTGTTAGCAAGAGTGGTGTTAATGCTGGTTCCAAGATAGATACGGTCCTTCACTACTTCAAAAACGTAGCTATCAACAGTGACGTGCTGACGGTGACTTTGGGACTCTTTGTTTGTTGATACTAGATACTTCGACTTGCTCTCGTTCACCGTGAGACCCATTCGACGCGACTCTCTTTCCAACTCTGAGAATGCTGCACAGACTGCTCTCGTGTTCATGGTGATTATGTCAATATCATCGGCATTTACTGACAACATGAACCTTTTGTTGAAGATAGTGTCGTTATGCCGTAGATCAGCAGCTCGTATTGTTTTCTCCATAATAAGATTGAAGAAGTCGCAAGACAACGAATAATTTTGTCTGAAACCCCGTTTGGTATTAAACGGCAGGAAAAGGTCCTTCCCAATTTTCACTGCACAACGGGAGATACACGGTATCATTCTCCAAAGCCAACTGAGCTTTGCAGGAATACCGAACTCAGACATAGTTGTGTAGAGGTAATACCTTACCGAACTGTCGAAAGCGGCTTTATAATCAGCAAACAGATGGTCTGTGTCGATCTGTTTTTCTTGGGTCTTTTACAGGATTTAGCGCAGTGTGAAAATCTGTTAGATGGTGGATTTACCAGGTATTAAGCCACACTGATACGGTCCAATCAGGTTGCTGAGCATAGGCTTCAACCTTTCACACAGTACGCTCGATAGAACCTTGTATGTGATGCTAAAAAGGCTTATTCCAGAGTAGTTGGCGCCAGTTATGGGTCTCCTTTATTATGTACGGGACAGAGAACATTGAGCCTCCAATCATAGGGCATGCTTTCATCCGACCATATTCTTCTTATGATGTATCGCTTCCGGTCTTAAACAACTCGGCAGGCAGGCCATCAGCACTTTAAGCTTTGTTGTTTTTCATCCTAGAAATTGCCTCTCTGACCTCATCATGGTGAGCTGGTGGAAAATCTATGCCATCATCCGTGATTGGGAGTTCGGGAGATCCACTGGCGAAATTGACGATGCGTCGCCATTAAGTATCGTGAAGAAGTATTCCATCCATCAACTCAGTATACTCTGGACATCTGTAACCAGATTCCCATTGTTGTTAGAACAGAAAGAGGCTCCGGGGTTTAAACCGCCACTCAGGCGCTTGATCTTCTCAAAGAATTTTCGAGAATTATTCTTGCATCTACACATCTCTATCTCCTTACACTCGCGTCTTTCTAGCTCTCTCTTCTTACGCCTGACGCGTATCCGCACTCCTTTTCTCTCTGTACCGCTCCTTAACAGCTCGCCTTGCACCTGCACGCAGAGTTTTTCTGTAGGCGGCGTCTTTCTCCGTGGTAGCTTCGCGACACTCCTGGTCATACCACTTATTCCTCAGAGGCCGGTATAAACCGATTAGCTCCTCAGATTCAGTAGTCATGGAGTGGGATATGTGTGTCCACTGTGCGCATGTATCATCAAGTGGGGGAGTGTTCTCCGGTATTCGAGTGGTAAAAGCATTTGCTGTCTCTGCAGCTTATTGACGTCAAGCTTTCTCCGTGAGGGACTTCGTTTGTTATTTCGGACACATAAACGTGTTCGCACCTTAGCTGCAACAAGGTACTGATCCGAGTTGATGTTGACACCACGGATCGATTTCACGTTCATCACACTGGAAGCATGCCTTCCGACAATCATCACGTGATCAATTTGGTTTTTCGTTCGTTGATCTGGAGACAGCCATGTCGCTTTATGGATGTCGAGATGCTGAAATCTGGTACCACCAATTACCATGTTTCGTGTTGCGGCGAAGTCGATCAGCCTCATTCCGTTATCGGAGGAGTTCTGGTGGACGCTGAATTTTCCGACAGTTGGACTAAAGGCACCTTCCTTGCCCCGATTTTGATATCGTGGCGGGGCAGCTGTCATAAACTTCTTCGAGGCGCTGAAAGAAGTTCTTTTTGGTCGCATCGTCCTTCTTATCCGCAGGAGCGTGAGAAGGACGATGTTTTTGCTTCTATGCATGACAACTGTAATATATATCATAGGATGCTCTTTTAGAGCAACCCTGTCCCGACTATCGCAATTCCTGAAGTGCGGTGATGTCAACCTTGTTTATTTCGAGGACATCAACCACCTGGATAGAGGAACCTTGCCTATAGAGGGATCGGACATTCCAGGTGCATATCCACAAATCGTGGCCCTTATTGCGTTTACGGGAGTCTTCCTTATCCGAGGCACGGTTAGATTTTTCATTTTGTGAGAGTTTTTATGTGGTGGGTCCCAAGCCCAATCCACAAATCACTTTATCCGCCTCGCAGCGGGTGCCAGGAAGACGTTGTCCGGTGGTCGCGACATGGACGACCCCCATAAAAAAAATATCTTGAACTTACCACAATTCAACTCACTGGACGTCATGTAGTTTGTGACGAAATTATAAATATAAAAATTACGCGATAATAATCGGGGTAAGTAACAAGGGAAATATTTATAATTGTGCAAAATGTTCACATTGATTAATGAAATAGTGGAAGTTATATTGTGAATGTGTGAACAGAATATAAAAACTTGTGCTACCTCGCAGGTCACAAAATATATTTTTGTGTGTGCTAAATTGTAACAATAAATTATATTCAGTTGATGTAATCAACATTTGTTAAAATTCCAATGTTATTATATCATTTGTTACCATTCGAAAATATAGAAACAAGAAGAGCTATATTATAAAAACGTAACATAAAAATATGTACCATTAACATCAATATGCAAAAATTGTCACATAGATTTTAGTAAATAAAATTTTTTATATAATGTTTCTCAAACAAATTATTGACCAAAATTGGCTATTAAGAATATTATAATTGTATTAACTCTCACATTAGTCGAAAAATTTCAAAGTTTGGGCGAGGTAAATGCTCTCAAATCGACGTCAAAGTTATTGATATAGAAAACAAATCGGCAGTTACCGATGTCAATGCAATTCAAACTGATTATAAACCATTAATAATATTTTTTAATGAACTCATTATATTTACAGATTTCAATTAATTTTTAAATCTCAATAACTAGTACAAACCTTTAATATGTACATACAATTCAATATAAGTTTATTAAGATATGGTAAGTGCATTTCAATATACTCGTTGAATTAGGTAGTTATGTCATTTAACTTTGTTGGCTGTTAAATTTAATTAATACTATTAACAATAGATTCATAACAAAGTTGAATTGCCAAAATGTCAAAAATAAATTAATTTTGAGTTGAATAAATATTGCTATTTTGGTTGCTGTGTTTTTTATTTTTTTTTAAGTCTGTTTTACAACTTCTAATTAAGTAATACAAATTGAAGGTTGAGTGTTAAATTACAAACATTTCATGTTTTTCATGTTCAATTTTTTTCATTTTTATTACACCACTTCGCTTTAATTAGATATGGCAACTTTCCATTTATGACATTGTTTTTGCCACTATAGCTATTTATATTTTATTAAGAGATTAGGTTATTTATTTAATAGTTTAAAGTGTTTTCTACTATCAAACAAAAATATATTTACACAATATACATAATTCTGCATACTATACTTCTGGTTTGTTGTGGATCATCGTGAGCCTTCTTAAGAATGTGCCAAGTTGAAATTTCGCCGTAAGAATTTACCAGACTTTGTAGACTTTGTGAATTATATAAATATGATTTGATACGAATAAGTATATATATATTTTCTTTGGGCGCTTTCGCTAATTCATGTCAATCATCTATACTTATTGAGATCTCAGTGCTCTTTAAATCGCTCGCATGAAACTAGATCGAACGATCTAATATGACTACTTATTGTAAAATAATAAGTTCATTATACGAAAGGCTGAAAACAGTTGGCATTGCCAGGCCCGAAATGAGAGCTGGTTAGGGCTGATTTCTCCAGGGCTCGAAGTCTATCTATGCCCTTACCCTCTAACTCCTCATCTACGGCGTACATCAGCTCTACTCAAATTTACTCCTCAACTTATTTTTGGAATCAACGAGATGAGCATTACACGCAAGGTCTAACCGTAGAACACAGTGCATGTTGAACCTCAGTTGGTTAATATGTTGGCCTTCAGCGTATAAGGGTTCTTACCCCAGCCAAGACAAATTGAATTTCAAACAAGATTTATTCTTTAAATCTGCGCCCATCGCATTGTCTGAGCTTCGTTTGGGACCATAGATATTATTTTCCCATTATCTACTTTATATGAAATATTATTATTTTAATCAAGTGCCGCGGGGCTTTCATCTGATGTAAGCGAACAGGCAAGTATATTTGATGGAAATAGTGAGGCAGAATAATTAATAGTACCAATAATATATACACTGCTTTGAGGGCGATTATGGGTATTATCGGGTTATTTATGGGATTATTTGTAGACAGTATTAGAAAAAATCTACTTATCTTAGCCGGATCCGAATGGCAGAACCCTTTTGACATCACTATTTCTGAGCTTTGTTACAGAGCTCTTTTAGAAGCGGTTTCACAGGAAATTTCAACTGCCGGAAGAATTGCCAATTGCTTGCCGATAGGTGGGTACTGATCGATAGAAAAATCTTTTCGATAATTTAGTTATACTTCAGCCGGGTATTTAACACATGATCTACAGAGTAGAAAGCAATCTCACTAACCGCTGTGCTATGTGCTCTTACGATATCTCTTTGATGCCATACGACAATAACAGAATACGAGTGTCATGCGAAATCAATGACAAGAATTATGTCATAAAATTCAATGGCAAGCTTTGTCAGCATAATATGTGAATCGTTCTATTAATCACACAAGCAAATGAAAAGAGACTGAGAAATTTCATTTAATAAAATGCATGCATGTATGCTCATCATTTAAAAGGAATTTAATTTTTTTTTTTGGTCATTAAATATTTGCGCACTACCACCCTTCTTAACCCAAAAAAATAAATATAAATGTATGTAAGAACCATTTTATTATTGTCGTTATAAAATATATATTTTTAGCTTTTTATACTTTTTGGTGTAATTTTATTATCATTTTATGATGGCGCATAAAAATACTTTTTATTAAGCATACAAACAACACAATGTTTGTTGGTTTTATTACTAAAAGTAAAATGAAGTACGTACCTACGGCATATAAGTACAACTACGAGTACTACATGTGTTTACATTTAAGTAGGTAGGTACACATGTGTACATGCATATGTCTGTATGTATATACATATATAATACCCAATTATCAATTTAATAAGTATACCGAAATTTTGCTTGGGATAAGCTTATATACAAGCTTATATACATAAAGAGTACTTGTAAATTAGTACACAATAAATAACAGAAATAATTCAAATTAATTAATAATATGGAATAATTTTTCAAATTAAAAATATGTTGAAAATCAGAGTAAGGATTATTTTTCCAAGAGTTCCCATTTGTTTATTTCGTAACTATTTTGAGGCGTTTTACAATAATTTAGTGAGAGATTTCAAGTCGAAGACTTACATAAGCTTACTGTAAATTTTTTACCAACATTTTTGGTTTGTTGGGTACGAGTACGTAAATTATATTTAGAGATTTGAAAACATTAAAAATGTCAAGTTATTTGAAAATATACATAAATGAAATCGTAAATAAATATTTAGATATTTATTTGTACTAAAATTGCTAAAGTACGTACGTATGCATAAAGGCGCCATTTATGAGCTGTAATTGATCGAAAGGCTAAATTAATTTATCTGGACTTAATGTTGATGTTATGACTTTGTATCTTAATGAAATCTCGCAAACGAGTACGTAGGTTGTGCTATTTTAATTTTATTACATTTTACAATTTACAATTTTTTATAATTTATGTGGCTTTACTAGTAAGGTTTTACTTTTAATGTTTTCTTTTTTATGAGTTAATATATGCACTTATGAATATGAATAAAATGAACGCATGTTGTAAATACTATTTATATTTAACCGTGTATTTCTTTGCATATTATCTATGTGAATTTAATTTATGTGAAATTTACTACCAGAAAAAAGGAGTGTTATTTTTTATCTACATTTTTAATGCACACCTATATACAGCTTAAATCTATTATCTATTTTCTTTTATCAGTAGCCGATCCTTTTTCTTCTTTTTCTGCTGCGAAATTCTTATTTTTATGTACAAGCGTATCTATGTAATAAATAGATTAGCTTAGATTACTTTTATTTATTTATAAAATTATATAAAAGTTGAAAAGAATTTCAAATAGAACTATTTGTCGCAAAGTTTTTCATCGGCGCATCGGCGCATCTGTGCATATGCCTATCACTATTATTTTTTTGTACAGCATGGTGAAATACTATAAATAAAAAGCAGACTTCTAAAACTCAACAACAACAAATAATGGTAAAAAACTATTGTAAATATTGAAATTGTAATATAAATACTTATACATATATTCAGAACTTAAGGAATGAAATATTCATACAAATTAAAAAGTAAATATTAGAGTATAATTTTTTCGATCTTAACAAAAAGAAAAAAATATATACATATATACTGCGGGCATGTGATATTAAATACGATATTTATATACAACCAGTTTACTGTCATTTTGTGTTTTAGTATAATACCTATCTTCATAACAGATAGTCATAAAAAATGCACAAACGGTACCCTGAATATTCGTGTTTTCATCTTCCTTCTCTTCTACAATTTATGATATAATTTATGAAATTCTATTCAATCCTCAATCTCGTTATTATAATAACTTTTATGTGATTATTCTTTTAGTGGTTACTGTGGTTTATTGTTTTATTTTGCAATTTGTATACCCTGCATAATGTAATATGCAAGGTATATTTATTTCGGACAGATGTTTGTAACCACTTGAAGGACTCTCCGGAGATATAAAAAATTATATATATTCGTGATCAGGGTCGCTTAAATTTTCGATTAACTGATGTCCGTCCATCCGTCCGTCTGTCTGTCACCTGGCTGGTTCGCACGATAACTTGAGCAAATACTAAGCTATTTTGAGGAAATTTGGCAAAAGTAACGTATGAACCAAGGATACTGAGGGTATTGAAATTGGGTATGATCGGTCAATAGCCACGCCTATAACTCACTTGCCATAACTCACTTAATATACCATCTGGGACAACAATATTTGGCACATAGAGTAACATTATACTACTACATAATTTTGCCAGAAATGGGCGAGCCACGCCTACTTTTTATAGTAGCTTCTTTTCTTCTTTTAAATTGAAACAGCTGTAACTTCTGCAATTCTTGGGCTAAAATAACCATAATTGACACTTAGATTAACATGGTAATCGGAAATAGAATGGCAAAAAATCAGCGTGCCACGCCCACTTATTTTTGGGGCTCCCATACAAAATCGAAGGAATTAAACAAAAATTTTAAGTCCCATAACTTATAAAACATGAAATGGGCTCGCCACACCCACTATTTATAGTGGCCCCCTACAAAATGAATGAATTTCTTTTAAATTGAAATAGCTGTAACTTCTTCAATATTCTGTCTGGAATAACCATAACTTACACTTAGATTAATATGGTAGTTGCAAATAATGTGGCATGAAACTAGCATGTCACGCCCACTTCTTATTGGGGCTCCCATACAAAGTTGAGGAAATTAAAAAAATTTTTTAACCTCCATAACTTACAACCTATTTAGCATAGAACAACCATATTTACGTTGTCGATTAGCATTATAAAGATAACTAGATTCAAAAGAAATGGGCGAGCCACGCCTACTGTTTATAGTAGGCCTTATACAAAATGACCGAATTTCTTTTAAATTGAAATAGCTGTAACTTCGGCAATCTTTTGTTTAGAACAACCATAGCTTAATATAGTGGTGGAAATAATATGGCAAAAAATCAGCGTGCCACGCCCACTTCTTATTGGGGCTCCCATACAAAGTCGAGGGAATTAAACAAAAATTTTTGCCGCTATAACTTTCGAACTATTCAGCGTAGGATAACCAAAGGTGTGGATAAATGTTATAAAGGTTATTAGAGATATAAGAATGAAGCAAGCCAAACCCACTACTAAGCCTCGGAATTATCTTAAAAACCCCTTAAAACACCCATAACTTACAAAATACTTCGTCAAATTCAACCATATTTTAGGTGTAGATTAGTATTATAAGCAAATTTTATTCCTCAAAAAATTGGTGAGTCACGCCTACTTCTTAATGTAGCTCCAATACAAAATAGTGGAAATAAAAGAAAAAGATGGATATTCGAGCAAACTTTATCTATATATACCTACATATGCAGGGTATAATTTGGTCGGCCTCAGCCGACTGTAAGGTAATTTTTTTATTAATACATATATATAATATGAACGTATTCAAATAGAGTGTTCCTTGTTTCACTTACATTGAAATTTCATACAAAAAAGTATGGCATCAGATATGATGTTTTATTATGCAAACCACAAAATTTTTTAAAATTGTGGTAACCGTTTACTTCCGTTTAGATAAATATATTTGGAAATAGGATTATTTTGTATTTTCACAAGTTCTTTTATTTTAACTTCACGAGGTTTTTCGTTTAATTTTTGTTCAAAAACAAATTCTATATTTATGAACACCACGAGAAATAATTGAATGATATTTCCTGTTACATATTTTGGAGCCATTCGAAATATCTTCTTCTTATGTTTTGAATTAATTCCAAAATATGGGATGGGATCTTGAAAAAACGAAGAAAAAATGGGATTTGTTGCGTTTATAAATTAACGACTTGTCTTTAGTTTAATAATTTCATTTATTTAATTTTTAATAAATTTCTCTAAGATATATAAACGCAGAATTGTGTGAGGATCTTTCTTATTTCGAAGTTAACAAACAACTAACGTTGCATGACAGCGATAAAATACTATCAACCCAAAAATAACTGTAGAATCGGATGTTCTGAGGTATTTACTTAAACATATCTATTGTACCTTTCACAGGTATATTTAATACATATTGTTCCATACATATATACATATTTTCATATATTATTTTATGAGCATCAGTCTTCTCGAATGACAGTTAGAAATAGTATAAAAAGCAAGCAAATAAGAGAGTATAATCTCAAGTAAGAGAGTACAATATAGGTTAGGTTAGATTATGTGGATGCCCTCTCTCTGAGAGGACCCACTTAGGTCAGAAAGGCCCATTGTGATACCACCGAGCTTCTCTTCTAATACTGTTGTGCGTGTTAAATTTGGACAGCAATAGAAGGAACCTATTTATATTAGCCGGTTCCGAACGGCTGAACCCTTGTGACATCACTTTAACTTAGTTTTGTTACTGAGCTCTTTTAAGATGCATTTTTGGCAAATTGTTACTGCCGGAAAAATTGCCAATTCTTTCCGGCAGGTAGGTGGGTAGCGTTCGAAAGAAACATCTTTTCGATATTAAATTTTGTTATGCTTCAGCCGTGAATTGGACCCGCGACCTACAGATCGGAAGATCAACATGCTAACCACTGAGCTACGGCACCCACAATAGTACAATATAAGTTCATAAGAAATGTGCAGTGGCGGGTAACGATAAAGCTACAACTGCTATTAATTATTTGGTTTATGAAATTAAGATCATATTTGATCACATAACACAATTATCACGTATATTTATGGCAGTATAATATTCGTAAAAATGTTTTTTTTTAAGTGGGAGTACATTTCTTTGGAAAAAAATATGGAGAAAGAAAAATTCCCAACCGATTTCCAGAGATATTGGTCCTCATATGATGATGAAATGTGAAAGGGAATTTGTTACTATAAGGCGCAATATAGATTTGTCTCATAGTGATATTTCCACAGAACTAATAATCACTCTAATGTACCTTGCTATGTAACTATTAATGTTGCGGTTGCAATAAAATCCTGACTAAAAAGTAAAATTTTCTGTTTCAACTCCATTAGTACAAATTAGACTTTTTCAACAGTTAATGTATTTTCTTGATGCCCATTGTTGTTTACCTTTTACGTTATTTCTTTCCACTCTGTTTTCTTTTTTATTTTTTATATCTGAATATCATGCCTACTTGAATACATACATACATATGTAATTATACTCTTACTAAAAAAAAAACAAGCTATTAAGTAAAAGAAAAAATAAATCCAATTTTGCTCTTTGATAAATTGCCTTTTGACATGAAAGCGAAATAACTCACTAAAGTAACGTATTTGTTAGATAGTTAGTTACTTTTATTTTGATTGCTCAATGATTTAATCGTTCCATCGTTCCATCAATCGTTTGTACCATATGCAATATACACATACATGTACGTATATACCAGGTGTATAAGCTTAAATCCGCTGTTTTTCGGTGAAAAAAAACCCGTGTATCGTAAACGTATGGAAATGGCTTTTCGAGTAACACCTAACTCTTCGGCAAGCATTTTTTGCGATTGGGTGTCGTCCTCATCCAAAAGAGCCTGCAAATCATGGTCCTCAACTTTTCTGCGTCTATTTTCACGCTTCTTGTCACTTAAGTCAAAATGGCCTTCTTTGAAACGACGAAACCAGCGCACTGTCACCATAGGCCTCCACAAGCATTCGATGCGACTCAGCAGCAGATTTCTTCAAATAGAAGCAAAAGAGTAGAGCTTCCCGCATATGCTCTTTTTCTGGCACGAAACTAGACATGATTAACGAGGAAAATTGTATGTTGTTGTATGAAATCACTGATGATGTCTACTAATTGATGGAAACAGGTGTCGAACTCATAAAAAAAAGGATGCACAGTCGATAATATCTCAATATGCTCACTAACGCCATCTACGAGAAAACAGCGGATTTAAGCTTGTACACCTGGTATATGAAGGAGCAAGCTATTTATATTACGTATATTATACTGAATATTTACATGTTACATTTTATATTTAATTTAATTGGAACTATCTAATTGGAAATTTGTTTATTCACAATTAATTAATTAAATTTAAATAAGTCTTTTAGGCCGATAATATGTTCTCAAATTATTTTCAAATGAAAATCAAAGTGGACAAGAGGAGAGAGAAGAAGAATCACATGAAAATGTGAATCAGAGAAAAACAACTAAATTTAATTAAAGCACACACATGCTGGTATGCAAATTATATTGCAAGTATTATATGTATGTATATGTATGTTTCGTTACAATATTATATATTTGGAAGTGGAATGACCTTACGAGTATCACATTTACATACACATTTTTAAGTACATATTCATGACGCATTGAGAGCATTGTTTGCTGCTCTTTCTATATAATTATAGAAAACCCATTTCAATATAAGGTCACTTAATAACATAGCTGATTATTATAGAAAACATATGCAAACAAAAAAAGAAAGACGTCAAAGTACATATAATTAATAGATAAGTATTCACCCATATTCATATTTACTATGAATATGTGAGCATACACTACATACATACATATGTACATACTACATATTATAATGATAATAATTGTTTCTTGTCGTTTTTGATATTTTTATATCACAACTATATATCAATATCAACAACAATTTTACTTGTACAATTTGTACTAATTTT
Organism: Megamerina dolium; assembly: GCA_963854835.1. Classification (NCBI taxonomy): domain Eukaryota; kingdom Metazoa; phylum Arthropoda; class Insecta; order Diptera; family Megamerinidae; genus Megamerina; species Megamerina dolium. The sequence goes on along the minus strand of OY978526.1, from coordinate 59,659,113 downwards.
TTAATTTGTTTGTCTTATTGCAATTATTTACAATATGTCGATAGTTGATTTAATTGATAGGGTGTGTGGTATTGGTGGTTAGGCATGGATATCATTCACCAGACGGCAATATACCGATACACATGTATATTTAATTTTTATTAAGATTTATTTTATATTCATCTTATGGTATGGTAGGATAATACAATTATTCAAGGTCACATTATTTATTCAATTCTCTGATTTAAATATATCGCTATATCTCATATGTGTATGTCTTATATACTTATATTATACTTATATGTATACACATTAGGTTCAGTAAAATTAGTCTAATAAAAAGCCTTATAAAGCTCAAGCATTCATTAAAATAACCAAAAGTTCCTCTGGGTGATAATATGATCGATTTCTATTAATTTTTTCTGCTTAACATTTCATCTGAACATACTTAAAACTTAAAAAATAACCTTAAAACATTTTCTTCACATTGATGTTCGTTTAATTTTCTCAAAAAGTAAATTCTAAGTGGCAGATATAGGGGATAAGTATGTTCAGAGTAAATTTAAGGATTTCAATTAATTATTTTCGTTATTTTCTTTAGGTTCGCGTAGAAATGCAACCTAACCGAGTCAAATAAATCCTGAATTCGAATTCAGCGAACACAAGTAAGTATAAGAATATATATGTATATATTTCGTTGGCTAGATAATAGCTTTTCTGTTATTTTCCAAATGCACCAAGTGCACCAAAATGGATTTTAGACTCAAGGCGTCTTGGGCGAATATACTTAGAAACAGAACCAGTTTCTTTTTAGGGCTTCCGATTTGTTGACAAACATTTTGACTTATCTTACTACCGAAAAAAATTATAAATACGTATTATTTTCTATTTTAAAAATCTCCTTAAATTCTATTGAAGTACCCATTTCCTTTCAATATTGTGTACATTTTCAACATACAGGCACATATCTCTTGTGTAATTCAAAGAAAATATTCAATTTTAAGCCAATTCCACACCGTACTTAATCGTATCAAACAGCAATTACAAATATTTATTTGGTTCGTAACTACATACATATTGAAAATATTGTAAACTTTTTATTCGTTATTTATAACATCCCAGTACATGTACCGCACTCCGTTGTTTTGAAGCATACTATCTACTGCATGTTTGTACAAGTGTGTATAAGTCTATCATTTTATATCGTTACATGCTGTTTTTGTTACATCATGACGTCACAAGAGTACAAAACTATGTAGTTATAATATATGAAATCTATAAAATTCATTCGGAAATGTTGCTGTCTCAAAGGGTGGAGGTACCTATATTACATGTTGGTATGAAATTGTAAGTATTTGAAAGAATCGTCGAGGACGTAAAAATATTCATTTATATATCCTTTCGTAGCACCAACGCTTCCATCTGTGACACTAGTTCTTGAAGAGAATACACTCTACCCACCAACACGAAGAAACTAAAGGGATCAACCTAAAAGCCCCGAAGAGCTCATTGGCCGAGCTTCTCTTACATTACTGTTGTGCGTGTTAAATTGGACAGTAATAGAAGGGACCTACTTATTTCAGCAGGTTCCGAACAGCAGAACCCTTGTGACATCACTTTTTCTGGGCTTTGTCACAGAGTTCTTTTAAAAGCTTTTTTTTTCATGGATAGTTGTTACTGTCGGAAGAATTGCTTGCCGACAGGTGGGTACCGTTCGAAAGAAAAATCTTTTCGATATTAAATTTGTTATGCATCAGCCGGGGATTGAACCACGACTACAAATCAGAAGGCCAACACACTAACCACTGAGCTACGGCACCCACATTCTTTGATACGCCTTGTATAATTTTAAATAAATACGCATACGTACGTGCAGAAAATCATAAATAAATCTATTTTTTCGATTATCAATCCTTCTTTATATGCGTCATATACTTAAACATACATATGTATGTACATAAATGGTCACAACATGTTTAAGTGGCGTATATGTAAAATAGCATTTACCATTTCAAAACCATAAAATAATAATAATATGATTACAATTGTTGCCAATAATGTTGATGCGAGGGTGTTTCTTTATTTTATTGTCCATTTTTCTTGCTTGTCCCATTCTTTCATAATAATAGCTGCTATATAAGACGATAGGTATATGTTGTTGTTTTACATTGAAATTTAAAGGAAAGTACAACAAATATTATTATTTATTATTCTGAGAATGTAGCACAAACCACCGACACACAATAAATAAAAAATACATAGCAGTATGTCATAAATCTATGATCCAGATATAATAAAGTACGTATAATTGTTTGTAAATCTTCATTGTGCATTTGTGTAAATATCATTGGATGTATAAGTGTACAATATTAAATGATCACAATTAAATAATCTTTAACGAAAGACGATAGAGAGAGAAAAGCATTTTAGATTAGTGAAATAGGCTGGTGAGGGTAGAATCTGTGCGATATCCTTAATCCCTACACTCAATGATCCATAGTCAGCTTAGCAATGTGTGCTCATTCTACAAGATATTTGGGGGAGTGTGGATGAATCGATAAAGATTCTGAGAGAAATAAATTCTCAAATGTTTTCAATTGACACTATGGAACTGATTAAAATTTCATCGAATATATTGTATATAGAATACCTATTATATGATATATTAATACAGATAGTTTAAAGGTATTCTTTGTTGTAAAATATACATTTGTGACATTCACCATTTCCCAATAATGTTAGTTTGAAAACGATTAGCTGCGCTTATTTGTTATCTCGTTCTTTACAGTTCTACTGTATAAAATTACTTTTAGTTGCTTCCTCCTTTCATTTGACTATTTTGTACGTTGTATTCTTTACCAGCATAATATGCACAAATATGTATAAGCATCTTTAATATGCGAGTACCTACAAGTTCTTATAGAGAATATGCAATGAAGAGATGGAAAGGGGTTTGGAAACAAAACAAAAAAATTACGAGAATGAAAAACAATTATAGAAACCAGTCAATTACAGCGTAAACAATTACAATGATGAGGCATAAAACTTAATGTTCAACTGTGAATGGAATGGAATGGACTTGTTCTTAACCAAAATTAAAAATGAAAGAAGAAACAACAACAACACAAAAAGAAAAACAAGACATTTAAAGAGAATAACTAAAAAATTAAAAAAAAAACTCACAAATTTGAAAGGCAAAAGAAATAAAATTTTGAGGAATTGCTTAATAATATCCAACCGACATCCAACCAGAATAATAATAATATAACAGCAGCAATTTTAAGACCTTCATTGTTATGCAAGGAATTACTTGCTGTTGTCTGCTAAATGTATGAACAAACATATGGGGTTTTCATTTTTCCGTCTTTTCTTTTTTCCTTTTTTTATCTCTGTGGTGAATCGCGCTGTGAAGATGCTTTTAATGCTTCCTTTTTTTGGCGAATTTCAATGATTCAATACCTTTCTTTCCTCTATTTTTTATTTGTCTCTCGATTTGATGGCGCTTTTTATAAGGAAAAAGATGTATACTACTTTTGTTTTATGCCTTTGCTGCTTACACTGCTTTACTTTAGATTTCTTACTTCACTTTGTTTTGATGGCATGGTAGCATTTTAGTACACTTCAAAAGAAAGATGAAACTTGAAGTTATTTGTGTACGTACTTTAAATATACGTCTAATTCTATAGATTCAAGTTTAATATGTAGTATAATAGTTCTTTTGGGTTTCAATTCTTCAAATAGATTCACGTAAGAAGAATGCAATAACTGCTTCTGGGTGTAATCGATTAATTTAGAAATTGTTTTTTGAAAAGGCATGTAGAAAATACTGAGAATACAAATTGTCTTTCGTAATTTTGTTAGTTCGAAGATCAAAGATTAGGATATTTGAGAAATACATCAATGTAGCATTAGAAATGACATAAAATAAATAAATAAATATGTGGCACTTAAAGCCCCGAAGGGCTCTTTTGGCCAAGCTTCTCTTCATTACTGGTGTTCGTGTTCAAGCGTAAACTAATATTATATATTAAAATTTCCGCGAAAATATCAGATTTCACATTCATCAGGCTCTATCACAATTCTATCTTATCCATTCAGATAAGGCGCTTTAGAATCCATTTTCTGGAGACATAAACTTTTGTGCTCTTGCACCTAGAAGTTGTCGGTTATTGTTGAGAAGACATAATATTCTAAATGTCTTTACGCTCGAACATTTATCGAAAAGTTACACAGACAATAATAAGGACACGTTTTCGTCAAAGCAAGAATTCAGGGCTAATTAAATGGCAAAGTAGAGATCTGTTGAATGAACCCGAACCAATTATAGGAATGATAGTCTAGTGCAACCATCTGCAAAACAAGCAAGAGCTTTTCTAGTAGTCCGAATCAGAAATTTTTTTTTTTTTTTTTTTTTTTAACAATCTTTTTTATTGGATCTTTCTAAAATTACTTAGAAACTAACAATATGTAATCAAATCTTACAAACTAAATAAAATTATGTGATATTCCCAACGTTCCATCACAATTTGTTGAGTCACGAGGTATAGCAATTTCACAGCATATTCAGTGTGTCTTTTCTTTTTAATCGACGATGCCCCGTGCTCAGCAACAATTGCCTAGCAAGGGAATTCGGATGACTGTGTAATTTTTGAATGTAGCTTCTGCAAGACATTGCAACTTCCTCAGAAATTGTGGGTACATTTAAATCTCGATGGATGTTAACGTTCCTCATATACCAAGGCGCGTTTACAATAATTCGCAGACACTTGGATTGTATTCGCTGCAATTTTTCGATATTTGAGGGAGATGCGGTGCCCCAAAACTGAATACCATAAGTCCAGATTGGCTTCAGGATTGCTTTATATAATAGCACTTTGTATTCGAGATTCAACTTTGATCTTTTGTGTATCAGCCACCATAACTGATTCATTTTAAGCTTGATCTGAGTTTTCTTTGCCTCTATGTGATTTTTCCAGGTCAGCCTTCTGTCGAGGTGAATACCCAAGTACTTTGTTGAGGAACATTGTGGAACTGATTGGCCATTAATTTTAAGTGGGGGACATGTATCTGGCCTTAGCGTGAAGGTTACATGTACGCTCTTAGATTCATTGACTTTTATACGCCATTTTGCTAGCCAGATTTCGAGAGAATCGACATGAGTCTGCAGGAGTTTAGTAGCTTCTATGGGGTTAGAGCGAGAGCACAATATTGCCGTATCATCTGCAAAGGTCGATATAAATGTATGGTTATTGCTGGGCATATCTGTAGTGTATAAGAGATACAGTAAGGGGCCCAAAACGCTTCCTTGAGGAACGCCAGCGTGAATATCCAATGGATTTGTTGTGTAATCCTTGTGATGTACGAGAAATTGTCTTTTCGTGAGGTAGCTACTAAGCAATGAGGAGACATTTGCAGGCAGTAATAGTTTGAGTTTGTAAATAAGGCCATCGTGCCATACTTTATCGAAAGCTTGAGTGATATCAAGAAAGACAGCTGAGCAATACTTTTTTTCTTCAAAAGTGTTCCTTATCAGAGTTACAATGCGGTGGACTTGTTCTATTGTGCCGTGCTGTTTTCTAAATCCAAACTGATGTTGAGGAATCAGTTGGTTGAGATTAATAAATGGAGTTATATTCATGACAAGTAGCTTTTCGAATACTTTAGAAAGTAGAGGCAGGAGGCTGATAGGTCTGTACGATGCAACTTTTGTAGGGTCTTTTCCTGGTTTTGCTATCATTATAAATTTTGAAGTTTTCCAGCATTTGGGATAGTGTTTAATACGAAGGATAGCATTGAAAATGTGCATGAGATGAATTACTGAAGCCGGAGGTAGATCTTTTATCATTTTACCGGTAATTTTATCTGGACCAGGTGATTTTTTTGGGTTTAAATCTTTATAAATTGCTTTGAATATGTCCTTTTTTTTAATTTTGAGCGTTATTGAGCAAGGTTGAGAAGTTAATTTTGGTAATGAGGACTGTGAAGAGGGTGGGTTGGGTGTAAACACACTTTTTAGGTGGTTTGCAAAAGCCAAACCCTTCTCACAGTTGCTTCTAGCCCAATTACCGTCACTCAAACGGATGGGGGAATCAGTGAGAATTGGCCGATTTGAGTTTTTTGCTGATTTCCACAAAGAGTAGTCTGCCGCTTCACCAGGTGTTAATTTCGCTATGTGCTCTTCTAACTCTTTGTTGTTTTTATTTTTTAAGGCTTGCTTTAGCTTTCGAGTGCAGTGCTGTAGCTGTGTTTTCAGATTAGGTGATCTGAATTCTTGCCATTGTCTTCGGAGTCTTCTTTTCTGTCTTACTAGCAATTCAATATCGGCTGGTGTGTATGGGCTATAGTTTGATTGCTTGCATACCTTTGTGCAGGTGGCTGAGCTGAGAGCTAATGAGAGCAGCTGGTTGAATTTTTCGTGTGCTGAGTCTACATCGTGTCCATTTCTTAATACAGATCTCAGAGGAAGATGGGAATTTATATGTTTCTTGAATTTTAACCAGTCTATTTTCTTTTTAACGCAATTGCTTTGGGGGCTTGGTGATTTTATAGATATTACCGTGGGTGAGTGGTCAGATGATAGATCATAATTACACTCTGTGGAGATATTTTCCATCTGCAAACCTTTGGCGACTCCAAAGTCTATGAGATCGGGTATTTTCCTCTTGTCCGTCGGCCAATATGTCGGTTGACCATTTGAAATAACATCGTAGCCGTGGTTAGTGATGATTGAACATAGTCTTCTGCCTTTTGGAGTTATTAAGCGGGAGCCCCAGTGAGTGTGTTTGGCGTTGAAATCGCCAGCAACCAAGAATTTGCTAATTTGAGAAAAATTCTTTATATTGCTGTTCGGTAATACTGTATCTTGGGCGACAGTATATCGCAGATATTACTAGCTTAGAGATGTATTCTTCCAGACATATAGATGTTGCTTGCAAGTAGACACTACTGAAGTCTTCGAGAACATGATGTTTTATTCTGCTTTTTATCAATATGGCAGTTCCTCCGCGTGAATTACCATTCGGATGATTTGTGGTGTACAGTTTGTAATATGGTATTTGGTAGCAATTTTTGTCAGTGAAATGGGTCTCAGATATCATCATTATGTCGATTTGGCTGGATTCAAGGAATTGAATTAGCTCCAAACGGTGCTGGCTTAAGCCGTTGGCGTTCCAGTGGCATATCTTGAGACAACTCATGGTCTGGATAGCAATGTTTGGAGTAACATCGATTGATTTTTCATCATTTCTTGCATCATTGTTTGCATTGAGTTCATGAATTGGTTCATATTCTGAATCAATGTTTGAAGCAAATGTTCAAGGGTACTTGGCTGTTGGGTGGGCAGTGAGTGTTTCTGCTCATTATTTACATTGCTTTGTTGGTGTGTGTTTTGTTTTAACACGCTAGCGTATGAATTGGTTTGATTCTTGTTTGGGATTGCAGAGAAGAATTGTGTTGCATCAATATTTTGTCTCTTACTTGAGTTGGCTATCTGAGTTTGCTCAACTGGTTTTAGAGGTTGATTGCTAGCGGAGAAATTTAGCTTTAGGGTTGTATATACTGGGCAACCTCTATAATTTGCGGTGTGATTACCTCCACAATTGCTGCATTTTTTCATGCTAGCATCGCCTTTAGATTTTGGGCATATGTTTGATTTATGGAGATCTCCACAAATCACACAAACAGCTGGCAGGGTACAATATGTCTTATTATGTCCATATTCTTGGCAGTTACTGCACTGAGGAGCTCCAGTTCTCTTATGGGGTTCTTCGATTGTGATTTTGCGATGCAATAAATATCGAATTTTATATATGGGGTGTACTTCACCTTTTTTTAGGGGTTTTGTTTCAGGCTGAAGCTCAATACGATATAACGGTTGAGGTATATTGCTCTTGTTGAGAATGTTGAATACTGTTTTGGCTTGAAACCCTTCTTCCTGAAGGGCAAGATTGATTTCGTTAATGTCAACGTTGGGTTCGACGCCTTTGAGTACTACGATTAAGCCTTTACTACTTTTTATCTGATATGTGTAGTAATTCTTTTTTACAGCATCAAATTCCGCAATTACTTTGCTATAATGAGTTTCGCTGTAGATTTGCACTTTCGTTTCCTCAATTTGGCCTTTGCGAATAGGAACAACGTGGAAATTCTTTGGTCCTATAAGACTTGTAATTCTAGAAATCAACTTATCTGAGTTGCGTTCTCTTAAGAAAATGGGTGGGGGTTTGAAATTTTTCTTGGAGATAATATTTTCGTCACTTTCATCACCTGAAAGCAAAGCGTATCTATTTTCCGAACTAATAGGGGCAGTGTTCTGCTTTTGAATTTTTGTTGAATTCATTTGTTTTGAATTTTGTGGACTTCTTTTTCGCTTTACTACAGTAATGTAGCGATCAATTCCAGTTTGAACAGCAACTGGTTCTTTATTAGTCATCGCACTAGTTTCTTTAACTACTGGGTCATGCACTTCAGTAGAAAGGCCGTTATTTGTTTGCTTTGATGTTGTAGCTGTTGGTGTTACAGCAGGAGAAGCGCATTGTACACTCCACGGTATAGAGGGAGATAGTATATCACGAGAGAACAAACTATTTTTTTTGTCTGTATTTATTGTTGTTGCAAATTTTGATGTAGTGTTAGAGTGAGGAATATGTACAGGCAAAAGATTAACACTGTTACTTTCACTTGTGCAGTGTGTATCAACTGATTTTTTGATAATGCACTTATCGGGGGGGTTTGCGCGGGTGATTGCAAATTATTGTTTACACACACATTAACAGGCGATTGCCGTTGCCGGGGAGGAGAGCGCTGAACACTCATATTATAAACAAATTGTTTGCAAACGATATTATTTTATTTTTTTTTTCTAAAAAAAAAACAAATCACCGAAATAACTCCTTGAGTTTCTTAGCGTCTTTTCGCAAAATATTAAATTTTTTTTTTTTTTTTTACCGAAAACAATAACTTTTCCGACTCTATCAAACACGTCCACTCTTATTGGTGACTTTCACGAAGAAAATAACAGTCTTTCTTCGATCGGTGGTTAGGTACAGGGCATACACTATTGAGGAATCTGTAGACAATTCAGACCATTTTCTTTGTATTTGGCCATTCTTCGCCAGAATGAGACAACATAACTTCGGTTCAGATGTACTGGGAATATATTTCCCAGTACATCTCTCCATTTCCTCAATCTATTCTGTATGAATTCTGTGGCACTTCTAGGAGCACATAAAAATAAAGATTCAGAACTGAATATTAAACTACAGAAACTTTATTGGCTTATTGGCAGAAAATCAAAACTGTCGGTACAAAACAAAATTGCAATTTACAACCAAATATTAAAAACAGTTGGGACGTACGGAATCCAATTATGGGGATGTACTGCAAACTCCAACGTTGAAGTTATCCAGCTCTTTCAAAACAGGGTGCTTAGAAGCATCGTCAACGCTCCGTGGTATTTAAGGAATGACGACCTACATAGAGACCTATGCATGCGTAAAGTCGCAGATATCATACATCTAATCGCTGCTAAGCACGCAAAAAGGCTACATCAACATATCAATACTAGCTTCATCCCTTTGCAATGAAGCAATATACACAAGAAGGCTAAAAAGAACTAAACCACAGGATCTTGTGGTTAACACTTTATAACTTAATTTATAATCTGAAAAATATTACTTGTTAGTGTAGAACTATGTGAAATAACATGAAATGTATTTATATTTTACTAACGGTTCAATAAAAAAACTTCCAACTTTTATGTAGCTTCCAAAGTCACTACTATGAACCCTTTAATGATGTCGCTATATCGTCTTTACAATTTTATTTTACTTTACAACTTTACTTTTACAAAGACACTGCTAAGGATGTTGCTTAATTTTTTAGTGTATTAACGTTTAGTTAAAAATTATTCGAGCCACGATATAAATTCTATGAAATGCTACATTTTGACTTGCTATCCACTGTCACTGTTCTGGGCTTTTTGGCTTTTTGATTGTAAGATCAATTATTTTATTATTTGCAATTATTATAACATATGTATATGTAACTCCCATAGCCGGTGCCGTAGCTCAGTGGTTAGTGTGTTGGCCTTCTGATCTGTAGGTCGTGGTTCAATCCCCGGCTGATGCATAACAAATTTAATATCGAAAAAGATTTTTCTTTCGAACGGCACCCACCTGTAGGCAAGCAATTGGCAATTCTTCCGACAGTAACAACTTGCCATGAAAAAAGCTTCTAAAAGAACTCTGTGACAAAGTCCAGAAAAAGTGATGTCACAAGGGTTCCGCCGTTCGGAACCGGCTAAAATAAGTAGGTCCCTTCTAATACTGTCCAAAATTTAACACGCACATATATATGCCATATATATATATATATATATATATATATATATATATATATATATATATATATATATATATATATATATGTATATATATATATATATATATATGTATATATATATATATATATATATATATATATATATATATATATATATATATATATACTTACTTACTTATGTGGCCATAACAACCGAATATCGATTTAGGCCGAAAATAACATGCTTCGTCAGCCATCTCTGTTCTTCGCTAGTTGGCGCCAGTTAGAAATTCCAAGCGCCGTCAGGTTCTCCAGTACTTGGCCTTTCCACCGGAGGTTTGGTCTTCCTCTTCTGCGTCGTCCTCCAGCGGGTTCCGAATATAACACCTTCTTAGCTGGAGCGTGTTCTTCCATTCGCTCGACATGACCTAACCAGCGCAGCCGCTGGATTTTGATGCGCTTTACTATGTCAATATCGGCATACAGCTCGTACAGCTCATGGTTGTACCTTATTCGGTACTCGCCACCAACGCAAATAGGTCCAAAGATCTTGCGTAGGACTTTTCTCTCGAAAACTCTAAGCATTCGCTCATCCGAGGTGAAAATTGTCCAGGCTTCAGCACCATATTAGGACAGGCATGATGAGAGACTTGTAGAGTGTAGTTTTCGTTCTTCGAGAGAGGGCTCGACTTCTCAATTGCTTACTCTGCCCAAAGTAGCACCTGTTAGCAAGAGTTATCCTACGCATGATCTCCAAGCTGACGTCATTACTGCTGTTAATGCTGGTTCCAAGATAGACAAAGTCCCTTACTACTTCAAAAGCGTAGTTGTCAACAGTGACGTGCTGTCCAAGACGCCGGGACTCTTTGTTTGTTGACACTAGATACTTCGTCTTGCCCTCGTTCACCGTGAGACCCATCCGACGCGACTCTCTTTCCAACTCTGAGAATGCTGCACTGACTGCTCGCGTGTTCATACCGATTATGTCAATATCGTCGGCATACGCTAACAGCATGACACTTTTGTTGAAGATAGTGCCATTATGTCGTAGATCAGCAGCTCGTATTATTTTCTCCATAATAAGATTGAAGAAGTCGCATGAAAACGAATCACCTTGTCTGAAAACCCGTTCGGTATTAAACGGTGCGGAGAAGTCCTTCCCAATTTTCACTGCACAACGGGAGTTATGCAGTATCATTCTACAAAGTCGAATGAGCTTTGCAGGAATACCGAACTCAGACATTGTTGCGTAGAGGTAATGCCTTACCGGACTGTCGAAAGCGGCTTTATAATCAACAAACAGGTGGTGTGTGTCGATCTGTTTTTCTTGGGTCTTCTCCAGGATTTGGCGCAGTGTGAACATCTGGTCGATGGTGGATTTACCAGGTCTGAAGCCACACTGATAAGGTCCAATCAAGTTGCTGAGCATAGGCTTCAACCTTTCACGCAGTACGCTCGATAGAACCTTGTATGCGATGCTCAGGAGACTTTTTCCACGGTAGTTGGCGCAAATTGAGGGGTCTCCCTTTTTATGTACAGGACAGAGAACACTGAGCCTCCAATCATCAGGCATGCTTTTATCCAACCATATTCTGCTTATGAGCAGCTCATCGCAGCCCTTCAGCACCTGCAGCTTTGTTGTTCTTCAGCCTTAAAATGGCCGTTTCAACCTCGTCATAGTCGGGTGGTGGAACATCAACACCATCATCTGTAATTGGGGTTATGTGGCAATCTCCTCCACGGGGGGAATTGTTCGTAGCATCGCCATTCAGTAACGTGGAGAAGTGTTCCCTCCATAGGCTCAATACACTATGGACATCGGTAACCAGATTCCCATTTCCATCACGACAAGAAGAGGCTCCGGGATTTAAACCTCCACTCAGGCGCTTGATCTTTTCAAAGAATTTTCAAGCCTCATTCTTGTCGGTACACATCTCTATCTCCTCAATCGCGTTTTTCCAACTCCCTCTTCTTGCGCCTGAAAAGACGTCTCTCTACACTCCTTAACAGCTCGCGTTGTGCCTGCACGCAGAGTTTTTCTGTAGGCGGCGTCTTTCTCTGCGGTAGCATCGCGATACTTCTGATCATACCACTCATTCCTCAGAGGCCGGTAGTATCCGATTACCTCCTCGGCAGCAGTAGTCATGGAATGGAATATATGTGTCCACCGTGCGCATGTATCATCAAGTGGGGGAGTGTTCTGCATAAGCAGATCCGATAGTCGAGTGGAAAATGCATCTGCTGTTTCTGGTGATCGCAGCTTACTGACGTCGAGTTTTCTGTGTGTGGGACTTCCCTTGTTATTTGCGACACATAAGCGTGTGCGCACCTTAGCTGCAACAAGGTAGTGATCCGAGTCGATGTTGGCACCACGGATCGATTTCACGTCCATCACACTGGAAGGATGCCTTCCGTCAATCACCACATGATCAATTTGGTTTCTTGTACGTTGATCTGGAGGCAGCCATGTCGATTTGTGGATGTCGAGATGCTGGAATCTGGTACCACCAATTACCATGTTTCGTGCTGCGGCGAAGTCGATCAGCCTCATTCCGTTATCGGAGGTGTTCTGGTTGAGGCTGAATTTTCCGACAGTTGGACCAAAGGTACCTTCCTTGCCCACCCTGGCATTAAAGTCGCCAAGCACGATTTTGATATCGTGGCGGGGGCAGCGGTCATAAGCTTCTTCGAGGCGCTGAAAGAAGCTCTCCTATGTCACATTGTCCTTCTCATCCGTCGGAGCGTAGGCACATATAAGGCTGATGTTGAAGAATTTTGCCTTGATGCGGATTGTGGCCAGCCGTTCGTTCACAGGCATGAACTGTGAGACAAGATGTCGTAGTCTCTTGCTGACCAAAAATCCACATCCTAATTCGTGCCTTTCAGCATGGCAACTGTAGTAGATGTCACAGGACGCTCTTTTGGAGCAGCCTTGTCCTGTCCATCGCATTTCTTGGAGAGCGGTGATGTCAGCTCTATATTTTTCGAGGACATCAACCAGCTGGATAGAGGCACCCTCCCTATAAAGGGACCGGACATTCCAGGTGCATATCCGTAAATCATTGTCCTTTTTTCGTTTGCGGGAGTTATCAACAAAAGCGGTTTTTTTCATTTGGGGGGTTTTTTATGTGGCGGGTCCCAAACCCCACGCACACCCTCTAACCGAGGAGATTATCGCCACTCATTTCAGGCGCCTCCCAGCGGGTGCCAGGAAGACGTTGCCCGGTGGTCGCCACATGGAGGGCCCCCATTAATAATAATGAAGACGCCATCACATAGTAAGCAGAGCAAGCTATATGACTACCCCTCATTAACAAATAAAGGTATCATCACATAGCGCTCAGATCAAACTACATGACAGCCAGTGAGTTGACTTGCGATGAGTTCAACAAGGATTGCGCTAGCCCCACCCGGTTGAGGCAGTTAGACACGTTACCTTGCGAAAACACCACCACACCATATGTATATATATACATATATATATATATATATATGTATATATATATATATATATGTATATATATATATATATATATATATGTATATATATATATATATATATATATATATATATATATATATATATATATATATATATATATATATATGGGTGACGTAGCTCAGTGGTTAGTGTGTTCGCCTTCTGATCTGTAGGTCGTGGTTCAATACCCGGCTGATGCATAACAAATTTTATATCGAAAAGTTTTTTCTTTCGAATGGTACCCACCTGTCGGCAAGCAATTGGCAATTCTTCCGACAGTAACAACTTGCCATGAAAAAGCTTCTAAAAAGAACTCTGTGACAAAGCTCAGAAAAAGTGATGTCACAAGTGTTCTGCCGTTCGGAACCGGCTAAAATAAGTAGGTCCATTCTAATACTGTCCAAAATTTAAGACGCACAACAGTAATAGAAGAGAAGCTCGGCCAATGAGCCCTTTGGGGCTTTAAGTGCCACATATTTATTTATTTTTTTTTTTTATATATATATGTATATATATATATATATATATATATATATGTATATATATATATATATATATATGTATATATATATATATATATATATATATATATATATATATATATATATGTAACTCCCAAACATTATATTCCTCAAAACGTTTGAAGCAGTTTTTTTCTCCTATTAAATATCATATCGTATTTACTACATTTCATATTTAACTACTCATTCAATCAAACATTGACTTTTTCTTAAGCTACCACTTATTCACAATCGGTTAATTTTAAAAGATTTGCGAAAGATGGCGTGGTTATGTTGTTACTGCGTTGAAGTGGAAAAAGCAAAGTTTTGTTGAGTATCGTATATGTCGAGTTTTGTACCAAAGAAACGCAATTTGCGGGAAAAATTACTTCTTTGCTTTCATTTGCAATAATCTGTAGCTGAGAGTCGTTGTACGCTGCAGGAAACTTATGGTGTGCATGCTCTATTGATTGCAACTTGCAAAATGTTGCTCGAGAGATACAAAAATAAGTCATTTTTGCATCGGATTGTTACTCTTGACGAAAAATAGATTCTCTACGACAACCCGAAGCGCAAGAAATCGCATGTGAAACACTGCGAAGCACCGAAATCGATGGTAAAGTATTCATAACGCGAAGGTAATGCTCTGCATTTGGTGGGATCAGAAGGGTAGGTGTAGGTATTATGAGCTATTGAAATCTGAGCAGACGATTACGTGGTATCTGTACCGAATACAGTTGATTCGTTGGAAGAGAGCAATCGCTTGAAAACGACCAAAATATGCGACTAGACACGAGCCTATAATTTTCCATCATGACAACGCTCGGCATCATGTCGCAAGACCGATTAAAATTTCTTTGGAAAACAACGGCAGGGAAGTTTTACCTCACTCGCCTTATATCCCAGACATTGCAGAGTAGCCTTATTGGAATACAGTACAGGGTATCATTTAAAATGAATCGATAGTCCGAATAAAATATTTAGTAGCATTATAATTTACTAAAGCCGAAAGATTTTTCAGTCATTTTAAAACGTAGTGTTTTTTTATAATAATTTAAACGCGTGCTATTTCGTCGAAATTTAATGTTAATTCTCAGTCAACCCCGCCATAACTGATTTGAAGTGCTATATATTGTCTACTCAAAGCGCAGTAAAACCACGCATAAAAATCTACTCTTTATATACGAAAGAGAAACGCTGCTAATGCATAAGTATATTTTAAGGTGTGTATCAAAATTTTCGACTAGGTAAGTATGTCGCCAATGTTTAATGGACTAAGAGGGACAGAGATATAGGTGTAGTCGAGGGGTCGAAAAATAGAGTTTGTTGAAATTAAGATGCATGTTTTATAAGCGTACATATATACGATATTTATACTCAGAAAATGGCATTACAGTCGGCATGGATTGACCTGTTTATTTCCTCCTAATTGTGTTTTCGAAAACTAATAAGTTATCGTAAACAAATAAAATAATTGTCGTATAAACCTTGTTGATTAATTAAATTAATTAGTAGACATATTTCACTGCCACAGTAACAATCTGATTATTGTAATGGCTTTGTATAAAAGCTGTATGAAATTGTAGATGAATTCCTATAATTTCTCAGCTATTTCTTAAAATACAATATAATAAACAAAGTAATATAATAAGTAAAGTAAAAATGTAAATGCCGCATGTGCATTTCTCAGCAGATTTTGTATTGGTAAAATATTGATCGACATATTGAATACGACTATTTTATAGTGAATAGGTATAGCAATAATCTTGATTTTATCGCAGTAGTGTCTTTGTATTGGAGGTATATGAAATAGCGGTCCTGAATGACCGCAGCAGGGTTACTGCTATCACAAATATTTATTCAATTTTTACCAACTTTGTTTTTTGCAACACTGTTTTTGGCAGCTTTGGTTGACGCACTGGAAGCCAATATTGAAGAATTGATTCGTTAGATACCGACCGATATGTTGGAGAGAGTATGCCAAAATTGGACCCAGCGTATGAACCATTTGAGGCGCAGCCGAGGTCAACATTTACATGAAATCATCTTTAAACATTGAATTATATAGATCGTTCTATCGACTCAAATAAAGATTTAATACATTTCTCTAAATCCTGAGGGTCTTAAAAAATCACCCTGTATAAACTATAGTTGCCGAAGCTGAAAAATAAAATTTTATACAAAATTTCGAATTCTCCGTGTGGTAATGAAATTTGAGCGCTCGCGTCCATTTTCAATACCATCGTAATGATGAACCATAGTAGTACATTCCAAAATATTTCGTCAAAATATCGCAACATTTATTCAAGGTAGACGTCCAGATGTACAGATGTTCTCAAATCAATAAAGAATGTGATGCTTCTCAACACTATAAGTATAAACTTTCTAAATTTGACCAAAATGAATATAACAATGCACTTGTGTATAGAGTTTGTATAAAAATCATATGTAATTCTTTACGTCTGTGAATATGCGTATTTTACATAAGCCTATTGAATTCATTGAGGAAGACAAGTAGCAAAAGAATAAAAAAAAATATGAAAAAGAAATAAATGAATTTAAAATCAAATCCTCTCACTTTCGATAAAATGTGCATATGTTCCTATAAGGCACAGATGTACTTACTTATAGTACCTACGCAAGAATTCTAGAAATACAGATTGCGCCCTGAGTGAACAATTATCTGTTTTGGTTTAAGTTTGACAATCGGCTGTTCATATACTGACGTCATAAACGAAAAGAAAATTAACCGAAAAGGGCAAATAAATTTTCATAATTCTTGCATTTGTATAGTACGCGGCTACGTAAAACAATTTTGATTGAAAAAAATGTGATTTTTATAAATGACGAAGCGGCGAGTTGCCATAACGATAGTTCCGACAAATCGTTATTAAAGAACTATTTTACCTTTTCGTGTGATGTGGATTAGTTTCTGCCGGCAATTAGTAGTGCGATTTGCAAGGACCATTTCATAAATTATGATTTTATAAACCTCAAGCAATATGAAATGGGTAAAATTTATTTATTTTATTTGCACAGCATTCGCATTTCTGAAATGTTCCTAATTTTCCAGGCTTTGCGTCGAAACTTAAATTGAAACGCGGGGTTGTGACAACTGTCTCCCGAGTATCTAGTGGGATAACTCTTCGGGGACAGCGGGTTGAGCGAAGAGAAAATACGCTCGTCGTTGCTATGTAGTGGTAACATAAAATCGTTGGTGATTGAAGTGAAGAAACCGCTCACAAGAAAAAAAGAAAAATCACTAAAATAGTAACTTATAAAAAAAAATAAATATGTGGCACTTAAAGCCCCAAAGGGCTCATTGGCCGAGCTTCTCTTCCATTACTGCTGTGCGTCTTAAATTTGGACAGTATTAGAATGGACCTACTTCTTTTAGCCGGTTCCGAACGGCAGAACACTTGTGACATCACTTTTTCTGAGCTTTGTCACAGGGTTCTTTTTAGAAGCTTTTTCATGGCAAGTTGTTACTGTCGGAAGAATTGCCAATTGCTTGCCGACAGGTGGGTACCGTTCGAAAGAAAAATCTTTTCGATATTAAATTTGTTATGCATCAGCCGGGTATTGAACCACGACCTACAGATCAGAAGGCGAACACACTAACCACTGAGCTACGGCACCCAGTAACTTAGTATTTATTAATTCTTTTTTAATTCTTAATTAATACTTTTTCAAATTATTGATATAACTATTTAATTTTCTTTATACATATATTTATACATGTATACATATGTGCACAAGAAAACTTGTAATAAAAACATGAAACCACTTCGCTTTTATTTATATATGTATTTTGATCCATAGCTATTCCACTTTTCTAATATTTTCCATTAAAAAGTAATAAATATTGCTTATTTTACAATTGTGTATAAAAGTTCCTAGTTTTATCTACCTTTTGTATGGGATTTTGACACTTCTTATTTGCCTACTATTCGTACTGTTTCGTTTATGACGTCACAGGGCACAATCTGTATTTCTATCATTCTTGGTACCTACGTACATCTTGTTTGGTGACTATAATTGATTTTTTTATATTAAATTGTTATTGTTGTTGTTATTATTTTATTACTGATACACATATAAAATGCCGCTTCCACTTCCACATGGTATTCTTCTTCCTCTTCGTCATCATGTTCTTATGATAGTATATTGTTATATGTCAATAGACGAATATACTACCTATGCGATTATATACGTACACACATACTCATATGAGTATATATGTACATAAATTCGAGACCATACGAGTAACTGCTATACTGAATATAATCAAAGGAAGTTATGCAGTCTGTCTGGCACGACTGGCTGGTTTGTTTGAATTGCTTGTTTACCGGCTGGCTGGTTGACTAACTAAGTGACTGGCTGGTTGGCTGACTTGTTGGCATACCATAACAGACTAACTGCAAAGCAGACTGACATGTTGTTGTTGTTGTTGTTGTTGCTTTTGTTGTTATTGTTAATAGCACGAACGTGTGTGCGGTCCCTCTGCTGTTGGTAATAATGAGTGTTGTTGTTGCTGCTGTTAGTATTATTATGATTATTATTGTTACCGTCGTCGTTTTCGTTATTCATGTTGTTGTTGGTGTTGTTATATATAGTTAAACGTTACGTTAGTTAAACTTACGTATCGCCAGCCGCTATAAGAAGTATAAGAAACAGTAGCCGGTCGCATGTTTTTTTTTGCTACAATTTTATTTTTGTCTTTTCTTTTTTTCATCACTCTGCTTTACACATTTGTTGTATTTTATTTTTATATTTCACTTATATTTGTACTATATGTATGTTTATATGTGTTTGTGTGTTTTATACATTTATAGTTGTTTTTATTTCTTCTATTTTGTGATATTTCTTGCGCTTTTTGTTTTGTTTTCATTTGCTTTCACATAAGAAAATGTAGGTTATTTTAAATTATGCAAATACAGACAAAGTTGTTGAAGTAAAATAAATTAAAGCAACATTTTGTTCCTTTATTATCGTTGTTATTAGATTGTTGTTGTATAAATACTCGTCAAAAAGGAAACACGTAAATTTGTGATTAAATGAGGCAGCGCGCCAATGGGTGTTGCAAAAAAAAAAAAAGAAAACATCGGGTTTTCCTTGTGCTCTCGTTTACCCCTATGAAATGCAATAAAAACAATAACAACATCAACAACAATAACTGTATGATACAACAACATTGATGAAGAAAAGAAAGGGAGAAAAATCGCGAAAATTTATTCGTTATCTTGCATCTGCATGTGTGTACGTAGTTATTTATATTTTTATCCATATGTAAATATTAGATTTTGTTTTTCAAATGACTGCAATTTATGAGTGATAGGCTGTCAAGGCACATATGTGCATTTAGTACGCATATATTGTCAATATTTGCATACATAGCGATAAGACAAATACTCAATATTTAACATTTATATCTGTATATACATATTTGCTATTTCATGTTCTGAAGACTACATACTTCTTGCCTATTAAATAAAAAGGAAGAGTTCAATTTTAATAACAAACAACTTTATCTTAACATGGAAGCTTCAGCCCTTCACGTTTTTATACCTATTTGCGGTGCAAAACCGCATAATATTTGAATTTTTGATATTTGAATTCAAATAAAGAAATTAGCTTATAGCCTAGACAGACGGCAGCCTAATTCCGGATTACCGAGTTAATTCGAATTAACTCGAGCATTAACTGCAACTAATCCGCATAAATTCTATGAGTTAATTCTCAAAATAAAAGAGGATTAGGGCAATTTGCGATGGCAACACTGCTGAAAATTGTCTATTGTGAATTTTTCTCCATTCATTTTACAAAATATTAGGTGTATTCGCTAACAAAAAACTTTCAATAATTGTTAACAGTTTTCAACATGAACAATGTTGGCGAACAAATAAATCCAGCTGTCAATTACGAACGGTGAATGTCAATTTACAAGTTTCTGATAGTTTTCAGTTCACGTACTACTTGTAGATTTTCTCATATCGAGAGTGATAGATGACAGAAATTGATAGTGATAGTAATGTAAGTGAACAGACCTAATAAAACAGCAATCAGCCGTTTAGTTAATCCGCAATACTGCCGTCTGTCAGGTTATTATTTTATTCGGATTAAGTGCGCCGGTAATCAGGAATTAGGCTGCCGTCTGTCTACGCTATTCGATACACTGTGATAAGCAGTCCTAAGAGAAACCCAAAAAATATGTTTTAGTATGGAAGGTGGGTATGATTTCCATCCGATTTCGTTGATTTTCATACTTATCTATGATACATATTAATTAGTAAGTATAATTGTATTTACCGAGTTCTAACATGATAACATTATACATATATGTATTTGTACGCAAATTGTGAAATCAGGCATTCAACAAAAATTTTGTTTGAGAGATTGACTTGGTTTTGATACGATTTTTCCACCAAGCCATCTTTACATATTTCATATTCCATCTGTAAAATTATTTAAGAATTTGTACCTTTGAATTCAAAAAAATTCTGGCTTAACAGGTTTGCCAGGCAGCCTCTCCTCGTCTTATCAATAACAGATGTACGATCATGTTTAAATAAAATGGCTAAAGAAATAAATATTGCAATCACACTCTTCAAGAATGAATCTATAAGTAAATACATAAAAAGCCTTCCCGCAGATGACAAAACAGACTACTCGTTATGAAAATGCACAAAGAAATTAAAACAGCCTACAATTCACTGTGCGTCAATCAAAATTGCTAATAAGAAATGGGCAAAAATGATATCCAAAAGGCAGAAGCATTTGCAGAATACCTTGCCGATACATTTAGTCCTAACAAAAGGCATGATATTGAGTTCGAGCGCCGAAATCAAGAAGATAGCTTAGAAATCGAATACACAACAGAAACTGAAGTGTCAACAGAAATTAGGCAAAGCTTAAAATCCAAAAAATCTCCAAGCTATGACCTTATGACTGCTGAAATATAAAACAACTACCTACAAAAAAGAACTTGTTAACAAAAATAATCAATGCTTGCTTCAGGCTGAAATATGTCCCTGTATACTGGAAAGTGTCAGAGAATTGACATCATATCCACCGATTTCTCTACTACCAATGCTTTCCAAACTATTTGAAAACATTTTAATCAAAAGGATTCAGCCGATTGTATACATGAGATAGGTGATACCAACACATCAATTTGGTTTTCGCAAGAAGCACTCGACATTGGACCAGGTTCATAAAATCACCCACACAATTGAAAAAGCACTAGAGGAGAAAAAAGTTTGTTCAATCGTGTTCCTAGATGTATCAAAAGCTTTTGATAAAGTATGGCATACTGGTTTGCTAAATAAAATTAAAGCCATATTATAAATTCATATTTCACATATATATTTTAGACTGAAACAACAAGACCAACATTCAATGCTAAAGGAGGTCAGAGCTGGAGTACCACATGGCAGCGTCTTGGGACTTCTGCTTTATCTACTCCATACGGTCGATTTTACTACCAGCGAGATGATACTGCGCTTATAACCGTTGGAGAAACAGAGACTGATTTAACGTCAACGATACTGCCTCTTCGACAAAAAAGTGGCGCATAAAACTCAACGACACGAAATCCATCCATGTAAATTACACCAACAAAAAAAATATAATACCTCCCAATATATATTAATGGGGTACAGGTACTATATTCAAATCAAACAAAATATCTTGGTATTAACTTGATACTAAACTTCGTTGGAGAGAATATGTGAAAATAAAAAGAAAAGGGCTAAAATTGAGATACCGAAATATATACTGGTTAATGCTATCCATACACAGCACAAATGCAGTCTATACGTTAACACCATTCAAAGGTTTCAGAACAAAGCTCTGAGGTGCATTGTGAACGCGCCTTGGTTCATACGAAATACTGACACGACCTAGGAGTTGATACAGTGGGTACAACAATTCAGTACCTGGCAAAATGGCACTAAGAAGGGCTCATGAGGCATGTCAACCTCGATACTTTGCAACACTGGTGCTATGGAAAGAAGACTACGTAGAACCAAACCTTGTCATCTTATCCTATCTTATCTTATCAGATAAAATTATTGCTTTATATTTAATATCTATTAATCAAAGTAAATTGCTTGTTAGTTAACGTATTGTAAAAGCAGTTGTAGTAAGACGATATGTATTTTATTTTTAAATAACTCTTAGGTATTTAGTGAATAAAATTACGTGTATTATAAAAAAAATATATAAAAAATAATAAAAAAAAAACTTTTAAATGCGTTGAAAGAAATATCTCACGGTTGTCAGAGGTAGTAAAGAGTTCCCATAATCTTGATTTAGACACAAGAACATTTGCATGAAAAACATTTTGTTTGTGAGCGAGAGACCTATAGGAAAAGAAAGGGTTTTTGTTTCACGTATGTGCGAGACGCCATTAAAAAACCATATAAACGAGTTTACATATCACCGAGAAACATGTTTGCCTGTGTAAACGCGAGCGAGACATAAAAGAGAGTTGAAAATGTTTTTCATGTCTTTATTTCTAAACAGGGACATAGACAGCTGCCAACTTAATTTTTGTATCTTCAGTTATTTTTCCATCGAAAAATAAAAAGCATATTACTGATCGACATTACTCTTGCTGTGGGTACCATAGCTCGGGGTCCATCTGTTGACAAGCAATTGGAAATACTTCCAGCAGTAACATGTTGCCATTAGAAAAGCTTCTAAAAGAGCTATGCAACAAAGCTCAGAAAAAATTATGTCGCAAAGGTTCTGTAGTTCGGAATCTGCCATTATACGTAGCTGCTTTTTACTGCTGTTCACATTTAAGACGTGCAAAATTACTGGAAGAGAACCTTGGTGGTATCACAACGGGCCTAAGTATGTCCTCTCATAAATAGAGCGGTCACAATAAGCTAATCCAACTGAACTAACTTAGGCGGAACACGGAATTTATGTGATACAACTGGCTGTTACATAAAAACCCGACAATGAACCCGACAGTGATTACTATAGTCGGAAAATACTCCTGTATTTATGGTCTTTTAATTATGGTCTAAATTATGTTGTGGCAATATACCTAGAAATGCTAGTTGTGTTATGTTAGGAAGAAAAAAGGAACTCCAGCGCACTTCTAGAAATGAGTTCGAGTAAAGTGAGACCACAGGGTTACAACGAAAAATCGAAAATATCAAAAATATAATATAACTCAATTATGGATGGGAACGAGAAAGCGGAACATACTTGAACTCTTTGCACATAAAAAGTTTTAATTTATAATTTATAAAGAGTAGAGTATTGTCAAAATGAAATATTGTTAACATACGTATACAATCAGAAGTTTAATAATAATTTCAAGTTCATTACCAAATGTTCCATTGCCCTGATAAAAGATTAATTATTATTAACATATTCATATACTACATACTTATCTTATGTATATTTTCATACCTTCATATATACAATACATAAAATTAATACTTAATACCGTGCAATGTTGAGAGCTGACTGAACAAACAAAAATGTACCAATAAAAATAAGTTAATATTTATACTAATAATATAGTATAATGTTACCTTGGTAAATGTGAGTATATATCATTTATTAAGTGCCTTAATAAATGTAAACACAAGTGTATAACTGCAATGTATTATAATAAAAACATAAATACGTTATAAATATCTATAAGCACGAGTATCGACATCATATGATCCAAGTTATCGAAATTAAAGGTATGAAACTTTCGAAATAAAAACTATTTATATTGTTAATACAATATAGATATATATTTACATACAAATTTGGGCATTTCTAGATGCTAAGTATAGGCGTAGCATTCTTAAGAATATAAATGTATGCAAAAAATTTGTTGTTGTAGAGTGTTTGACCAATATAAAGCGATAAGGACGCGACAGCCAATTGCAGTGAAAAATTCCATGATACTACAATGTTTTTTCTTCTAAATATTTAATTATTGTATATAACTACTATACTTATTAAACTTGCTTCAAAAGAGACTTATGTTTTGATTATTTAGAATTACAAAGTATGTATATTGTAATATTGGACGTGATTCTAGTCTTTATAAGCATGGTGTCTATAATTTCTTTGAGTAATTCTTATTAAATGAAAAAAAAAAACAAATGATGAAATTATGCTAATTCGTTTAAGGGAACAATCAAAATTGATCCAAAATCTATATACACTATATATGAATCAGTCATATCTACACATTCATTTTAAATTCAATACAATTAATAGGAACATAGGAAATATGTTATATCAATAATATTGTATATAATTTGTAAGGAATTTATTGTATAGTATATAAATATGTACTCAGTCATGTGTGTATATTGTGGAAATAAAACAGTATTATTCTTTATCGTTAAGTAAGTAGATTTGAATTATTACAATTCAATTGTTATTGAAGGGTAAAATATCCATATTTTTCAGAATGTATATATTCAATGTTATAATTTCTATAATACTAATAATATTTGGCTTGAAATCTTCCTTAAATTAGTTTTCTGATGGACCGTTTGCTAAATATTCAATTAATTTTATCAGGGTGATATACTGCCCAAGAGTCGACTATAGAGCGGTGAAATATATTTTTTTTTATTTACAACTCGACTTCTTACAAAATTGATGTATTCACAGTGGCTAAGAAAACTAAAAAGTAGACAGGTCCAAGCCACGAATTTTTTTATTTTTTATTTTTATTTAATAATTTTCGCTTAGTTAACCTGACTTTATTATTGTTTTAATCAAACGATTATAAGGGGCGGCACCCCTGTTTTCCCAGTAATTTTATTATTATCAAATATGTATATACCTATATTAAATAAATTATTTGAATATTATTATTTTCAATGTTTGTCATGTTATGTATTTACTCAAATGAACTGGTGCATATTTCATACAGAATTCCTGTTTGTTTGTTTCATTTTGTTTATTTACATTCGCAATAAATAGTTCATAAATTAAATATTTTCCTTTTTTGTTATAGTTTTTTTTTTTTTTATATGTATATTAACATATTTGTATGTCTCAACCATGTTAATATTTATTTTATATATCATGAGAATGGAAAATTTACTATTTATTTAATTATGAACATGTGTACAAGTGTCAATACGTAAATGGAAAAAGAAACACAAAGAAACTTTTGAGAATCGACTTGTTTTGAACGCACCTTCATGGTAATTTTGCATGAATTTTTCGTAGTAAATTCAGAGTGTAAAATCGAAAAAAAAAACTGGTGCAGTTCTTGGTATGGAATACATCATTGGACTGTGGATACGCTGAAGAGTATTTTATAGTGCAATATGAGTATTTTCTACTAAGAAGACAAATGTACCTAGAAAGAATAATACATAGATCTATGCACATTAAGATGGCCGCCAAACGTATGGGAGTAAAATTATGATCGTCAATTCTAGTTATTATAAAAAAGTTTCAATTTGATAAAAACTAGAAAGGTATTGATGAAATTTTAAAACACGCTCATTAGCCATAAAATTGGAACAAAATGGATTTTCATCATTTCTCTTAAAATTTAATCAAAGAGTGAGATTTGTATAAAAAAGGCCCCAGAATATCTGAAATTAAACATATAATCCAATAGATTCGCCAATAGGAGGGTAAAATGTCACTTCGGCTCTCATTAATTTTGCTTCTACCATATTTTTTCCTAACATACTTACCCTCTATATTTTTTTAATAGAGCTGCCATACAAAATGCACATAAAATCATCTAATATAACTCAAACATGTTGAAATAAATAGAAAAGGCTCAAGACATAAGGGAATTATAGCTATATATTCTCATGAAACATGACAAAAAAAAAACAATAAATACATAAGATTTTGATAGTCATCATAATCAATGCTATCATTCAATGTATAATACGTACGTATCAGCAAGATCGATCCATATAACCGGACGGAACGGAGCTAATACTTATCATCACATAAGTTTCCTTATTATTTTTTGCTTTTTTTATTATGCTTACATACTTTCATACACAGTAGGGATAAACCAAATCAGGGTTTTACCTACCAACTTTAAAATTGTATTCTTAAAATCAAAGATAAATCCTCTATCCCATTGAATTATTAATATTGGACTTACGATTCAAATAAGACTACACATTTATTTAATTCTCGGCAATAGGTGATTAAGTAATTTTTCATAACATCGCTTTGATGGATTACACATTTAAATCTACAGATTTATGTAGATGATTAAATGTGGTTCTATTCTTGAATACATGAAAATTTTGTCTAACCCACTGATTGTTTGCTATAAGTGAGTGCATCTTCTAAGTATTTAATGCTCATTTAAATACTTGTTCAAGGAAAATTCACAATTCCAAATTAGTATGTTTGGCTGTTGTAGGTAAAAGAAAATTTTTTTTCTTGAAAAGAAAATTCTGTTTTTCCGTTTTTGATAATAAATACAACTTACATAAATTGATTTTCATTAAAAATTCCCTAGGAACAACCAAATGTATTGCAAATCCTTAGATATTGTCCACAATTGAAAATACAATAAATTACTCAGCTTAATAACCTGCATATTGAACTATCCAACAAGCAACAATATTTAATAGTAATAAAATATTCACGCTATTTAATAACCAGTTTTTAATTTAAGGGGGTCTTCTACCTTGTGGCTTCATTTTTGACACTCTTTTTTGAATATTAGTTATAGGAAAACTAAAAACGCAATCGAGGTGCGGTTTGTTGCATTCAACTTGTTTATTTAAATACATTTAACACTAATTTTACTGAAAATTTACTGTCTTCGATTTGACCGTGACTTGACCTTGAAGTGTCCCTTGCAAAAAATGCATACACAAATGGTTGACACGATTTAGCTCATGAAAATCGTCTGAAACAAAAAAACCAAAATGATTTAATTTTTTTATCACCTTGGCTATCGTTTGACAGATGGCATTTTCAAAATTTGAAAATTTCGCAGAACAGGCAACTTTAAAAAAAAAAAATTTTTTTTTTTAAATGTTTTTGGGGTTAAAAACATCTGTAAAAATTGTTTAAATAAAAAAAATCTTAAAAGTATCTGTCAGACGATAGCCACAATCAATCAATTAGTTTTCGAGATATCATGTCAACCAGTTACAAAAACGCAACTTTTGGGAAATCGCATTTAAAGATATTCATGTATATAACACAACACAAACACAATCAATAAGTTTACATTTATCTTTTGGATTTGAAATCAATTACGCAGGTATCTATAGTGAGGAAATAAAATATTTACAATGTTGCTGTAGTTAATCAATGATATTAAAATGTTTAATTATATATGAAAAGTAATTTGGTGGAATCAAAATGGAAGCCTTCAAGGTCTTAGGTTTAACAGTACAGTTGCACAAAAAATTACAATTAGGCTTTCAGAAGTAGTATTGATCAAAACAATAATCGGTTACGAACGGCAGAATTTTTGATACAAACACTATTTTCTCAGTCCTGTTAATCTTACCAAATCTCTTTTTCAATTCAAAATTTTTATTAGCAGAAAATGTGTTAGAAGGGTTTAAACACCAAAAGTAAGCTAAAGTTTTCTACGATACTAGCAAAATGGATATCATTAGTAAGCCCAAGGAGATCCTTAAATCGTTCACTGGATAACGGGACACTGCAACCTATGGTATTATATTGGGAGTATAAATAAGTTCGTGCGGATTTGATAACATATCTCACTACTAATTTATTACTCCATTGTGTCATCTGGTAACGCCGTCATTTTGAAATGTCATCATTAGGCTTTCTTTTTCAGTATCTGTTATTTGCCATCGTTTAAACGCAAACGTCAAACGTGAGTGGTGATAAATAGATACCTAAGCCATGCCTTATCATCGATTGCCAAGCCAAATATTCATGGCGAGAAGATCCTTCTGTGTAATTGGTGGGACGTTGGGTCAGACAATAACAGGGACCTGTACGTACTACAATTGATGCGTTTGTGCCGAGCCGACAAAGATATTTTACAACATAATAATCCTCGGACACATGTTGCGCCCGTTAAAACATACTTAGAAACGTTTAAATGGGAAGTCCTGCCCCACTCGCCATATAGCCCATACATTGCTCCTTCCGCTTACTACTTGTTTCGATCGATGACACACGGCCTGGAAGAACAGCGCTCCATTCTTACGAAGAAACCAAAAACATGACCACTTCTTTCACGCGACGGACAATACTTTGAACTTTGAATGAATGTATTTATAACCAATTTTTACAAAAAATTTCAATTTTCAAAAATAAACCGAATGAACGTATTTTTACTCAAATATGATACCCACGGATCATAATTACCTGGAAGTACTTTCTTTAATTCAATCGATGATATAAAAATATCAGTAGCCTAAAATTGGATTAAAATACGAAACTTTACCAACAAAAATCGTTTTCGTTGTTACTTTCTACAGCAGAAGTTGGTGACTACAAATAAGGAAATGGCTTAAAATAATAAAGGCACACGATTTTAATTATCATAGTATAAAATATTTTTTAAATTCATAAATCAATCAAATCAAAATAATATAAAAATTCCAAAAAGTTTGCAAACGTAGTTTCGTCATTTTTTTCAAGTTCACGTAAGGTACGAATTAAATAGTAACTAAATAGTAGTAAGAATATTCGAAATACTCGTAATGAATTATTTTAACCTGGATACTTTCACGATATTCTTTGAGTAAATAATCTTCTTTATGTAATAGTATGGCTATTTTTGGTAAATTTAATTTGAATTTTTTGTTAACAGTAAAAATGTGTCTAATTGGCAGAAATAAATATTAACATTTCCATTTATTCGCTATATACTCGTGCTAACATATTTGTATTTATTTAATTACTTCTTGGAAAACTGAATAGGTATGCAAACCTGAACCTTTTTTGTTGTTGCTTCGGTGTGTGTGTGTGTGTGTATACTGCTTTATGTTTGTTTTTTTTTTTTTTTATTACTACTTTAATCCATAATCTACTTAATGAATTAGGGTTGAGTTACACTAAGAGCGAGTTAAATTTAAGTATTCAAGTATAAAATAAAAACCCTATTTTATGGACATATTATTATTTCTCATTATTATTATATTATATTTTATAGTATAATTTTTTAAATTTAGTGGTTGTTGTATTATGATCGTTATGTTTGGTCATAAACAATGAAACACGTTTAGTTTATTCAAGTAAAAATCATAGTATGATAAATCGAAGTTGTCATTAATCCATTAAATTACTTCGTTAGTCATTAACATCCAAATGCTTATTAATGCCAATGAGAAATTCGACACATTATATTTAGGACATTTTTGTTATTACATATTGTTGGTTGGTGTTGTTGTTTTAGATTTCAGTTACTCATGGAAATAAAGACTTTTAACACAAAAACAAAACAAAAATAATTCAAATGCAAACGTATAAATTAACATTTTTAAATATTGTATTATGCTATCTTCAAACAAAAAAAAGAGAGAAAAGAAACAAATCGGAACATGTGAACACCTCTACAGGAATTTATTTTATGCTTAACCTTACACCTCTACAGGAATTTATTTTATGCTTAACCCTACTATGATTTTCTAACGGGTTCTGTGCTAGGTTAAATAATTTTTACTATTCACAATAATTGGATGACGTCGCTTTACTAAGTAGAGAAAATGTTTTAATTGTCAACAAGTGTCACAAAACAAATTTCAGTGCAGGTGTAAATATAGGTAATATAAACTATCTGCTGCATTATCCTTCTATAGAATGCTTACTAATATATATACGCAAATACGTTAATACATACGGCGGTGCATCACGTGGGATCACGGATTAACAACGAATAAATTACGCCGAATAAAGTACACTCACGAACACATCTTTTAAATCCATATATATCCAATAAATTCAGCCGAGAGAGGAAAAAAATAAAAATAAAACAAAAATCTTTAAAAGAACATAGTATCCAATAGTGGATCGCAATTCGTGCAGTGCATACAACCACCCACCCCCCAATTGCTTATTGGGCGACTGAACGATGTATTGGATCAAGCGACGTCCACGTGCATCGGCAGTCGCTTATACAATTAACTAATAACATAAAAGTCATTGAAGATCGCTTCTTTAGTTAGAGCGATATATCAAAGAAGCATCAATAGGAATGCACTTAACAAATAAAAAAAAAAACATACCAAAAACCGATTCGCTAAGAGTAATATTTATATATATAAATATGCATGTCATTTTGTGAGGCTAGAAGAGTATAAGTATGCGGTAAAGCCTATCGTTAAGAGGAGAGAGAGATTAAGTAAAAGAAGAGAAGAAAAAAATAACAGTCAAGATAATTAGATTATGTGAGGAGAGTGAAAAGAAAAGGAAAAAAACAAACAATAAGAAAATATTAATAAATTAAAGTTAGGTAATTAGGATTGTGTAAAGTGTAAAATAAAAATAAAACTAGTAGCAACAGCGTGCTCACTAAATCACATGGACCATGAACCTCTCTCTTTCCAGCGACATACTACTACAGCACCAGAGAAGGCTTTCAACGAGATGCTCACATAAGTGAGAGTGAGCACAATTGCATTAATAATTTTTATTTTTTTTTTTAAATAAGCTCTTTTTATTGAATCTTTCTATAATACTTAGAAACTAACAATAAGTAATCAAATCTTACAAACTAACTAAAATTATGTGATATTCCCTACGTTCCATCACAATTTGTTGAGTCGCGAGGTATAGCAATTTCACAGCATATTCAGTGTGTCTATTCTTTTTAATCGACGATGACCCGTGCTCAGCAACAATTGCCTAGCACGGGGATTCGGATGATTGTGTAATTTTTGAATGTAGCTTCTGCAGGACATTGCAACTTCCTCAGAAATTGTGGGTACATTTAAATCTCGATGTATGTTAACGTTCCTCATATACCAAGGCGCGTTTACAATAATTCGCAGACACTTGGATTGTATTCGCTGCAATTTTTCGATATTTGAGGGAGATGCGGTGCCCCAAAACTGAATACCATAAGTCCAGATTGGCTTCAGGATTGCTTTATATAATAGCACTTTGTATTCGAGATTCAACTTTGATCTTTTGTGTAACAGCCACCATAACTGATTAATTTTAAGCTTGATCTGAGTTTTCTTTGCCTATATGTGATTTTTCCAGGTCAGCCTTCTGTCGAGGTGAATATCCAAGTACTTTGTTGAGGAACATTGTGGAACTGATTGGCCATTAATTTTAAGTGGGGGACATGTATCTAGCCTTAGCGTGAAGGTTACATGTACGCTCTTTGATTCGTTGACTTTTATAAGGCATTTTGCTAGCCAGATTTCGAGATAATCGACATGAGTCTGCAGGAGTTTAGTAGCTTCTATGGGGTTAGAGCGAGAGCACAATATTGCCGTATCATCTGCAAAGGTCGATATAAATGTATAGTTATTGTTGGGCATATCTGAAGTGTATAAGAGGTACAGTAGGGGGCCCAAAACGCTTCCTTGAAGAACGCCAGCGTGAATATCCAAAGGATTTGTTGTATAATCCTTGTGATGTACGAGAAATTGTCGTTTCGTGAGGTAGCTACTAAGCAATGAGGAGACATTTGCAGGCAGTAAAAGTTTGAGTTTGTAAATAAGGCCATCGTGCCATACTTTATCGAAAGCTTGAGTGATATCAAGAAACAGCTGAGCAATACTTTTTTTCTTCAAAAGTGTTCCTTATCAAAGTTACAATGCGGTGGACTTGTTCCATTGTGCCGTGCTGTTTTCTAAATCCAAACTGATGTTGGGGAATCAGTTGGTTGAGATTAATAAATGGAGTTATATTTATGACTAGTAGATTTTCGAATACTTTAGAGAGTAGAGGCAGGAGGCTGATAGGTCTGTACGATGCAACTTTTGTAGGGTCTTTTCCTGGTTTTGCTATCATAAAATTTTTTGAAGTTTTCCAGCATTTGGGAGAGTGTTTAATACGAAGAATAGCATTGAAAATGTGCATGAGATGAATTGCTGAAGTCGGAGGTAGCTCTTTTATCATTTTACCGGTAATTTTATCTGGACCAGGTGATTTTTTGGGTTTAAATCTTTATAAATTGCTTTGAATATGTCCTTTTTTAATTTTGAGCGTTATTAAGCAAGGTTGAGAAGTTAATTTTGGTAATGAGAACTGTAGTGTAAATTGGGTGGATTGGGTGTAAACACACATTTTAGGTGGTCTGCAAAAGCCAAACCCTTCTCACAGTTGCTTCTAGCCCAATTGCCGTCACTCAAACTGATAGGGGAATCAGTGAGAATTGGCCGATTTGAGTTTTTTGCTGATTTCCACAAAGAGTAGTCTGACGCTTCACCAGGTGTTAATTTGGCTATGTGCTCTTCTAACTCTTTGTTGTTTTTATTGTTTAAGGCTTGCTTTAACTTTCGAGTGCAG
This sequence comes from Megamerina dolium, assembly GCA_963854835.1. NCBI lineage: Eukaryota > Metazoa > Arthropoda > Insecta > Diptera > Megamerinidae > Megamerina > Megamerina dolium. The sequence continues at coordinate 59,626,410 of OY978526.1, read as the reverse complement.
TGCTGTAGCTGTGTTTTCAGATTCGGTGATCTGAATTCTTGCCATTGCCTTTGGAGTCTTCTTTTCTGTCTTACTGGTAATTCAATGTCAGCTGGTGTGTATGGGCTATAGTTTGATTGCTTGCATACCCTTGTGCAGGTGGCTGAGCTGAGAGCTAATGTGAGCAGCTGGTTGAATTTTTCGAGTACTGAGTCTTCATCGTGTTCATTTCTTAATACAGTACTTAGAGGAAGATGGGAATTTATATATTTCTTAAATTTCAACCAGTCTATTTTCTTTCTAACGCAATTGCCTCCAAAGTCTATGAGATCGGGTATCTTGTCCGTCGGCCAATATGTCGGTTGCCCATTTGAAATAACATCGTAGCCGTGGTTAGTGATGATTGAACATTGCCTTCTGTCTTTTGGAGTTATTAAGCGGGAGCCCCAGTGAGTGTGTTTGGCGTTGAAATCGCCAGCAACCAAGAATTTGCTACCAAGAGTTGAGAAAAATTCTTTATATTGCTGCAATTTATATTAATAAATTGTATAACTTTATGTGCATACCCGTGCATACATGCATAAGGAGAGGTTATAAGAAATATATAAATGTAAGAAAAAAAAAAATAATTAAATGAATTAATATACCTAAAACCGAAGAAGGTCGTTGAACCCATTTATTTATTTATTATTTTTGTTTTTTTTTTGAAACAGCTGTTCGCCGGCGTGCTTTTTTTTCATTCTTACTATCTGAATTGTTACTATATTACTACATTATACATTAAGGCACATACCTCGAGTCACATATACATATATTTATATATATCTCATTGGGTTTGGTTATATAAATATATACGAGGGCTGTCCCAGAACTACCCGACCTGACATATAGATGGCGGCAGTAGTTTGAAAAAAATTACTTTGGTGAAAAGTGCGACCTTATAAAACATATGTTTTAAAATTCAAGACGCCAAGTTGTTTAATATTTTTTTTTCGGAGCCATCGAAAGTTAACTACCTCAGTGAATTTGTAAACATGGAAAAAATTGGTCACCGTTGTGTAATTCAATACTTTCTTTTGAAAGGTCTCAGTCCAACGAATAATAAAGCCGAACTAGATTCTACTCTGGGGGAGTCTGCTCCGTCGTGTACGACCATGAAATATTGGGTGAACGAGTTTAAACGAGATCGTACGAGCTGCCAAGACGAACACCGTCGTTGTCGACCAATTGAGGTGGCTACGCCAGTACATATGTAAGTACATAATTTGTCATATATAACTATATATATATGTACATACATACTTCGATCATTTAGATAGATTAGAATTTGAATATTATTTGAATATTTGATTTAGATACAATATTATAATTTACATTTAGTCACGGAATTTATAAATAAATAAATATGTTTATTATTTTTTTAATGATAAGAATATAAAGTTCTTAGTGCAGGTGCTTTCAAATCTAGTCAGTTGACAGGTACGAAGTTAGAGACTCCCGTTAATTTCAGGTGAGTCATGGTGGGAGGGCTGTGGAGCGGCAATACCATCTTAAGCCCGCCCGTAAGCGGTAGTAACTCATTCCGAGAGACCATCCAAGCAGTGGGCATATTAAAGAGAAATCGCGTGCATAATGTATTTTTACTGTTATGAGATTTAACCAAAATCTCGAGTTGGTAGCTGGCCTATTAACCCTCGAAACTGAGCTCCCAGAACAAGACACTGTGCACACGGACTAGTTCTCCAAATGAAAAATTTTGTTTATGATTACTTGTGTTCTTATTGACCCATTAGCTTTACTCAATGAGTCTTTGACTGGTCAACTTGTTGCCTTAGTCAGTCGGAAATAATTTTGAGAAATATTAAAAAATGCCATATGAAGCAAAATTACCCCTCAGTTGACCATGTATGGACACGATCAAATTTGTAATGTATAGTAGTAGGAGTATTCAGAATAATGATTATATCACAACAAACTTTGACTTTGACTCTGATTTTGTAAGTTGTTACAGAGGTACTCTGTGAGAATGGAATGATGAAATAAATCACTACCACATTTCTATGTAGGTAAGTAGATACAATTGAAAACAAGGAAAGAAATAACAGGATGTAACTAAAAAGAATTACACTTACAAAGTATGTATATTCCATTCATTTTAGTACTTTGAAAGTACGAAGTAAACTGGTAGAAATTTCAACAAAACAAAAATATTCTAGATTGTTTTAATAAACAAATAAAAAAAATATCAAAGAAAACTTTACCCAAAAACAACAACAACAACAACAACAACAACGCAAAACGAATAAACCTTTAAATTTATATTTGTACTGTGCTTTTTTACTACTCCTATGAGTAAATAATTACAGGCTAGGAACGTGTTGCTGGTGTTTTATGTACATGCACTATATACGTATTTCCATTTTGAAAAGTAAACACTAAAAATGGAAAATCATTACAAATTCTGAAAAAAATAGAAAAAGTAGAGAAAAAGTAGTAGGAAAACTTCCAAAATGAATTTTTTTTACAAACTTTTACACAATAACAAGAATAGCAATCAAACAATACAAGTTTTAGTATTAATCTAATGTGGAGGGTATATTCGTATATAAAAGTATGTATGCATACCAGTACAAAGCATACAGTACCGCAGTTATTCAATTTTGCGTTTTTTTTTTAAATTTAAAAACCTTAGCGTAAAAACGTAAAAAAACCTAAGCGTCTGCATATACTCGTTCATGTTATAGTGTACATACCTCCTATGTGCATAATTTCTAAGGCAAATGGCGAATAATTTTCATTAGATGGCCAAAGGCAGCATTTCAAATGTTCGTAGATTGCATTATTTTATATTTCCTACTATCCCATGGGAACTATGGGGTTAAATAAATAGAATTATTTAAATTATATAGCGTTTGTATTCAAGTGAATACACAGTCAAACTGATGTATGTACGTGTCGAGTGCGAGTTTAGCAAATACTTTGCATGGATACCAACAGAGTGGTATAATATTATATATATATATATATATATATATATATATATATATATATATATATACATATATATATATATATATATATATACATATATATATATATATATATATATATATATATATATACATATATATATATATATATATATATATATATATATATATATATATATATATATATATCGCATAATATTACGTATATGCATGCGTATCAATATATGTTACACATACATATATACATTAGAGCGGTCCTTGAATAGCAAAATTTCGATTATACTTAGGCATTGAAGGGATTGCTGGTAAAACGTCATTCAATAATCAAACTCAAAGTTGGCAGATGACGAGATTTTTTAATGAGATTTTATTAATTAACTAGTTAAATAATTAACTTAATAATTCATTCAAATCAAGTTCCTTAGTAAGTGGTAAGTGGTTTGATAGTAAGTGTATTCGACCGCAATTCAGTAAAATATTGTCAACAATGACATAATTTTTTTTAATATCAATATGTCACAAATAACACAGCGGAACCATTTTCAGATTGTTGTTTAGTGCCTTAACCAAACCAACTTCAAACGTTAGTTGGTTATGCTTGATTGTCAAACCCCAAGAGGATTTAGCTCCACCTCATCCGAATTTGTTTCTATTGTGGGTAAAATTTCAATATTTTGCTCAAAAACGTAATTATTTTACTTGAAAGATTATATATATTTCCATTCCAAGCATAATTTCTGTCTTCAGAAACCTATCATAAAATGCGAAAATTTTGTGTAGAGCATTTTAATCCCTTAACTCTCATCTGAATGGTCCTTTGTGACCCACTTTAAAACAAGTTTCATAAAAGTTTATTAAAAAAGGTAGTTAGAGGGTTAAACTGTTCTACAGAAATTTTAAGCAGGAAATTTTACTGGAAGTCATCAAAGGTGAAGAACTGCTACGCGTTCAATAATAAGCGTAAATCGTGTCAGTTTGAGACTTTAATAAAAAATAATGATTTAATATTAAATTAGTTTGTTCGACTATTTTTTATGTGTGTTTTGAAATAATCGTTAATATCGCCTCAGTGGTTAGTGCGTTGGCCTTCTGATCTGTAGGTCGTGGGCCAGTCGTCCCCGGCTGAAGCATAATGTCGAAAAGATTTTTCTTTGGAACGGTACCCACCTGTCGGCAGGAATTGGCAATTTTTCCGGCAGTAACAATTTGCTAAAAATTCTTCTTAAAAGAGATTTGTGACAAAACTAAGTTAAAGTGATATCACAAGGGTTCTGCCCTTCGGAAGCGGCTAATATAAGTAGGTCCCTTCTAATATTATCCAAATTTAACACGTACAACAGTATTGGAAAACAAGCTCCGTGGTATCACAGTGGGCCTTTCTGGCCTATGTGTGTCCTCTCAGAGAGAGGGCATCCACAATAAGGTAACATAACATAACATCGCCCTCTACGTACTGCACGGACTTTTTTTTGAGAGAGCTCAAGTTTGGCAACCATCGAATCAAGATATTCTTGTATTATCAGTATCGATTCATTGAGAACATTTGGCCCAGGATTGAATAAAGGATGTGGTACCGTTTGAATGTATGTAGACAATATCTAGGCTATTGCATCTTGGCGGAACGTCGTCAGAATGTCGTAATAGTATTTGGGCACTCGCATTGTATCAAGTTTTGCATATACCTTTCGATACCCACTACATGCTCGTAATACTATAATATATATATATATATATATATACATATATATATATATATATATATATATATATATATATATATATATATATATATATATATATATATATATATATATATATATATATATATATATATATAAAGAAAATCTACTACTTTTCGAATAAATGGTTTTAGTAATCTGTATCTCGCGATCGGGTTACACTGTGCGTTGACGGTGCGATGACGATAGAAAGATTGGATTTCGTACTAAATAAACTTTTCAGGTACTTTTGTGATTGCTTGACTGAGTATAGTTTGAGCACGCGTCAAAGATGGACACCAGTAAAGGGAAAATACGCCATGTTTTACAGTTTTCAATTTTTACAGTATCAAAAAAATCCTGAACAGAAAAATAAATTCCATAGGAGGAGATTTTTTTCTTCTGACCATGTATACTTTTCTCTTAAAAACACAAAAAATACTAACTGATTTGGGTGTTTAATAGCTTGTTGAAGATAATTGAGTCTTATTAAATACGTTTCACCGAAATAATACCTCAAAAATCATAAAAAGTCAAGAAAATCGAGAGGCGGCAACTTCAAACTTAATTTGCTTGTGCTAATTTTTTTGTCTGATCCTCTTAATAGGACCCGCTGCAAAGGTTATGTAGGACCTTTTATTTGAACATCGATACACTCTAATATACATATATTAAGTCATACAAACATATACTCCTATGAAGATAAGCATAACTTAAAGCCGTTACGCACATTCACACTTTCAAGTTCAATTAGCATAAACTGTTTAAGTGCATACAGAAATTGAACGATATATACAAGTACATATGAGAATTTAAGTATCTACATGCAAACACTATTATACAATAAAAAACATTTTATTTCGCGTCTGACATTTTATACATATATCTATGTACCTACATATTGTATTTTTTCCCCCAAAGAACACAAACCATTTTCCACTCAAAATATGGATGGATTATTTTGAAAGTATTGTGTGTAATTGGTAGCATAATGTGTTCCTTGTCTATGATGAACTCAATAGGTAAACGCAGATCTGAAGGTCATTGCATGGAAATAGGAAAATAGAACGCACAAAAATTTAATCCAAGATAGTTATTCGAAATAGCAGCCACTTTTTAATATAGTTGAAGACTACTGAGTACCATTAATTCAGGTTTAGGATGACTAAAAAACTAGAACTACCAAAAAGTGGTATAATTAAGCAATGAATCAAATTATCTATATAGAGAAAGTTGCTTTTCATTCTTCTGAAAATATAGTCCCTGAATTATAATGATTTTTTTTTTACAAAAATACCTGCTGGGTATGCGTTAATATGTAAAAATACGCAAATACTTTAAAGGTCGTTAAATATAATGAAAATTGAAATAAAACTACATTAGCACATTAGCAATAAAATGATTGTATGTACACATGATGTAGATATAGAAATATGTGAGAAATAGTAAAATTCTTTAATTAAAATATAGTACCTACCTATTTCATATACTTAGTGCTGCAGGTCACTTACCTTTATTTTATGATTATAAAGAAACCAAATGCTTAAGGGCCAAATTTGTAGTTTTCGTTAAACTTCTGGCAACCAAATACTTGACTAGGGCTCAACTAATACTACTCATTCATAATGCTTGGCTTAACCAAAGCTTTAAACAAGAGAAATGAAATGTTCGGATTGTTCAATTCAAAACCATATGCTTTGTGTCAACATTTTTTACATTGTACCGATCAATTATTTTGTTATACTCTATTCATTAGTTGACCAACGAACCTAGGTCTGTCTGTTTAATTTTTAAAATAACATGGCATGCAATTGCCTAATATTTGCACAAGTAATTAGCGAAATTGTAACAATACTAAAAGTCAACACTAATTTTGAAATTTCTATTCTTTGTGTGAATTTTAAAATATAAATCTTTATGTATTTCAGTAAAGCAGACAATAAGCAACATTTTGCGCTATTCAACATAATTCTAGGTATGCCACTTAGAAATTCTTTAGAATAATCACATTTCCCGGTTCATGGTGATTAGCACTGAATTTATTTAGTTATAAGATGTTCGCAGAATTTTGAAGAATATTAAATAGGTACATCTATTACAATTGTTATAATATGCACAGGGCTAGGCGATTGAAGTGTTACCAACACACACAGGTATATCTGTCAAACCGATATTGCCAACAACATGAAATTTATACCAATAACAGCTGTTTATATTGTTTACAAACTACCACCAGCATTTGTGTCTAAGTTTTGTAGAACAAAAGTTATTCGAAATGGAATTCAAACGTAATAAAGTGATTGCGTTATATTTAGCTGAAAAAATCACAACCAGCTATTGTTTGTGAGCTCAAATACCTTAAAGTGAATAAAATGTTTGTGTATCGTACCATTAATTGTTAAAATGATACAGGCAGCATTGCCAAATTCTATGCTGGTGGACGAAAAAAAAGCAACATCACCTGAAATGGTTCGGAAAGTGAAGGCTCGACTTGAACGAAATCCACGTCGTAGTGGTAATCAAATGGAACTGAAAATATCCCAGCGAAGCATTCAACGCAAATTCCAAAATGAGCTCAAGGTAAAGCCTTACAAGCAAAGGAGTTGTTATGCTTGTACGAACGTGGCGAATTTCCATACATTGCGTTCTCTGTCCACCCGAAGTAATTTTCCATCTCAAGTAATGGCATGGGCAGCTGTGACCGCCGATGGACGTTCTCCAATCGTTTTCATCGAGCCTGGTGTCAAACCCAATGCGACTTATTATCGGGAAAATGTTTTGGAAGTTGCTTTAGAGCCGTGGGCATGCAAATATTTCGGTGGTAGAGCGTGGTCGTTCCAAAAAAACAAGACTCAGCACCATCTCATAAAGCTCGTTTGAACCAGGAATGGTTAAAAAATCATGACCCACACTTTATTTCGTCCACCCAATGGCTTGCGAAATCTCCAGATGCAAATCCGATGGACTATTCTATCTGGGCCATTTTGGAGAGCAAGGTGGGGACTAAATAATATGCCAGTAGGGATGCGCTGAAGAAAGTCATGGTTCGGGAATGGGCCAAAATACCGGAAGATCACATTCGTGAAGCATGTAACTCATCTTTTAACCGTTTAAAGGCCATGGTCAAGGCAAAAGGTTGCCACATTGAGCTAGAGTGAATGGATTTTGAAATTTGATTATTTCCACAATTTTTGTAATTTGAATCAATAAAAATAATTTCACTCAAAAAAGATATGGTCGCTTGAATAGGTAACCCTTCAATCGCCTAACCCTGTATATACAATTTGCATACACCATTCTTTTGTGAACTGAATGAATCAGCGTTGGCAACATTTCTTTAAAAAAATGTCATCTTTTTATGGAGTATACAACAACAATCAGCATATCGTCCTACCAAGAATTTGACAATTTGTTCCAGTACATATATAAGATATGAATGTATGAACCTTTTATATTCATTTATTGATATGCATGCAAGCAAAAATATTTTATTTGACTGCAGTTGACAAATAATAAATAACAACATATTGAACATAAATATTTTTAGCACCCATTGCTGTATGAAACGAGAGTACTTAGACACATATCTATCTATGAGTATGTGTCTCTATATATGGAATAGCTATGCATGTATTTTTGGAATGTAACAATAAAAGTACGATATTCACATTAATATCCGTATAAAAAATATAAATTACGCTTTTTACGATTTACTTGAAATTTACTTTAAATTGACTGACACATAGAATAATTGTTTTCTCTACCTGATTTATTTATTTATCCATAAAAAAAAGAATAGAAACTTCATAAAAATGCTATATCATTATTATTTACTATCACGAAGAGCAGTAGCACTAATATGACCTTCGTTAAAAAAAAAACGAATTGAAATTTTGAATTTGAATTGAATTTGAAACTGAAAATTTTTATGGTTTTAACCATAAATATAATTCTAAAACACTATTTCTATTCTCCTTTGCAAAGAGGCTGAACAATTTTTGGAAAAAATAACAATTTGTTCTAATCATAAAATATAATTTTAAATTTTTATTTATTAATATACAACAAACAATACAAGTCCAAAAAGAGTCTATTAATATTTGTGTTTAAGGAATTTCTTGTTTTTCTGACAAACGATGAAAATATTTATATTGTATTTTTAAGAATGCTTCAAGACTCTAAAATAGAGAAACTCCTAATCAAATAAAAATTGTCTTACCCTGGAAAGATAACATTCCTTGAATCGATGTAAACTCGAACGAAGTAAACTCATTTACAACTTTCTTCAATGAAACTCAAAATAGCCGAATTTTGTTACAAGAAATGTATAATTTTTGTTTATTACTAAATGAAAATAACTCTAAACATGCCGTTTTTCGGCTATTTTTGTAGGTTCTTTTTAGGTTTAGGTGATGTCGTTCTATTTTCGATTATAAGTACAAGCGGCGAACGCCAAGAGTTGTCCTGTATATTTTTAATATTCCAATCCTTCTACAATTCTTTTAGATATTTGTAGAATAGCCAACAAGAAAGATCGTTCCACGTATTACAAAAATTGTTGATATATATCTGGAATAATGTCAAAAATACATTAATTTGCAAAATTATAGACATTAATTCATTCGACATTAATTCAATCTTTTGATCCATATTACTTTTATAGCTTCAATTGAGTTGAACTATTTAGCCTTGGTGGGCTAGCTTGCATATTGAGTAAAGAGTTTCTAGTCAAGCATTGCATATATTTCACCTCTTCCCATATACATATACAGTTGTTCCTTCTATTCCGACAATAGAGTAGTTAAGCAGAAAAAAAGGTGTTATTAACACTCTCATTCATAGTCACACACACCTGCATGTAGACCTCAAGTGCAGGTACAACACTTGAGCTTACTCATACGTTGGCGTCTCCATATATGGATTTATGCAATGCATTCATATGTGCCTTACAACAGTGTAACAACACAACAGTGATATTATTCTAAAATAGCATAGCAAATAGTTGGACTCACTTACAAGTAAATACGTATGTTAATGTGTTCATACTGGTATCTATATACCAGAATCTAAAACTTTACTTATGTGACGTTGTCAATCATATAGTAGCGTAACTACGAGTAAGCAACTACATATTTGAGTGTTTGTGTTTATTTGTAACATATTGTTACGTTTTTACTCTGTGAACGTTTAATTCTTTTTGAATTACCTTGTTCGATCACTGGATTCTGTTAATGATAACTGCAACACTTATTTTATACAACTATATACAGCAACAATTTATTTAATAATCTCTATTTACAATCAACACTGTTTACAATCAACTATTTATAATAACACTTAAATGTACTTGCAACTTTTGCCTCTGTATCAATGTTTTCGCAATCACGTTCGGAATTAGATTGATTCTCACTTCTCAAAACTGGCTCTATTTATACTCTGTTGGCAACACCCCAGAATCTTCCTTTATCGAGATTCTTCTCTTTCTTTCTCGTTGGCTTGTTCTGGTTATCACCTATTTCTTTTGTTGACATTCGTTTCGATGCTGCCAATAGTGTCAGTCACAAGTTTTTATACTTCCCCTCGATATGGCGCAAGTCGCTATCGCTCCAAGTGCACTACTTTAAACTTTGCTCTTTTATTCCAGGCACGTTGAATACGATACACTACGTCATTTATCTTTGCTATAATCTCATATGGTCCTTCCCAATGAGTTTGTAGTTTAGGAGACAGGCCTTTCTTTCGTTGTGGATTATGAAGCATTACAAGCTCTCCTTCATAGAACCCTTTCGAATTTGCTTTCAAGTCATACCTGGCCTTCATCTTATCGCTTATCATCTGCGACCGCTCTCTGATGAACTGGTGTACTTCATCCAACTGTTCCCGCTTTTCGCTAGTATAATTACCTTCGGTTGATCTCGTTAGTGTTACTACTCCAAATTTTAAATCAGCTGGCAGTCTTAACTCGTTTCCAAAAATTGCCATTGCCGATGTAGTAGCCGTCGTATCATGTTGTGCGCATCTATATGCCATGAGGAACATTGGTATATGTACATCCCAGTCTCTTTGGTATTTATCTACGACTTTTCTTAAATATTCCTCCAAAGTACGGTTAAATCGTTCTGCCATGCCATCAGATTGTGGATGCAAAGGTGTTGTACGAGTTTTGTATATACCCAGCATACGGCATATCTCTTGGAATACAACTGATTCGAAATTTCGACCTTGGTCTGAGTGTAACTCTATCGGTACACCAAAACGAGTAACCCATTGGTTGACGAATACATCCGCAACTGTACTAGCTTCTTGGTTTGGAATGGGGTATACTTCAGGCCATTTACTGAAGTAATCTATAACCACCAGAACATACTTGTTTCCTGCGTTGCTTATTGGAAATGGTCCAGCTATGTCCATAGCAATTCGCTCAAATGGAGCACCCACGGTGTATTGGTGCATCTTACCACGACTTACCTTAGTGGGACCTTTGGCCATTGCACATTGCTTACACTTCCGAATCCAATCAGCGACATGGTCATGACATCCAACCCAATAAAATCGTTTCTTTATTTTCTCGACGGTTTTGGTGATTCCCAAATGCCCTCCACTGGAGGCATTGTGATACTCAGCTATCACTTCATTTATTCTTGCCTTGGGTACCACTAGAAGATCATTAGTGATTTTTCCATCCTCACTTTCCCATGCTCGGAATAAACATCCGTCTCGTAAGTGCAGGCTTTGCCACTGCGCCCAGTATGCCTTTGCTATTGGACTCCCACTCCCATTGCCAATCTGGACGTATGCCCTGCTCCTTGTATTCCATAATCTTTACGAGATCTGGGTCGTTCCGCTGATCTTCTTGCACTAGTTCGGTGGTCCATGACTCCTCCGGCAATATATTCGTAAGTCGTATGTCGACAATGTGCTCCTTGCTCTCCACTCGAGAACAATGTTTACATTCCATTTTGCAAGGACGACGAGATAGAGCATCCGCGTTGCCGTGCTGTCCTCCTTTACGATGTTCGATGGTAAAATCATAACTCTGCAGCCTTTCAATCCAGCGCGCCAATTGTCCTTCTGGGTTTTTAAATTGTAATAACCACCTTAGCGCTGCGTGGTCAGTTCTTAGATGAAATGACTGGCCGTACAAGTATTTATGGAAATACTTTACACATTCCAGTATTGCGAGCAACTCTCTTCGAGTGACACAGTAGTTTCTTTCTGGCTTCGACAGGATTTTACTGTAGTATGCTATTACTTTTTCTTGCCCATCTATGATCTGAGAGAGCACACCACCTATTCCATAGCCACTTGCATCTGTGTTCAACACAAACTTTTGTCCAGGTACTGGATACGCTAATACTGGTGCTGAATAGAGTCTTTCTTTCAGTTGTTCGAATGCTTTCTGTTGGTCTTCGCCCCATACAAATGGTTTGTTCTTTCTTGTTAACTCATGCAGACTGCTGGCGATGTTTGCAAATCCAGGAACAAATCGTCTATAGTAGGTGCATAAGCCTAGGAAGCTTCTTAACTCGTGAAGATTCGATGGAATAGGCCATTCTTGTACTGCTGCTACTTTCTCCTCGTCGGTATGTACCCCTTCTGTTGTTACTTTATGACCAAGATATTTAACTTCTCGCCTGAAGAGTGAACACTTTTTCATATTCAGTTTAAGCCCTGCTGATTGTATACGCTCAAATACTTCTTTCAACTTTTCCAGGTGGTCGTTAAAATCTTTTCCCATCACGATAATGTCATCGAGGTACACCAAGCACGTTTTCCAGTGTAGTCCTCTGAGTACACGCTCCATCAAACGTTCGAAAGTAGCTGGCACATTGCATAAACCAAATGGAATGACTGTAAATTGCCATAGACCATCGCCAATACTGAAAGCTGTTTTCTCTTTGTCCTCCTTACCAAGTTCCACTTGCCAGTAGCCACTTTGCAAATCAAGAGTTGAGAACCACTTCGCACCAGATAGTGTGTCCAGAGTGTTATCGATTCTTGGCAGTGGATAGCTGTCTTTTTTCGTAATATCATTCAGCTTTCTGTAATCAACACAGAATCGAGTACTTCCATCCTTCTTCTTTACCAGCACAACTGGTGAACTCCATGGACTCGCTGATGGTTCAATAACACCTTGTTTCTGCATATCGGTAATCAGCTTAATGGCTTCGTCTCTTTTGGCCAATGGAACTCGTCGTGGTGTTTGACGAATTGGTCTAGAATCACCGGTGTCAATGTGATGCTTCACGATGGTTGTTCGTTCTCCAGTTTTTCCATTTGAAGAAAAGATTGAACTGTACTTCTCCAATAGTTGTAAAGCCTTTTCTTTTTGCTGGTTGGTAAGCACACCTGCCTATTCTTCCATCTGTGCTTTTATTTCCGCTCTGACAGTTCTTGATCTTCCACTTTTTATCGACGAACCATTTTCGCAGTCTACTACGGCAGTAACTTTCTGGCAATGACCATTCACCATTCCTTTCTTCACAACTGTAGATGTATTAGTTGGATTTAATATTCGCACCGGTACTATTCCATTTTCTTTAGGTTCTACTAACGTCCTACCAAGTATGATGTTTTTATTTTGTATTTCTTTATCTGCTTCCACTAACCACAACTTGCCTGTCCCATCATCCACATTTATCTGTGCCCAAATCACCGCATCTGATTTTGCTGGAACCTCTTGGCGCTGACATGCCAGCACTCGTTTGATGTTTCCACTCCGCTTGTAACCGATGTTCAATGGTAATTCGACATTTGCATAACGTAGTATCCGTTGATTTAAATCTAACGTAAATCCGTTGTCAATCATCATCAACACCAATTATTACGTCATCGATGATGTCGGCCACAATGAATTCATGTTCCCAAGTGCAATTTCCAATAGATACTCGTTTCTTTATCTTGCTCAAAATTTGTGCATCCTCACCCGTTGCTGTACGCAATTTTATTCCCATTAAAGGCTCAAACTTCTTTACCAAATCGCTCTTGATTATCGAATGTGATGCACCAGTATCCAGGGTTAACATGAATTCCATATTGTCCAATTTTCCATCAATAGTCAAGCTGCTTGGCACACGCTGTAGTTGTGAAATGTGAATGATGGGGCAACCCACTGTTGGAGTCAGTTCACGCCCCGCTGAACTGACTCGATTTAGTTTAACGATGGATTTGTGTTAGTGGAGCGATCGCTATCCACCTTATTCTCCTTCTTTTGTCTTCCTGGAGAATTGGATCTTGATCGCTTTCGTCGTAGACGGCAGTCACGCGCCACGTGTCCTGGTTTGTCGCAAATAAAGCACTTACCAGTAAATTTGTTTTCGCGTCGACCTGTTGTTCTTCCTTCAGGCTGCACTACAGATTTGAATGCCTGACACATGTTTCAACCATATCTGCTGTTTCTGTTTCTAGTTGGCGTACCCGTGGCATTGGTCGACACATTAAACTGGCGGCTTCATATGTCAAGGCACTACTGACTGTTTCGGCATAAGTATTCCTGGGTGACATGACTAGGGCACGCTTTGTCTCTCCGTCACGTATGCCATCTATGAATGCCTCTATTTTTATTTTTTCGAAAAACTCTTCCGAATTACCAAAGAACGCAAGATGACATAAGCGCTCAATGTCAGAAGCGAATTCCTGCAGGCTCTCATTACTCCGTTGCACTCGCGATCTTAACTCCACTCGATGTAACTGACTCTTGTATTCATTTCCATATTTCCGCTGGAGTGTGATCATCAGTGACTGATAGCTACCACGATCTTTCTCTGGAACCATCTGTAACACCTCGGAAGCATTACCTTTTAATGCGACTATTAAAGCAGCAGTCTTGTCGCTGTCATCCCATTGATTCTTCGAAGCTGTTGTCTCGAATTGAAGCTTGAAGATATTGAATGGCGTGCTTCCATCAAATGTTGGTGGCTTTAATTTGATTGTACTTGAATCTCTAATCACTGATGTGGCTAGTCCATTTATTTTTAGTTGATTGAGTTCGTGCTGTAATTTCTCGAACTTATCTTCCAAGTCATCTACATGTTCCTTTAAATCCGTGACCTTTTCATTAATGGTTCCGGAAATTTCCTGAAATCTAAGTTCAATTCCTTTTTGTAGATTTTCGATGACGTGTTCTTGGCGAGCCGAATGTTCTTGAATATCCATACGCAAATCACTAATAACGCCCTCTTGGCGAGACGAACCTTCTTGAATTTCCATACGCAATTCAGCCGAATGTTCTTAAAGCTTGGAGTCAATTGTTTTCTGGAATTCTCCCATAGCGTTTTCTTGACGTACCGAATGTTCTTGAAAATTGGAGTCAATGCGAGACGCATTTTCTTGTAGCTGTTGTTGCTGCTGTTGCATCATGGTTTTCATGAATTCCATGAGTTGACCACTCAAATCTATTTTGCTCTCTTCCTCAGCGTGCACAACTGCTTGTATATCTGCTTCCTCGAAGAACTCATGTTCTTCTACATTAATTCCCTTAGCTTCCATAGCTTGCCTCAGCCTCACCAGCAGTTCCGCCTTTGCACCTGATGACGATAGATTCATCTCTACCAACAGCTTTATAAGCTGGTCCACTTTTAGTTGGTCAATTTTCACCATCTTTACAGAATCCCACTTCTGACACCAATTGTTACGTTTTTACTCTGTGAACGTTTAATTCTATTTGAATTACCTTGTTCGATCACTGGATTCTGTTAATGATAACTGCAACACTTATTTTATACAACTATATACAGCTACAATTTATTTAATAATCTCTATTTACAATCAACTATTTACAATAACACTTAAATGTACTTGCAACTTTTGCCTCTGTATCAATGTTTTCGCAATCACGTTCGGTATTAGATTGATTCTCACTTCTCAACACTGGCTCTATTTATACTCTGTTGGCAACACCCCAGAATCTTCCTTTATCGAGATTCTTCTCTTTCTTTCTCTTTGGCTTGTTCTGGTTATTACTTATTTCTTTTTGTTGACATTCGTTTCGATGCTGCCAATAGTGTCAGTCACAATAATGATGACCAACTATCCATACTCGTTACAATATGTTATATAACTTTTTAGTATTATTCGTCTTATTATTTTGCATTTAACTCTTCGCATGTCTTCTAATGTTCTTTCATAAAAATTGTATTTTTATGCTTTCATGTTCATGCACATAAACTATTTTCAAATATTCTGTCATGCTACTTTTAATTCCTTCCCTCACGTGGTATAGAGTTACTCGTTGCAAGAATTAATTTTAACCAATCTATGAGATTAGGGCGTACTTTTTAATAGAACAAACATTTTCTTTGTTTTTAATATTCCTAATATTTCTTAAAGGATATACACAGATATAAGAACCATACAATAATGTAAAGATCACCTTCACTGTGCCTTGTAATTATAAGAAAATAAACGCTTTCAAATTTCACGTATATTTGGTGTGTTTGTGTACACATATACATGTACGGAAATGTACATACTATATCTACTAGAGGACATTAATGACGGAATAAAAGATAAAGAGCATTCAATTATTCATTTGGGTCTTTGTCACTTATGTTATTACATAAGCTGCGTTATTTTGCAAGCGAGTTGCAAAAGAGCACTCGCTTATTTGCCGAACTGCATGCAAAGCAACAACAAAAATAAGCGACATCTCCTATTTTAACCGAGTTCAATTGAACTCGCTTATATTTTAATCGACCTCAGTTATAGTGTTGCAAAGTAAAAAAACAACACTATTGTGAATAGGCCACTGGAATGTGCTTGGGAAATTTCAACAACACGTCAAATTATTGTACATATAAACAAAAATAAGCAAAATAAAGAAAGTGCAAATAAAAATTTATTTTAAATAAACGAATATATTTACAACAGATTCCGCAGAATTGCTTCTTTTTTAGTTGCATTCTTTTGTAAGCGAGTTGCAATAGAACACCAACTCGCATATAAATGCCCATTTACTTGAATATAATTTCCCTTTAGTTACTTAGCAACGCTGGTGGTATATATAGTTGTTCGTAAAATTTATAAACGAGTTAAAAACGAAAAAGAAGCAATTCTGCGGAATCTGTCTAAATATATTCGTTTATTTAAAACAATTTTTTATTTCCACTTGCTTTATTTTGCTTAGTTTACAATAATTTGACGTGTTGTTGAAATTTCCCAACCACAATAGTGCTGTTTTTTTTTTACTTTACAACACTATAACTCAGGTTGTTTAAAATATAAGCAAGTTGAATTGAATATTGTTATGTGTAAACCGATTGCTTTTTACGAGATCCATCTCATAATTTCAGCTAGATAGTAGTACAAATTTGTTCTTCAGAACAAACACTTGCTTATTTCTTCATATTTCATTCCCATTTCGCCGCTAATGTCGATACACATACAAATAATTATTATTTCCATTTTATTAGAATATTTCGCTTTTCTTTAATTTCATTATTTGGTGTTTATTTTCTTTACTTTTTTTTTTGCATATAAATACATGTTTAAATTGAATCCTTGTCAATATTGATTTTTCGTCTTTAGCGTTGTCGTCCTTGTGCTCGTATATGCATACAATAATATTAATACGGATAGAAAATGCAGAAGAATTGTAAACGTTGAATGTACCAAATGTACTTACTCGTACGAAGGTTGCTAGATAAGTCACGGCATTTTTGAATAAAATATACTTTTCCGGCAAAGAAGCGTTTTATTTCACTACGTAGTCTCCTTTTAGCTCAATACATTTTATCCAGTGTTTTTACATTTTTTTTTTGTTCCTTCCAATTAATAGATTTTCTCAAAGCCTTGAAGGCTTTTGTATCATTCAACCCTAGTCCCTTACCGCCATTTTGTTCAGGTTTCTAAGCAGGAAATATTCGCAGGGGCTTAATCTTGAGAATATGGTCTACGAGGAAGTAATATATAACATAATTCATTCAATTATACCATTGTTACTCCGAACTTGTGCTTCGCCAAATGCGGTCAGTTTTGCTTAAAATCAATGTCGAATCTTTCCAACAGTTGTGAATAATATTCACCGGTGACCGTTTTACCGTTTCAAACAACTGTCGCTATAACTTGTCTTTGGTCCACAAAACCACCTTGGCCTTCTTTGGCGCATGCTTGCCACGCGCATGGCACATGCTTGAAGTCCATTGCTTTGACTGTTCCTTGGTGTCTGGTGATGAATTCATGTTTCGTATATGGGGCAAAAACTCGTCGGATCTGCGATTTAACATCGTCAAAGTGGTCATCCAAATGCGTTTGTTGGCAATGGTACGCAAATACGGCAGCCATTTTGAGGATAGGTTTTCCATATCCAAATGTTTGTTTAAATGTGATGTTACCACTCGATTGAGATGCCTACAGCCATTGCCATCTCACGCATTTTCCAAGCATCCATGTATTTCAAAGACGATTTCTGGCGTGACTACCTTTTTTGGGTGGCCTGAACATTCAGCATGGTGCAATGACCACAATGAAATTTAGTAAACTACTTCTTAATCATTGAAGTTAATGCTGCAGAGTCCCTAAAGTAATTATTAGGCATTTCCTTGGTTTCTGTTATGGTTTTTTTACTGCAAATAGTAATTCTTAACCCTACCTGTCTGTTTCAAATGAATCCCTAACTCTCTATTGAAGAAAAATTAAAGAAAAACATATTTCTGTGGCAAAAAGCAGTAACCGATTAAGTAAAATTTATGAATTTTATAGAAGAGCGTTTTTAAATTTCTAAATGGAAACTGTAAATCAACAAAAACTCATTCAGCTCTGGTATAATCTCAAGAATTATCTACTATTAAACATGATAATTTGAGTTCTTTTTCCTTAAAGGCAATGAACTTAAATGAATATCAAGTTTTGGTTTTTCTTTATATTCTTAAAATGTTTAATGCGAACTTCTCTTAGCTCGACTTTAGCGGATTCTGCTTTCTGTCATGGATTTAAACTCAAATTAAAAATCTGAATATTTGTAATGATTTTCATACCCTGCATAATGTAATATGCAAGCTATATTCATTTCGGTCAGATATTTGTAACCACTTGAAGGAATCTCCGGAGATATAAAAAATATATATATTCGCTTAAATTTTCGATTTAACGATGTCCGTCCGTCCGTCCGTCCGTCCGTCCGTCTTTCTGTCACCTGGCTGGTTCGCACTATAACTTGAGTAAATATTGAGCTATTTCGACGAAATTTGGCACAAGTAACCTATGATCCAAGGGTACGGAGGGGATTGATATTGGGCATGATCGGTCAATAACCACGCCCACACCAAGCATTCAAAGCGACTAACCTCGAAATTTTCAAAATCTTTAACTTGCTATAACTCACATAATATACCACTTGGGACAACAATATTTGGCACATAGACTTATATTATACTACTATATAACCTCACCAAAAGTGGATGAGCCACGCCTACTTTCTAGCGTAGCTCCCATACAAAGTGTTTGTACTTCTTTTAAATTGAAACTGCTGTAACTTCTACAATCTTCTGTCTAGAATAACCATAATTGACACTTAGATTAACACGGCAGTGAGAAATAATATGGCAGAAAATCAATGTGCCAGGCCCACTCCTTTTTGGGTCTCCCATACAAAGTTGCGGAAATTAAAAAAAATGTTACCGGTTATAACTTGCAAACTATTCAGCGTAGAATAACGAGATTTAAGGTGTGGATTAGTATTTTACGAGCAACTAGACTCACTTGAAATGAACGCACCACGCCCACTGTTTATCGTAGCCCCCATACAAATTTGAAATTGAAACAGCTGTTACTTCGGCAATCTTCTGTCTAGAATAACAATAATTGACACTTAAATTAATATCGTAGTCGGTAATAATCTGGCAGAAAATCAGTGTGCCACGCCCACTCCTTCATGGGTCTCCCATACAAAGTCGAGGGAATTAAACTAAAACTTTTAAGCTCCATAACTTACAAACCATTTAGCCTAGGACAACGAAATTTAAGGTATGGATTAGTATTGTACGAGCAACTAGGCTCATAGGAAATGGGCGCGCCATGCCCACTGTTTATTGTAAACCCCATACAAATTTTAAATTGAAACAGCTGTAACTTCGGCAATCTTCTGTCTAGAATAACCATAATTGACACTTAAATTAATATCGTAGTCGGCAAAAATCTGGCAGAAAATCAGTGTGCCACGCCCACTCCTTCATGAGTCTCCCATACAAAGTCAAGGGAATTAAACTAAAACTTTTAAGATCCATAACTTACAAACCATTTAGCGTAGGACAACGAGATTTAAGGTATGGATTAGTATTGTACGAGCAACTAGGTTCATAGAAAATGGGCCCACCACGCCCACTGTTTATCGTAGCCGCCATACAAATTTTAAATTCAAACAGCTGTAACTTCGGCAATCTTTTGTCTAGAATAACCATAATTGACACTTAAATTAATATCGTAGTCGGCAAAAATCTGGCAGAAAATCAGTGTGCCACGCCCACTCCTTCATGAGTCTCCCATACAAAGTCAAGGGAATTAAACTAAAACTTTTAAGATCCATAACTTACAAACCATTTAGCGTAGGACAACGAGATTTAAGGTATGGATTAGTATTGTACGAGCAACTAGGTTCATAGGAAATGGGCGCACCACACCCACTGTTTATCGTAGCCCCCATACAAATTTTAAATTGAAACAGCTGTAACTTCGGCAATCTTCTGTCTAGAATAACCATAATTGACACTTAGATTAATATCGTCGTCGGTAATAAAAATAAAAATCAGTGTGCCACACCCACTCCTTCATAGGTCTCCCATACAAAGTTGAGGGAATTAAACTAAAACTTTTAAGCTCCATAACTTGCAAACTATTCAGCGTAGAATAACCAAATTTAAACGAAACTCATGTTTTTCCATTCTCGGCGAAACGATCGAGGTTATCTGCTTTGAAAGTCAATCGAACAGAAAATAAGTGACATAGCTTGCTTTTTTTTTTGTTATATATTCTTTTTTTGTTGAATCTTTCTATAATACTTAGAAACTAACAAGAAGTAACCAAATCTTACAAACTAACTAAAATTATGTGATATTCCCAACGTTCCATCACAATTTGTTGAGTCGCGGGGTATAGCAATTTCACAGCATATTCAGTGTGTCTTGTTTTTAAACGACGATGCCCCGTGTTCAGCAACAATTGCCAAGCAAGGGGATTCGGATGACTGTGTAATTTTTGAGTGTAGCTTCTGCAGGACATTGCAACTTCCTCAGAAATTGTGGGTACATTTAAATCTCGATGGATGTTAACGTTCCTCATATACCAAGGCGCGTTTACAATAATTCGCAGACACTTGGATTGTATTCGCTGCAATTTTTCGATATTTGAGGGAGATGCGGTGCCCCAAAACTGAATACCATAAGTCCAGATTGGCTTCAGGATTGCTTTATATAATAGCACTTTGTATTCGAGATTCAACTTTGATCTTTTGTGTAACAGCCACCATAACTGATTAATTTTAAGCTTGTTCTGAGTTTTCTTTGGCTATATGTGATTTTTCCAGGTCAGCCTTCTGTCGAGGTGAATACCCAAGTACTTTGTTGAGGAACATTGTGGAACTGATTGGCCATTAATTTTAAGTGGGGGACATGTATCTGGCCTTAGCGTGAAGGTTACATGTACGCTCTTTGATTCATTGACTTTTATACGCCATTTTGCTAGCCAGATTTCGAGAAAATCGATATGAGTCTGCAGGAGTTTAGTAGCTTCTATGGGGTTAGAGCGAGAGCACAATATTGCCGTATCATCTGCAAAGGTCGATATAAATGTATAGTTATTGCTGGGCATATCTGTAGTGTATAAGAGATACAGTAGGGGCCCAAAACGCTTCCTTGAGGAACGCCAGCGTGAATATCCGATGGATTTGTTGTATAATCCTTGTGATGTACGAGAAATTGTCGTTTCGTGAGGTAGCTACTAAGCAATGAGGAGACATTTGCAGGCAGTAATAGTTTGAGTTTGTAAATAAGGCCATCGTGCCATACTTTATCGAAAGCTTGAGTGATATCAAGAAAGACAGCTGAGCAATCCTTTTTTTCTTCAAAAGTGTTCCTTATCAGAGTTACAATGCGGTGGACTTGTTCTATTGTGCCGTGCTGTTTTCTAAATCCAAACTGATGTTGGGGAATCAGTTGGTTGAGATTAATAAATGGAGTTATATTCATGACAAGTAGCTTTTCGAATACTTTAGAGAGTAGAGGCAGCAGGCTGATAGGTCTTTACGATGCAACTTTTGTAGGCTATTTTCCTGGTTTTGCTATCATAATAATGTTTGAAGTTTTCCAGCATTTGGGATAGTGTTTAATACGAAGGATAGCATTGAAAATGTGCATGAGATGAATTACTGAAGCCGGTGGTAGCTCTTTTATCATTTTACCGGTAATTTTATCTGGACCAGGTGATTTTTTTGGGTTTAAATCTTTATAAATTGCTTTGAATATGTCCTTTTTTTAATTTTGAGCGTTATTGAGCAAGGTTGAGGAGTTAATTTTGGTAATGAAGACTGTGGATTGGAGGATGGATTGGGTGTAAACACACATTTTAGGTGGTCTGCAAAAGCCAAACCCTTCTCACAGTTGCTTCTAGCCCAATTACCGTCACTCAAACGGATGGGTGAATCAGTGAGAATTGGCCGATTTGAGTTTTTAGCTGATTTCCACAAAGAGTAGTCTGACGCTTCACCAGGTGTTAATTTGGCTATGTGATCTAACTCTTTGTTGTTTTTATTTTTTAAGGCTTGCTTTAACTTTCGAGTGCAGTGCTGTAGCTGTGTTTTCAGATTCGGTGATCTGAATTCTTGCCATTGCCTTCGGAGTCTTCTTTTCTGTCTTACTAATAATCCAATGTCAGCTGGTGTGTATGAGCTATAGTTTGATTGCTTGCATACATCAACTCTAATACTCATTCCTCATCAGCGCTGCTAAAATAGGCTCTTGTGTAAATAATAGTCGTCGGCAAAATTACTTGTAAATTGAGTGGGGGATTTTCGTACAGACGTTTGATAATAAAATAAAAAGAAACACCTTCAGTTTTTCGTTTTAAAACTTTAAAATAAGGGCGCATCATTCAATGTATCGTCTTTGCATAGAAACAAGTCAGTTCTTTCAAATTTTTTGTTATTTTTACTTTTTTCAAACATGCTCTTGTATAAATTCAGCCGTTCAAGCATTCATATACACTCGTTATAAGTAATTTTTATATTGTCTGAAATCATACAAAGACGATATATTCAATGAGTCGATATATATGCGAATGTGTATAGTATATCGTATTTCGCCAACATCTTTTACTTCCATTTCGGGGTTATTTAGATTGATCGACCTCAATGTCGCTTTTTCATTGCATACATATTTTCATGTTTTTGCCACATTTATTTGGCATTTTATTTACAATTTCTATTTGAAAATGTGATGATGTTTTTCTTTTCGTTTTATAACAAGTGACTTTACATATGTGTGTATGAACATAAATTTTCTGTCCGTATGTCGACAATATCTTCTTCCTTTTTATACATAGTATTATCTTCATTATACAGCAATGGAGCAACGAAGGTCTCCGTTGCTGTATAGGTTCTTAAATGTCTATTGAAGGTATGAGATTCTATGTATACATTATTTTGTTCGTTTCCTAAATAGCAAAAAAAAAGTCATTCAATGTTTTTATTGCTTAATTTTTAACATATAAATATGTGTATATATTTATCTACATACGATATTTATGTACATACAGGAGGCACAATAGTGATTTGTATTAAATAATAGGTACATTTACCCACTCTTCTCTTCCGACGTACCATTCTACCAATCTATAATACTCGTATGTTTGCGCATACTATCAGTAGTCAATCGAATATGTGAATATCCATAACTGAATATAATGTGAATATCCATGGACATGTTGTTCATATTACTTTTCAAACATTTTGGTTGTTGTTGCTTTTTGTAATCGTCATACAAGCATATGACATACTCGTGTATACATATAGTACAATATACTATATACAGCATTTGATAGGACTTAAATATTCCTTTTTGAAATAGAATATGAATACTTGCTAGTATATTCACATTTACTTGCTTGATTGTTAATGGCTTCTGATATTTGATTTACACTACTTCTGTATACTTATTAACATGAGTTATTTACTACACTACATTTGAGAACTAAGTACAACTTTTTGGGTTTTTTTTCTGTTCGCCTATTCAAAAACAACCTCATTGGACGTTGTGAATATGTAAGGATAGTAGTCAATTATTTATGAGCTCTATATATATATATATATATATATATATATATATATATATATATATATATATATAATTGTATGTATATATACATATGTATATATATATATATGTATATACATATATTTATATATATATGTATATATATATATATATATATATATATATATATATATATATATATATATATATATATTATATATATATATATATATATATATGTGTGTGTACAACTATACACAGCAACAATTAGATTATCAAACTCCAATTACAATCAACTCTGTTTACAATCAACTATATACAATAACACTTTAATGTACTTTTGCCTCTGAAACTGTATCGATGTTTGCGCAATCACGTTCGGGATTAGATTGATTTGCATTTGTCAACACTGGCTCTATTTATACTCTGTTGGTAACACTCGTGAATCTTCCGAAAAAGAAGAAGAAGAGATGAAATGAGATTCTTTCTCGTTGGCGTGTTCTGGTTATCACCTATTTCTTTTGTTGACATTCGTTTCGATGCTGCCAATAGTGTCAGTCACAATAGTGATGAGTAACCAACCATCGATAGTCGTTACACTGCCCTCCTCTTAACCTTGTTTGTCCCGAACAAGTTTTCATACTTCCCCCCGATATGGCGCAAGTCTCTATCGCTCCAAGTGCACTACTTTAAACTTTGCTCTTTTATTCCAGGCACGTTGAATACGATACACTACGTCATTTATCTTTGCTATAATCTCATATGGTCCTTCCCAATGAGTTTGTAGCTTAGGAGACAGACCTTTCTTTCGTTGTGGATTGTGAAGAATTACAAGCTCTCCTTCATAGAACCCTTTTGAATTTGCTTTCAAGTCATACCTGACCTTCATCTTATCGCTTATCATCTGCGACCGCTCTCTGATGAACTGATGTACTTCATCCAACTGTTCCCGCTTTTCGCTAATATAGTTACCTTCGGTTGATCTCGTTGGTGTTACGACTCCGAATTTTAAATAAGTTGGCAGTCTTAACTCGTTTCCAAAAATCGCCATTGCCGGTGTAGTACCTGTCGTATCATTTCTATTCATCTGCCAAGTATTGCGTAAACCTCAAGACGTGCAACAGCATCCATGATTGCCCTGGAAAGAATATTGTTGAAGGTCCCCTCGATATCCGTAAAGGCCGCCAGTGCATATTCTTTGTTATGGAGAGATTTCTCTATCGATATTAGCGCGTAGAGCGCTGTGTTAACCGACTTTCCCTTTGTATAAGCATGCTGAGAAGGTGACAGTTTTTCGGTGTTTATAGTAAGTCTCAAGTGTATATCTAGAAGTCTCTCTAGTGTTTTGAGTGAGAATGACGATAAACTAATAGGTCTAAAGTCCTTTGGTTTAGTATGAGAGTTTTACCAGCTTTTGGTATGAAGACAACTCTGACTTGTCTCCATAACTGAGGAATGTAGCCCAAGCTGAGGCAGGCCATGAAGATCTGCCTCAGCCAGGGAAGAATCGATTTGGCTACTTGCTGTAGTTGCACTGGAATTATTTGGGAAGGACCTCACCCTTCCGTTTAATACCAAACGAGGTTTCGGATAAGGTGATTCGTTATGGTGTGACTTCTTCAATCTTATTATGGAGAAAATTAACCGAGCTGCAGATTTACGATATAATGGCACTATCTTCAACAAAAGTGTCATGCTGCTGGCGTATGGCGACGATATTGACATAATCGACATAAACACGAAAGCAGTCAGTGCATCATTCTCAGAATTGGAAAGAGAGTCGCGTCGGATGGGTCTTACGGTGAACGAGGGCAAGACGAAGTATTTAGTGTCAACAAACAAAGAGACCCGGCGTCTTGGACAGCACGTCACTGCTGACAACTACGCTTTTGAAGTAGTAAGGGACTTTGTCTATCTTGGAACCAGCATTAACAGCAGTAATGACGTCAGCTTGGAGATCATGCGTAGGATAACTCTTGCTAACAGGTGTTACTTTGGACTGAGTAAGCAATTGAGAAGTCGCACGCTCTCTCGAAGAACGAAAACTACACTCTACAAGTCTCTCATCAAGCCTGTCCTAACATATGGCGCTGAAGCCTGGACAATTTCCACCTCGGATGAGCGAATGCTTGGAGTTTTCGAGAGAAAAGTCCTACGCAAGATCTTTGGACCTATTTGCGTTGGTAGCGAGTACCGAATAAGGTGCAACCATGAACTGTAAGAACTGTATGCCAAAATTGACATAGTAAAGCGTATCAAAATCCAGCGGCTGCGCTGGCTAGGTCATGTCGAGCTAATGGAAGAACGCGCTCCAGCTAAGAAGGTGTTATATTCTAAACCCTCTGGACGACGACGCAGAAGAGAAAACCCTAACCTCCGCTGGAAAGACCAAGTACTGGAGAACCTGATGGCGCTTGGAATTTCTAACTGGCGCCAGCTAGCGCAGAATAGAGATGGCCTCGAAGCATGTTATTTTGTTATTTTCGGTCTAAATCGATATTCGGTTGTTATGGCCACATAAGTAAGTAAGTAAGTATATATATACATATATATACATATATATATATACATATATATATATGTATGTATATATATATGTATATATATATATATATATATATATATATATATATATATATATATATATACATATATGTATATACATATATATATGTATATATATATATATGTGTGTATATATATATATATATATATATATATATATATATATATATATATATATATATATGTATATATATATATGTATAGTGGGTGCCGTAGCTCAGTGGTTAGTGTGTTCGCCTTCTGATCTGTAGGTCGTTGTTCAATCCCCAGCTGATGCATAACAAATTTAATATCGATAAGATTTTTCTTTCGAACGGTACCCACCTGTCAGCAAGCAATTGGCAATTCTTCCGACAGTAACAACTTGCCATGAAAAAGCTCTGTGACAAAGCTCAGAAAAAGTGATGTCACTAAAATAAGTAGGTCCCTTCTAATATAAATATAAAAAAATAAATATGTGGCACTTAAAGCCCCAAAGGGCTCATTGGCCTTCTAATACTGTCCAAATTTAAGACGCACAACAGTAATGGAAGAGAAGCTCGGCCAATGAGCCCTTTGGGGCTTTAAGTGCCACATATTTATTTATTTTATTCATCTAATACTTATCTCTATTATATTTTCATCATCATTTGTATTAAAAATCTTATCCTCAGCTTATCCAAAAATAACATAAGCTTGAAATTGTTGATTTATCGTAGTAAAACAGCTGATTGGTTTAAAATTCATATCGATGATCATATATTGACATTGAGAAATGATTCGAGTGACATTTTTGTAAAAATATATTAATATTAAAAAAAAAATGTTTTTCAATGCGACAGACACTTTCTAATTTTTTGACTTATCGCCACACAACTCGAATTAGACAATGCAGTGAGTTTATGTGACCGTATGATCTTCAATATGCGTTATGATTTGCACTCGAATTTATTACTACCTTAGCGAACAGGTTTTAATATTATAAATTAATATTATATTATATTTGATATTATAAATAGGCCTTAAAGTAGGTACGTATTTGACTGAATGATTGATAAGCAATATTTAATGTTTTGAGTGCCAAATTCACTTACATTTTCAAAATATTTTATGTTGACTGATGTCAAGATATTGAGCTCACGTCATATGCCACCCGAATGTCTCACAAGCTATTTGGTTGAGCATGATTAATAACTACTTTGATCTTTCAGCTGGCATCAGTTATACATAGGTACGATATGTAAGCTAAATACTAATCATATATGAATACATATATATCAAGAACAAAAATTGAAATTGCATTACAAAAAGAAAATGATGTGGACAACATTTGAAATGTAACGGAGGTCGCATTTCAGTTGCTTCTTTTGGCCGCTTTTGTTAGTTTGTTTTTATTTCTACACATTTTCCCCCTTATGTATGTATATTCCTTCATTATTTACAAGCAGTACAAGCAGCAAACATAACAAAAAAAATGCAAAAACACAAGAAACATACACAACCATAGTGAAAAAGATGCATTTGCGACAAAAAAAATTCAAGGCGCTCATCAAATGCAGTTGATGCTATTATTATTGTTGTTGCTGTATGCACTTAAAAAAACTAGCAGCCTATGGGAAAATGATGACAGGCATATACATATGTATGTATGTATGTCCGTACAATATATACCTACTTACGCACAGATGAATGTTGCATGCATTTTTTATGTTGTTTATGACAAGATTGCAAAAAAATGTGTGTTCTGCTGCTGCTAGTACTGATGTAGCTGATTGTTGTGGATGGCAGTTGCCAGTGCTGTAGGTGAAACTGGAGAGTCTCGACCAAGGTTGAAATGTGACAACATTTCTACAGGAGTTCACAGTAATTCTTACAAAGTGAGGTACTCCAATGATTTTATATGAATTGGGAGAGCTTGACTAAGATTTTCAATAGAAAATTGTCAAGTTGACAAAAATATGATACAATATGGAAAAAATATTTCTTTTTTTTTTTAAAAACCATTTATTTCTCAACATAGTCTCCTTTTACTTCATATGAGATGTTTACCATTTCAACAATCTCACGCAACTTGACTCGGTGATCATTCATAACGATATCGACGTTTTTCTTGATATTTTCTTCAGTAACCACCTTTTTTGGCCTTCCTGTTGATGGTATTGTTGCAGTGCTTGTTCGGCCGCGTTTAAATTCAGCAATCCAATATTTTACCATGTAATCTGACGGAACAGACTCACCGTAATGTTTATCGAGCTTTTCTTTTGTCTCTTTCGCCGTTTTCCCTTTCAAATAATTGTGTTTAATCACTGCACGAAATTCGCTTTTTTCAATTTTTCAAGTAACACAAAAGTTAGTTACTTCAAACAACTACAACAAATAAACTAATCGATGAATTTGGCTGAAATTTCAACAGCTGACGTTTGACAGATCTTAATTTCAAAAAAAAAAGTTTTTGTGTTTGTTCTGCCTTTTTTGTACTTAGGTAGCTTCTTTATCAATCCGCCCTCGTAATAATAGTTGTAAGTATGGCTCCATTATCCGCAAAAATTCGTGATTTAAAAAACCAAGCGGTCGAAGTCGGAGTTATAACAAATGACAGAAAAATCGAATTATAATTCACAACAGATCATAAGTCGCATCTAGAGTGGTAAAAATTCATCAGCATATTTTTCAATCTATTAATAAAATAGAATTTAGTACAAGTCATATGAAAGAACTGCAGAAACAAAAGTTAGAAGAAGTAATTAAAAACACCCAGGTTTATTCACAAATCCTATCCACAAGTTAAAATTTACTACAAGAATCAAAGGTAATAAGGACAAATAAGGACCACAACAAAGTTGAAAAATGAAGTCGATAAACAAATAAGTGAACTTTTGAATGATGGTATAATAAGACCACCAAAATCACCCTATAATTTAGGATGGTTATTGACTATATAAATTTTAAGGTCCTAAATAAATGCGAGTTTCTCAAAAGAGAAGAATTTTGGGCTTCCTTTTTGGAACAATAATAAAATAGAAGCAATATCCGAAATTCTACCACCACATACTATAAAGGACTTAAGAAGTTTTTTTGGGATGACAGGCTACTATCGCCGTATCATCCTCCCTTTAAGGGGGAGAAAGGTCGTATTTCAAAAAATGCTTCCAAAAATTTTAAAGTAATCGTGGATCAAAAGACCCTTGAAGCTTTCCACTTAGCAAGGGTGAAGAAAATTATGCCACAAATGAAAAAGATAAAAAAAAAAATAAATATGTGGCACATAAAGCCCCAAAGGGTTCATTGGCCGAGCTTCTCTTCCATTATTGTTGTGCGTCTTAAATTTTTGGACAATATTAGAAGGGACCTACTTATTTTAGCCGGTTCCGAACGGCAGAACACTTGTGACATCACTTTTTCTGAGCTTTGTCACAGAGTTCTTTAAGAAGCTTTTTCATGGCAAGTTGTTACTGTCGGAAGAATTGCCAATTGCTTGCCGACAGGTGGGTACCGTTCGAAAGAAAAATCTTATCGATATTAAATTTGTTATGAATCAGCCGGGGATTGAACCACGACCTACAGATCAGAAGGCGAACACACTAACCACTGAGCTACGTCACCCACCCACTGAAAAAGATATGTTGGCAATTATTTGGGCTCTAAACTCGCGAAAAAATTATCTGTATGGATTCAGGAAAATTAAGATATTTACTGATCACCAGCCATTGACCAATGCGCTCAGTAGTAAAAATACAAATAGCAAGATGAAAAGGTGGAAAGCCATCTTAGAAGAGCACAATTACAAACGTGGTTGCTGATGCATTGTCTAGGCCTCAAATAAATTCAATGACGGCTACACAACATAGTGGAATGCCCCATCAACGTTTTTAAGAACCAATTGCATATTTTAATAGATGATCACGAACAGTATGACTTCGATTTGCCATTCCCCACATACCATAAATACAAAATAAAAAGTCCTCAATATTCTAAAGAAAGCTTAATCGAAATATTCAGAAAATAACGCAACCCCAGTGTGATTAACGGTCTGTTTACGAACGACAAACTTATGTGAATTATTCAAGAATTTCATACAGAATAAATCAAAAATTTTTAAATCAGATTTACTCAGACACAAGTCGAGGATTTAATAAATGAAACGGAACAGGAATCAATAATGCTTAAGGAGCACAAAAGAGCTCACCGAAATGCGAAAGAAAGCAGGGAACAAATTAAAGAAAAATAGTATTTTCCGAAGATGGCAGAAAAGTCACAGCGTATAGCAAAAATTTGTAAAACCTGGAAAGAACAAAAATATGATAAGCAACCTGTCTACGCCAGAACACGTTTGTCTCGCACTGCCCGTATAAAGTTTGCATGGGTATGCAACCCTAGTGTAAATCTCTTTCCTCCCGCTATTTTTCGTTCTCATCCTCTTTTTCTCTCTCTCCCGTACTCTTTTCCCTTTTACTTTTTTTTCTTCACTTTCTGTTTATATATTACCTGGCTTGATTGTAGATAGTTCCCTCTATCAAAGCAGTGCGTTCTCCCCAATTTAAAACTAAAATTATTAAAAGTAAACAAAATCCGGGCAGTGCTCGATGTTTTCCCTCCCGATTATAATTATATATATTTAATTTTAAATAATTTTAGTAAAGTGTTAAACAACTTGAATATTGAATTATAAAAAGAAAGTGTTTAATAACAACAACAACTACCACAACCACATCAATAGATGCAGCCATACGCCCAACACAACATTCAGGCAAGTGCACCACATCGCAGCAAGCCCACCGGTATTCACTCGCTCCCCGCTGAATTAAAACCGGATATGCCCAAACTACAACCCATTCCTATTCTGAAAAATCAAGGTGAAATAGTGCACATAGATATTTACTCTACAAAAGGGAATTTGGTACTTACAGCAATAGACAAATATTCAAAGTATGTCCAAGAAAAAATGTTGAAATCTAGAGCCATAGAGGACATTAAGGAGCCCCTGAAGGAATTAATTCTAGCATTCGGAATTCCTAAATCAATTGTCATTGACAGTGAGAAATCATGCGATGCCTAAAACCTGATAAACTTCATAATTCTATTAACAAGAGCAATCTCTTAATATATAACTGATCCATGAACTGACACAGGCCATTACAAAGCTAAAATATATAACGCCTACAATGAAAGTAAAAGAGCAATTAATTTTGTAGAGACTGTTTGGAAGTATATCACGGGATCTCCGGATCACGACGATTTCGAAATTGTAGGAGATAACATTCATGATTTAAATAGAAATAACAATAAGCAAGTTCATGTAAATGAAGCCTTCAATAAAATATTAAATGATTTAACTGAGATAGTGAATAAATTTTCAAATATCATAAGAAAAGATGTCTACTTAGAAAATCAAATTGTCATTAATTTACAAAATAGAATAAGACTAGTTAAAGAAGAATTGGTAAATTTAGAAAATGCAATCGAATGGGCAAAAATATACATGGTTTATTCATTAATATTAAGTAAAACTGAAATAAAGATGGCTGTAGCTAAAATAGAGGAAGAGAATATGCCCTTTGCAAGCCCAGAAGAGGTTCTAGGTTTCGCTAAGAAGTCGGGTTATATAGCGATAAGAAAAATATATTTTAATTGTTGAAGATACAAATTACTACAAAAGAAATTAATTAAACATAACCTTAAGACCAGTCAAAAGAAATAAATGTTTAATCAATGTACAATATAAAACATTTTAAGAAAAGAAAAATTAAAACGACAAATAATTTAATGATTTGTAAAGAAAGCGACTTAATAAATGTATCAGATTTTAAATATAATCCTAACTTAATAGAGAGTCACAATTCTTCTCGTCCAATGAGTAACGATCATCACCTTTC
The DNA here is from genome assembly GCA_963854835.1 of Megamerina dolium. Lineage (NCBI taxonomy): Eukaryota > Metazoa > Arthropoda > Insecta > Diptera > Megamerinidae > Megamerina > Megamerina dolium. Next base: position 59,594,068 of record OY978526.1, on the reverse strand, counting down.
ACTAAAGAGATGTCGGTGTAATCCTTCTTAACAATTTTAATGATTCCATTTCGGTAAATGAAGCAAACCACACACTATTGGGAACCTTTGTGATAAAATTTCATAATAGTACCATAAAAATAAATAACTTAACATTCAGTAACATAGAGGCTTTACCTCTTCGATAGGATCAGCACTATGGTGGACTATGGTTATGCACCGTAGTATTCTGCATTATAATAATTTTATTGATTTTCTTAAAACTCTGGTCCAAACCCGTCAAGGAAATCGTAGTCTGTGAACCCCAGACTCTAGAAATAATAACTAACGACGAGAAAAAGCCTGATCAAGAACTTTCGCAGTCATTACCAAGATTGCATAACATTCGCACTTCTAAAAGCGATTGTGGACAATCGATTCATTCCACTAAATGTCTCAAATTACCCAATCGTTGCTTATCTTTAATTTATGCTTTTGTTTCACTAACTCATTTTGTATAGAAATGCTGATGTAGCGTCTGCAAACAAGTGCATTGGCTGGCATAAGTCACGTTGCAAATGAATGTGATGATCGTCGTGATTATAAAAATCTTGTAAAATTAGTCTTAATTCAATAGCAATGAAATAAAGACAACTTTTAAAATTTAAACGTTATTTTATTTAAGTTATATATACGAGCATGTTTATTAATGCATGTGCACACATTTGCTATAGCAATAATAGAAATGACACAGCGAGTGTTTTATACGTATCTGTGTTTTGATGATATACTTGCATATATATATAAAGGGTTATCCATTTTGCGGTTTCAAAAGTAAATGTAAATAAAACACATATAAAATATTTTTTATCATGATATTTCTTTTTTATTATAAAGTTTGAACGTTGACATTATGTGTGAAATACTACATCATCTAAATGACCACCACGCGAATTGTTGCAAGCATCGATTCTTTTGAGGTAATTTTCGACCACTTTTTGACACATATTGGGCGGTATCTCAGCCATAACGTGACGAATGTTGGTTTTTAGGTGTTCAAGAGTTAAAGGTTTATCTGCATAAACACGGTCTTTCGCGTAGGCCCACAAAAAAAAAGTCAAGCGGTGTCAAATCGCATGATCTTGGTGGCCACTTGATGTCGCCACGACGAGAAATTACGCGGCCAGAAAATTTCTCTTGCAATAAAGCCATATTCGCTCGAGTTGTGTGGCATACCACATATTCTCTAAGTCGTATTCTTCAATAGCAGGCAAAAAAAAGTCGGTTATCATATCACCATAACGCTCCGAATTGACGGTGACAGTCGTTCCATCGTCGTTTTCGAAGAAGTAAGGTCCAATCACACCTCCGGACCAAAGAGCGCACCAAGCAGTGACTTTTTGTGGATGTAGTGGCCTCTCTTCAATTACTTGAGGATTCTCAGAACCCCAAATACGACAATTTTGTTTGTTAGTCGCTGAAGAAAATTTTGTTCGAAAAATCGCCGTCCACCGCCTGTTGTTCAAGCACCCATTCGACGTATCTACGACGTTGTGAATGGTCAGCTGGCTTCAGTTGTTGTGTGAGCTGGATTTTATATGGATGTAGATGTAGATCCAAATGCAAAATACGCCATAATGTGCCGTAAGACAGTCCTAATTCCTGAGAACGACGAGGAATCGACACATTCGGGTCCTCGGCAACACTTTCACTTACAGCAGCGATATTTTCGGTGGTACGAGCGAAACGATGATGCACAGGCCTTACAATATCTGTAACCGATCCAGTCTCTTCGTATTTCTTCACAATTTTGCCAATTGCTTGCGTAGTTGGACGATTATGTAAACCATAATCTCCTCTTAAAGCACGATATCACCATTTTTGTAGTAGGTTTTTACAATTTTATTGCGTTGTGCGATAGTTAAGCGATCCATTTTCGCAAATGTCAGACTTTGAACTGAAAAAGAAAGAAATTGTTTTAACATCTCAGTTTGACAGATGTCGAATTCTAGCCCTATACTTTTGAAACCGCGAAATGGATAACCCTATATATACATATATATATATACATATATATATATACATATATATATATATATATATATATGTATATATATATACATATGTATATATATATATATATATATATATATATATATATATATGTATATATATATATATATATATATATGTATATATATTATATATGTATATATATATGTATATATATATATATATATGTATATATATTATATATATATATGTATATATATACACATGTATATATATATATATATATATATATATATATATATATATAACAACCGAATATCAATTTAGGCCGAATATAACATGCTTCGCCAGCTATCTCTGTTCTTCGCACCAGTTAGAAATTCCAAGCGCAGTCAGGTTCTCCAGTACTTGGTCTTTCCACCGGAGGTTAGGTATTCCTCTTTTGCGTCGTCCTCCAGCGGGTTCCGAATATAACACCTTCTTAGCAGGAGTGTGTTCTTCCATTCGCTCGACATGACTTAGCCAGCGCAGCCGCTGGATTTTGATGCGCTTTACTATGTCAATATCGGCATACGGCTCGTACAGCTCATGGTTGTACCTTATTCGGTACTCGGACCGTTCGTTCACGCCTGTGAGGACGTTGCCCGGTGGTCGCCACGTGGAGGGCCCCCATTAATAATAATAAAGGCGCCATCACATAGTAAGCAAAGCAAGCTACATGACTACCCCTCATTAACAAATAGAGGTATCATCACATAGCGCTCAGATCAAACTACATGACAGTAAGTTGACTTGCAATTAGTTCAACAAGGATTGCGCTAGCCCCACCCGGTTGAGGCAGTTAGACACGTTACCTTGCGAAAACACCATCAGACCATCAGATACATACATACATATATAAAATATGTACTATATAGTTATATGCACTGTGTTTTGTCGTTTGTTATTGTTGCTGTTACCCATTGGTGCTTATGAATATAAATTGTTGTTAATTAAATGCAGCATATGGCGACTTCAATGACTATTGTATACATTATGTTGTTGTTATTGTAATTATGTACAATTGTATTTACATGGAGTAAATATTTGTAACTATATGTAGGTACATGGATGTATTAAAATACATTCATACAAACAAATAATCTTTCATTCATTCAATTGTAACTGATAGAAGGCATTAAAATTTTCCATTTCCGCTCTTTTCGTTTGTACCATAATTTTGTAGCAGGTGGCAGTTGTATTGCATGGTGTTTATTTTCATTCTTTCATTTATATTGTATTTGAATAGAATATACATTAAAATAATATAAATAAATGTATAAATGCATTTAAAAGCTATCAATCTTTCTATTATGTAAATAATATCGATTAGTTATACACAATAAGAAATAGGGAAACCGAACTTAACGCTAAATCTAAATATGGTGCCCAAAAATAAAATAAACGTTTTATCGATGCCACTAAGAAAAGGATTATGAGTTGCGACGATTTTAGTGCAGGATTATTCGCAGACAAAAAGATTTGAAACAACGTGCCTTTTATGCAAATAATATTAATCATAGTAGAAATTCGAGATGATAAAGCATTTTCAGTCTCTTTTCAATAATATACAATAATATCGACTTTTTCTCGTAGTTTCCATATGCAATATTCCTTTTTTTTTTTTGCTATTTTTATTGCTATCTCAAATATATAGAATATACAATATCGATATATCACGATATATTCTAGCTCAAAATTGTAGCCTGACTACCGCTTTTTTGTGGATTCCAAGCATTGTCTCAATTCAATTTGGATAATCGTCGCCGAGACTTATTCTATTGAATAGTTTACGAGCTGTATTGAATCGTCGTGCGCCTATATAATGACGAGTTTGGTACAACGCAGATGTTTTGCGTATTGTTGTAAGCACAACACAGGCGAACGGCGAACATTTCGACGCGAATATTCGCTGTCAAAAATAGAACACACTGATCCATATAAGAAAGCGCATAAGCAAAGCTAACCGCGAACTTCGTCCGACAACTATTTGCGACGATAGTTCTATACCTATCGTCGTCGCCAGCGGCAATGACAAAAGTGAAGCCATTGACACCATGTTTTAAATTTTCTCCTTAATTTTCTTCTTAAATTTTTTGTATTGAAATAAGAGATTTTATTGGTTCTAAAATGTGCCTCATAAAAGTTATTTGTTATATTTATCTTTTTGTGTTTAAAATGTTTCCCTTTTAAAACATGGTCACCCTATCAGCTCTCATAGCGTCAGGAATCACATGCATACAAGTTTGCTGAGGACACACATCTCTTTGCTAACAGCGGTATTCTCGGAGAGTACAAAAACAACGAACGGCGTCGCACTCTATAACGAAGTTCGCCTTTCGCCGGTGTTGTGCTTACATCATATAGTTATACTTTATTTTGTTATTGAGAGGAGAAGCATCGAAACCTTTGTCGTTTCCTTAATGATACTAGTCGGCTCAATTTCGTTTGAATACTAGTATTTGCCTTAGTGCATAAGGAACTTCTAATTATTTGTATGTATCTCTTTTTCTGTTTTAATTTAAAGAGTAAAATGTAATTGGCAATTATTTTAATGTTGAACATCTCAAATTACCAATTCCATTACTCTTTTCTGAATTTGTCGCAAAAAAATAAAATTATACTATATTTGCCATTCACGTTCTTTAATTTTGTATCTAATTCTTACGGGCTTAAAAATCTTTTGTTCATGAATTTAGGGTCAACACTCGAAAGCTTCTGAGAAAAATTTTTTTTTCAAAATTTGCAAATTTATAAAAATCAAATCAGATCGTAATGTTGTTAAAAGATATAAAAATATGTTCATCGTGAAAACTCAATTCTTAGTTGCAGGAAGACCACTAAATATGAAATATTGATGTACTTATTGACTGCATTAATAAGTATTGAAAAATAAATATAAGGAAACATATATTCCCCCACTAATAGTCCCTTGACAAAACCCTTATCGATTTAATACCCAAGTATATTAAATTGTAATTGAAATATGTACATGACTATTTAATTAAAAAGTTATAAAATCCAACACTGCTGACAACGCATCTATTGTATTAATATTTCCATAAATACACATATGATGTAGGATATTGGTAATTATATTGCGTAGGTTTACTTACGATACATAGCTAAATAACATGTTTGCGAGACATTTATCACACGACCAACGCCCTATTTTGCAATCAATTAGTCTTCGATACGACTGATAATTTGCTTAATAATGAATTTCCTCATTTAGAACTCGAATAAAATTTTCAATAAGTAAAAATATAAATTGAAATGTTTATACACACACTCCTAATATGCATAAGTTGATGAATACATATTATGTTGGTATCATATTACACACATATGAGTATATACAAATATTTTTGCTCTATATTTTATAAAAATACATATGCACGAGTTTGTAGAAAGTTTACTAATGAAATGAAGAGAACTTTTGTCAAAAGATTATGGAAGATACTTATAAGTATTTACATATAAATATAATTAGATGCATAATACATAATTTCCGTTAGAATTTTAATTCCCTGATTAATTTTCAAAACATTCAATAGCACTCCAGAAACCTCCTTGAGGGTGACCAACATTGTTGTAAAATATATACGTATAACTACATAGGTATGTACTTATGTATATAATATAATGATGGAAAAATAGAAATAAATTAAAACGTGATAAAAAAAACAATAAAATATTGTAACATGTCCATATTGCATGTTAAGCGCAACATGCAACTTCGTTGATACTCGAACATTTAAACGACAAAAAACACATAAAAAATGAACCTTTCATAAATTAATTGCATTGAAATATGTAAGAAATAATATTTTATTGATTCAATTTATGAGCTTTACAAGCTGATGCCATCTCGTTTATGTACTATATATGTATGTATATTGAGCACACTCATAGAGTGGTACGGTGGAGTAGGGCAAACGTATTTCATACAATAACAGAGAACATAAAATACAATATTTGTAATTATTTTTATTTTTATTGTTTCTTTTTTGTGGGTATATCTGTGGTTCAAATCATCGTTGTAGCAATCGATTGAAAATAATCATGCATTTTGGTTTTTCAACTTCAAAACTCGTATCTTTTTCGTTTTCATTAAATAACATATGTACTAATATATACTATTTGACATGTGCATGTATGTAGAATATACATATCTATGATATTTGTAAGGCATGGTGTATACAACTTTATGTACATATATGTAGTATCTTGCATACTATGGTTTGGCACGCGATTTCAAAAATTAGGTTTATCTACGTATGTAAGTACTTATAAAGAAAATATAAATTTTTCTCATAGACTAATAAATATTCTTGAGGCAAAGTTATTCGAAGTGTGTGTTTGTTTAGTAATGATATGTTTTCGAAATGGATAATTCCCGCTTTAATTAATTTTGAATGGTTTATGAACTATACACATTTTATGCACATATGTTAGATATTAACTAGTTCTATTTCGTACATATGTATAGTTAGATAAGTTAGATATGTCTTGCATGACAAGACAACCCTAGATTTATATTACTAATTGGAATGTAATATTCTCATAGTAATCCAGAAGGAAACCGCCTGATTGAAAAGAATATCACTTTAACTTCTATATTGTTTGAGAATTGGCGAAATACACTATGTCAACAAGGTTAAAAGAAGCCAATAAAGGTGTGGAAATCTTTATCATATCAATTGCACAGTGAACTTGACGATTGGCAAAGCTGTGGTGACGTGGTAGTGACAATATATTCCATTGGCTCTTTGTGTATTTTCCTATCTTACCCAATTAGCACAATATAAGATAAAAAATCTACTACTGTTTACCAAACTGCGCGGTGTGTATGAGGAAACCGAATTATGGACTTACCCAATAAAAGTGCGTACTTATAAGTGCATAGGCACTACAATCTCCTCACTAAGTTCTTAAACATTAATATTTTAAACAGTGTTTTATGAAGAAGCATTTACGATGCTTCTTAAAAACTCTGTTTCAAAATTCAGACAAAGTGAAGTAACAAGATACATATCTGCCGTATCGTAATCATTTGATATCTACATTTAATACGCTAAACAACACCTGAAGAGAAGGATTCTTCAGTGCATACACAGCCAACTAAAAAAATGTAATCTATCAAATAAAATAACATATTGTAGGGAAGTGCAAGCAAATAAATTTTTTCAATGAAGGTGTATAAAATAACTATCCCATGTCTGAAATTATAAAGAATTTTTTTCATAATATATTTTTCTCATGCATGCACAAACACCTTATATAGTACATACTTTATTTAGAAAAACATTTTAAATAGTAAATTACTCAATCTTATATGAAATTTAATATTTTAATTAATGTTGCCATCTGGCTGTTGGTACGAAATAAGCTCAATAATAAATAAATATATATATATATATATATATATATATATATATATATATATATATATATATATATATATATATATATATATATATGTATGTATGAGTATGTAGATCTTGTAGATCTTGTATTTAAGAAGAAATTAGTATAAGATAAAGATAGAAAATCTAACGTACAAGCATGAAAAATAGTACAATATTTTTAACAATGATAATGTTTATTTTGGTATGAGAATACCCTAAAAAGACCAACGGCAGATGTGACAAAATTCACATATAATATCACCAGGACGACCACACCGACCCGATAACACATGAAACAACTATCCAACAATATAAATAATAAGATAACCCAAAATTTATTATCACCATGATCATTAGCTCGCAATTATGATCAAAATTGAGATCATCTTAAAGTTAGAACCGACTTGTTTGACATATTTCTCATACAAAAAAACCGTTTCTAACTTTAATATAATTTTAACTTTGACTATAACTACTGGCCGTTGTATTACAGGGCCTGATTGCAAATGAAATTGTACAAAATATTGAACGAAGAAGACTATTTTTATTCGGAAATACTTAGTAAATTGAGCTTTCGAATTTTTCTTAAGCACTTACGATTGAAGAATGTTTTCACTAATTATAAAGACCTCGCTTTTTTGACTTTTGACGGTTGATATTATGTCTAAGACTCAGAAATGTTCCAAATTCCGAGACCAAACAGGAATTTTTTTAAGTCCATCTTGTACATCGGATTAACTTTAATTTTCTCCATACCTATTAGAGACACTATAACGTGAATACTCATATTATTATATGTACCTACATATATATCGTAATATCGTATATCGTAATATACCAAACATATGTTCCTTTTAATACACATTATCATTGCCTTTACTTTTACAGCCCTCCTCATTGCTGTCGTTATTGTTCTTGTGCCATTTTGTGTTATCCAAAAAAAGTGAACCCATCGTAAATGTTCTCACAAACACGCACACACACACAAATAACGAAGATAACATATTCGTATCTCAAAGTTCATCCTTTTGCAGAGTAAAAGGTCCATGTTCCCCTTTTGGTTTATTGTCAACGTTGTCGTTGTAGTCGGTTGGTTCACTGCCGTTGATGTATTCAATTTCTCTTTAATTGAATTCATTGGAGTCATTTAATAGTTGTTGTTGTTGTTGCTGCTGCTGTCGTTATTGTAATACAATAACAAATAATTATACACTCATTTCGAGTGAAATGTTTGGTTTTTTGAACCCTCTACCATTTGCTTTTTCCTATTCCTTCTTCTACTACTTAGGTATACAAAGATAAGTATGCAGATTATGTGTATGAGTACAGGTCATCATTGCTCTCAAGTTTATATATATGTATGTGTTTGAGTACGAATAAGGTCTTACAGAACACAACTATGTAACTCAATGTATTTTATGTACTACATGTACGAGTATAGCATCTAAGTACTCTATTGTACCACGCCCGTGATTTGCGCAAGCTCCAAAATTTGTTGCTGAATACGCTCACAAGGAGTGATTTTCCAATGAACCTGAATTTTTTTGCACTTTCAATTTTTTAGTTATGTTCTTTTCTCTTTTTATGTTTTGTTTTTTTTTTTGTTAAATCTGGAACAATCTGTAGTAGTTGTTTTTGCTCCAAATATAGTAATATATACACGACATACACACGACTATATATATGAATTGGTATATAGTATATGCGCATAAATATGCCGGCTTATTTAATACCAGTACAATAGAGGTACGAGTATAATGCAGAACTATTGGAATTTGTCGTCATTGCCATTCATGTTGTTATTGTGGTCGTCGTTGTCGTTTCTGAATAGATTGTCTGATTTCGAGATTAATGCCAACAATATCACTCGTACTTAATAATAAGCAGCATGTGGATATCCGTTCTGACTGTGTGGGCACCCACACCCTGCATTCGTCTATCTATTGTTGTAAGTATTTGTGTACCCAATGCAACATACATACAAGTACTTAGTAGGTACATACACAGCTGACTGAGAGCTGCCTAAGGGATTATATGTGAATTATCTCTTGCTCTGCAGTAGTAATGTAGCGAATATGGAGTGTACAGTATAGTGTATTTAGATAGTTAGTGGAATAACGTGAAAATATAGAATGCGACTGTATTTCGAATTATTTTGCAAGTATTTTTTTTTAGGATTGCCTCTACATTTAAACGATTACAATCAGCAGTTTGTATATTTTTTTGCCCCCAGTATTTTTATTTTATTTTGCTGATTTTGTGGAGGATTTCCTTTAGCTGTAATCGGTATTTTTTATCTTTGTGAAAGGTACATACTCGTAAGTATGCATAAGTGGGAGATTTTAATGGCTACCCTTTTTTGTCCTCGTTACTCTTTACGCCCTCTCGCTATTGACGCTCTAATAGACTAATGGCTTTTCTTTGCTCGATAGCAACAGCAATATTTAATGTCATCTGAGAATTGTGTGTGTGTATATGATTTTAAACTGCAATAGGGTGTTACCATTAAAAGACACATATACAATTTAAATGTATAGAGCGACACAATGGCAAAACCAGTGTAGCATACTAATAATTCAAGAAGAAAATGTATATAATACATACTATGTAGTAGAAGAAAAGTATGTCGGAATAAAGCAAAATCATATATGGTATGTACACATAGCATATACTATAAATGCATAAGAATAGGACATGTACGAATACAAAAGTTTTTAGTCATTTCCGGCATAAAATTCTTCAGCTGCAAATATTTGGGTGGTGGCACCATATGCATACATACGAGTACAGGCGAGTTGTTCTGCTCTTTTCTATGGTACGCATATACATATATTGCTAATATAATACCAATAGAATTAGCAGCAGTAGAAGCTAGCTATGTAAATGAATTTAAGTAGTTACACACGAGTATATAAATTTTTCGAGGTTTTTGTTATTTAAAATAATTTATCTTTATAGAGGTTACGTTGGTGTATTTCATTTAATTTTGTCTCTCTCCCTCTTTCTCTTGCAATTTCGCAAAGGCCTTCTACTAAATTTTCTATGGATTTATATTACATTATGGTGGGCCAACTTGTATGGGGCAAACTTTTTATAATTTCAGTCACTTTTTCCCGAACGAATCATTTTCGTAGGGGATTTGTTTAGATGTTTGGAGGAAATAAAAAAAAAACTATAGAGGTCGGATACACACATATGATTGTTTTTTCCTTAGTCATTTGGTTATTTATCGATTTTCATAGGTTTTTACGTTTATTTTATAGGGGAGACTAATTGAGATTGATTGAGAGATATGTAGTACGTTTGGAGAAAATGTTGGCAATGAAATATGAATGTGTGGCAGCCATATAATTCAGCGCTTTAAGACCAGTTGTTGGGAAGTATTGTGGATATTTACCAATTTTAACATTCATTTTGTATGTGAGTCCCATTAAGGTATGTAGTGGAGAAAAACATAATTGAGTTTTGTTATACATCTAATAGCTCTAATTGCGATTTTTAGTTAGCTGTCGATTTGTGGATTTTGAAGTGTTTTTTCGTTTACCTTTTATGGGAGACCCCCTAAAGGGTGTAGATAGGTAGTAAATATGCTTGAAGAAATGTGTGGAAGAAAATTTTAATAGGGTCAGTTATACAATTAATCGTTCCACCGGCGAGTTTTGAGCATCCATTGGATTTTTAGAGTTTCCTATATAATTTTGTATGGAAGCCCCACATAAGGGTTTAAGAAAGTACGCGAGTCCAAATCTGTATTTTTTTTGTTTTCCTGGAAAATAATGTTTCAAATGGTCCAAATTTTATGTTTTTCGCTTTGCTAGAACATTTAAAAGTTCGACGAACCTTAATGGACGAGCATCTAATTTATACATACTTATGTTTTCAGATCGATGATATGATATCTTTTTTTGTTGAAATATATTTTATAATCATCAGTACAATTTTCTGGCATTTTTGTTTTATGAAACTAAATTGTCTATGACATCAAAAAAAAAAAAAAAAAGATGTCGTATCCTTTTTGGCTGATCTTTAGACCTTCCAACGGCTTGCAATAGAACTATGAGACTCGCATGATTCCTTACTTCGAGGAGAGATATACACCAGTTTCATCCACAGTGATGAACCCATAAAGCTAAAACTAAAAAGCAGAAACAATGCACTATGAAATTTATATGATTTCAGCAAAGAGTGAATGCACTTATCTCTTTTTATCGAGTCCGAAAACTTATGTAGCAGCATAGTATGTATGAATTTACTTCTAAACAGATTAATGTTTCCTTTGGCGGTGATTCGTTACTTTTATTGGTAAACTCTTGGTAATTCTGTCATGGGCTGGTAGTTGCATGCAGTAAAAATGTATAATCTATTGTTTGATAACAAATGTGTGTTCTCTTTATCTGTTCAAAATATATTTTACAAAGCAATGACAAAATCTTTGGAAATTTCTTGAGCAACAATAATAGTTTTTAGCTGAAAATTGTACAATTGTTAAAATTTTAAAGGAATTTATATGTGTGGGTATAACTATAGTTATATACATAGAACTTCCTTCAATATCTATAATATATATAATATGTATATTGCAAGGATATATATGTTGTAAAACATACACTATAAATACAAGAATATTTATTTACTTGTATTTTACAACGCTGAGAATCCTCCGTTCGCTATAAGGCTAAAATACTTTTATCTTCTGCATCTTGAAATTCCTAAGTATTATGTAAATTTGTATAAACTAATTGTTTAAAATTTTTTTTTTGTCTTATTATATTTAATTTCCAATGTGGGAGGGTTAAAAGTATTGTAGTTGTCACTTTTCAGCGAACACTTAATATTTATGAAGTTAATCTATGCGGGTATCTTTCTATTGTTATTCATACTTTTGTACTTTTCATACTTTTGTATTGATTCTAAATAATTTTTTTTTTCTTTTAGAATAATTTAGAATTTAGCCATAACCATAACTTTCGCAAAAGGGCGAAAGTTATGGTTATGAAACATATCATATATAGAATTTTACATGAAATATCCGATAATAAAATCACTTAATATATATATATATATATATATATATATATATATATATATATATATATATATATATATATATATATATATATATATATATATATATATATATATATATATATATATATATATATATATATATATATATATATATATATATATATAGTATGAATTAACCTAATCAGCATTTTGTAGCTGAAATTGTAATGCTTTACCTACAGAAAAATTAGAGCAAAATAGACAAACATGTATACATTCTAAGAAAATAAAAAATTTAACATTTCGTGGTAATTTTTAATCTTTCTGTTTATTGAAGTGAAATTTATGGATTGAGTTTTACTTCTATAACGAAGTATATATATCTTCGTTATACAATAGTTTTATAAACTATACAAGTAAATGACCACGATGAAGTTTGAAGACGGACGCAATAATAAAATATAATGCTCTTCCTTAAATCACATAGATCAAGATTATTCTATAGATCAAGACCTACGAGAATATAGGTAACAAATATTTGAGCCTAGCAATAATAACAAGAACGACAGCAATAATAGATGTATTAATGACAGAAATATTTACAAAAATGTTCGCAATAATTTCAAAAAAATGTATGGAAGATGCAATAATGGCGAAACAAACCCATTTGCAATATTGTCGAAAAATATTTTGTCCGTATCATAAAATATTTCGACATTATTCAGTGAACAAGAAAAGCCACTCTAAAAGCCCAATGGGCTACTAGATGTTCATACAGATGGGCTCAGTCCTTCGGAATATATTAAATAGGCCAAAAAGAACACTTACGATACATTCATACGTATTATAAAAATCTATGAATTACTAAACAATTTACAAGAACTATGCCTCTATGCATTAATATATGACTATTATCTTAGGAGCATTGGACCTATCTAAAGTACTTACCTATACATTTTAAGAATGCAAGTATATTGTAAGCTGAAATAAAAGACACACAAAAAAGGAAAACAAAATATTTTAACTCATACATATTTACATAGTATATTGGAAGATGATGCATACAAAAGATATTTCGTCTAAATTTGATTTAGTAACAAGTTTGAAATACAGAGTACACATAACAATAGCAACTGACATTTGACAATTTACAACAAATCATAATTTATGTATATTCCTATGCAACAAAAGCTTTTACCCAACACGATGTGTATGTCTATAGCTCTATATACTACTATAGAAACATTACGCTGACTTCCTAAGAGATTTAATAATATGTAGCTATTTTGTTTTTCTCAAAAGAACTTCAAGTCAGCAAGCACAGAAAAGCGATTACTTAAATAAAAAAAAAAAAACAAGAAAAATAAAAGAAATAAATGTATGGTGTGCAAGAAGAAGAAGAATAGCCCTAAAATGTAAAGTGAACATAAAATTCATGAATATCAGCAGTTGCAACCCCATCGTGGTTTGCAATATGTATGCTATGACTTTGGAATATGCAAAATAACAACACATCGTTTCGTAAGACTTGTAAAAAAGAAAAAAAATATCCAGCACCATACATTCTACATTTTACTGAGATATACGCATCCATCTATATACACACAAGCACAAATTCATACATAATAGTTACATTTGAGATGAGAGCCATACCAATATATATATGGATGTATTCATGTATTCATATAACATAAAGAACTCGTCCACAGAGATTGATTAATAATTTCTTAAGCTTTATGAACAATGAGCGAATGAATGAACGAACGTACGAATGAATAAAGAAAGGAAGAAATGATTACGAACAAAGGCAGGCTTTTCATATTTTACCTTAGTTACTTGCTCAGTGTGTATGTAGGTACCTACATAGCATTTGCAATAAACAATGCCTTGCATCCTTTTTTCGTTTTTACTCGAATTTACTCATTGAAAATAACATTTTGTAAACAACAATGAAAGTAGCAACAAGAAAACCAAAAGAATAATAGTCATATTTAGCAAAACACAGACATGCTGAGTTCTATGACAACAGCGGCAGTAGAAATGTGGCTGTATTACGTTACAGTCACCAAATAGTCGTATATGTAGAGGAAATGTCATTTTGTTGGACTGACTTTGTTGCTGACAATGCCGATGATAACTTTAGCAAACTTTTTCAGAAAAATATTCGACTAGATTATATTGTCTTAGTCTTATTGGACTAATGTGCTAGGGACCGAGGCCGCCATTGATGCTTTGACATATTTAACTCAAATGCATATAACCGTCTTTTTGAACGAATTTTGTCAATATCTTCTGAATCCTGAGTAATGCGCTTTTCAACGTATGCTAATTTAGATCTTCGTTGCAATCGCTTCCAATAAAAAGCAAATACGTTTGAAACTTTTTATCGAACTCATCTCGAAAAACGATGAAAACGGTAATTAGAAATGTTTCCATTAGCACAATATTTGATCTTTAAATATCATTGACGTCCTAAATCCGATGCGGCTAGTGGACACAATAACTCAAAGTTACTTGAATCCCAAATTCTTCAAATTCTTCAACCTTTGACTTCTTTTATTGAATTGATAACAATTCTATAGCAGTTTAAAGTTATATTACAAAAATATGAAAAAAAAATATTGTCTCATGAAATAATAAATTTTCGATATATTTTATTGGATTCATAGTATAACAGCAGTGGATGATCAGAACTGCAAATCAATGCATTCTGATTTTCTGATTTCTGAAATTGTCTTCAAAAATTTCATATATAAAACATAAAAAATCTCCTTACAGTCGGCTGGAGCCGACCAAACTATACCCTGCATATGTAGATTTATATATAAAAAGTTTACTCGAGTATCCAACTTTTCTTTTATTTCCACTTTTCGAGAAACAATTTTTGCATATACTACTAATTTACACCCGAAATATGGTTGACTTTGACGAAGTAAAAGGATTTTAAGATAATTCCGAGGCTTAGTATGGGAGCTATATAAAAAGTGGGCGTGGCTTACCACTTTCTAGTAAATCCAATTAATTTTTCAATGTTAATCCACACCTTAAATTTGGTGTCCTAAGTTGAATAGTTTCTAAGTTATGGTGGTTAACATTTTTGTTTAATTTCCTCAACTTTGTATGGGAGCCCCAATAAGAAGCGGGCGTGGTACGCTGATTTTTCGCCAGATTATTTCCGACTACGATATTAATTTAAGTGTCAATTATGGTTATTGTAGACATAAGATTGCCTAAGTTACAGCTGTTTCAATTTAAAATTTGTATGGGGGCTACGATAAACACTGTGCGTGGTGCGCCCATTTTCTGTGAGCCTAGTTGCTCGTACAATACTAATCCATACCCTAAGTCTCGTTGTCCTAGGCTAAATGGTTTGTAAGCAATGGAGCTTAAAATTTTAGTTTAATTCACTCGACTTTGTATGGGAGACCCATGAAGGAGTGGGCGTGGCACACTGATATTCTGCCAGATTTTTGCAGACTACGATATTAATTTAAGTGTCAATTATGGTTATTCTAGACATAAGATTGCCGAAGTTACAGCTGTTTCAATTTAAAATTTGTATGGGGGCTACGATAAACAGTGGGCATGGCGCGCCCATTTCCTGTGAGCCTAGTTACTCGTACAATACTAATCCACACCTTAAATCTCGTTATTCTACGCTGAATAGTTTGCAAGTTATAACCGGTAACATTTTTTTTTAATTTCCGCAACTTTGTATGGGAGACCCAAAAAGGAGTAGGCGTGGCACATTGATTTTCTGCCATATTATTTCCGACTACCGTGTTAATCTAAGTGTCAATTATGGTTATTCTAGACAGAAGATTGTAGAAGTTACAGCAGTTTCAATTTAAAAGAAGTACAGACACTTTGTATGGGAGCTACGCTAGAAAGTAGGCGTGGCTCAACCACTTTTGGTGAGGTTATATAGTAGTATAATATAACTCTATGTGCAAAATATTGTTGTCCCAAGTGGTATATTGTGTGAGTTATAGCAAGTTAAATATTTTGAAAATTTCGAGGTTAGTCGCTTTGAATGCTTGGTGTAGGCGTGGTTATTGACCGATCATGCCCAATATCAATCCCCTTCGTACCCTTGGATCATAGATTACTTATGCCAAATTTCATCGAAATAGCTCAATATTTACTCAAGTTATCGTGCGAACCAGCCAGGTGACAGACAGACGGACGGACGGACGGACATCGTTAAATCGAAAATTTAATCGACGCTGATCACGAATATATATCCATGTCTATATCTCCAGAGATTCCTTCAAGTGGACACAAACATCTGACCGAAATGAATATACCATGCATATTGCATTATGCAGGGTATAAAAAGAAACATGAGTCGTGGTTCAGTGTTAATCAATTTTAAATTCTTTCGGCAGTTTACATATATATATATATATATATATATATATATATATATATATATATAT
Organism: Megamerina dolium; assembly: GCA_963854835.1. Classification (NCBI taxonomy): domain Eukaryota; kingdom Metazoa; phylum Arthropoda; class Insecta; order Diptera; family Megamerinidae; genus Megamerina; species Megamerina dolium. Next base: position 59,577,201 of record OY978526.1, on the reverse strand, counting down.
ATATATATATATGTATATATATATATATATATATATATATATATATATGTATATATATATATATATATATATATATATATATATATATATATATATATGGCACTTATAAGCCCCAAAGAGCTCTTTGGCCGAGCTTCGCTTCCATTACTCTTGTGCGCAATTTTTTTTTTTTTGCGACATCATTTTTTCTGAGCTTTGTCACAGAGTTCTTTTAGGAGCTCTTCCATGGCGAGTTGTTACTGCCGGAAGAATTGCCAATTGCTTGCTGACAGGTTGGTACCGGTCGAAAGAAAAATTTTTTCTACATTAAATATGTTATGCTTCAGCCGGGGATTGAGCCGTTTCCCATCCCAACTTTCCCATTTTATGGACTCTGCCAATATACAAAACTTGCCCCTATATATGTACGATTTGTATATATCTAGTACGAATGTAGACACATACGAGTATGACCTGAAGTATGTACAAATACAAGAGAAGTATAGGACACGAGAGTATTTATCTAGGGTATCCTCTTACATGCTGATTTAATTCTTGTATTATAAATTTTATTCATATATATGTATTCTTTCTAAATGATTTACTAGCGATTGACATACCTATGTACCTACAGAAATACAATTGCATATACAATTCTATTCACCTATTATATATACAAGAAAACAATTTTTTTTAATATTCTCCTTCTTCGAACATAACGATTATATACTTACAATTTTTAATCATAAAAATTTGCTGGGATAAACAATTTTGAAAGAATCAATATACCAACCAATACCATACATATACTTTTAACAACAATGTCCAATTTATTATGTTTAATCTACCAGAAGAATCATATATAGAGGAAAGTCTCAGTCACTGTTTGCGCGTCACAGCGAATTTATGTACACAAGTACCTTACCATATTTGTTTGTAAGAGGTAATCGCATTTAATTCTATTGTTTATGAGTGTGCCTATGGTGTGATTCGTTACGCATGACTTGGATGGTGATTCGTGCACAATTTTAATGAACGAAACATTTTACTTCTTTAACGCTCTTTTGATCTTTTTCTTTTTATAACAATATAATTTGTTACTTTTTTTTAGCAAACAGAAAATGTCATTAATTTCCGATGCAGTAGTTCAATATAAGTATTCCATATGGAGATATCGATCTAATTTTATTTTTTTAAGTTATGTTTTGTGTGTACTATTCGAACATACATACGTTCGTTCAAATCACAATGTCATTTTGATCATTCATTTTTTTTTTTTTCCGGCATCAGCATGAGAATATTCGTATGCACAAACAAACATCAATTTCACATTTAATCACTTCACGAATTGTCATTCTTCATGCATTCATACTTGTTCTATTCATATTGTACGTCATGAATAGATACCATTTTTCAGCAGTTGTAATATGAGATCGAAATAATTATATCAGTTTGATGATACCATACAACATTTTTTCCTATTCATTCGAGATGTAAATGGCTTTCGTTTGATTTGTGTTTTTTATTTTATATTAGTCCTTCGTCGGTGGATTTGCTTGAAGGGTATATTGCAAAAATCGTGTCTATCTGACATTAACCTTTGTTGCGAATATAAAAACCAGAAACTTTTGGACTAAAGTATATACGATTCTAACCAAGGGAAATTATTGCTCAGTTTTGTGTAATTAACGAAATTTGTGTCGTAGAGTTTTCAAAACTTTTACCTCACCAGTTTTTTATAAATAACTGATCTACTACATATTTTTTGGAGAAAGAAATCTCTATTGAATATTAGTCAATGGCTAAGAATCCAATGAACAAAGTTAATGAAGAAGCTATACCTATTTTCGACGATAATTTCTCCAAAAACCACAAAAATCCATAAACTTATTTTATGTGAAAAGTTAATTTCGTATAAACTTATAAACTTCATATCTTAGCTCTACAATATTGTATTTACACGTACAGAATACCATATGAGTAGTAGTATTAACTTATTTGTAACAACATTTTTGTTTTATTGTGTAACTGGGGAAATTACGATTACCGGAAAATAATTTACAAACAATTCTTAAAAAACTGATAATTTGATATACAATACTTTCCAAAAATCATGAGAACACTGAGTGAGAATACATTTGTAACATACTTTTTCATGAGAGGTTTTCCTCTGACTATGACCCTTTTTGAACTTTTTACATTAATACATATATCGTAAGTTTTCGCGCGCAAAATGTGAGAACATCAATGTGTTACACCTTCCTTTTAGGGTTTTACAAACACAAACTCAATATTCCGAGTTTCAATAAAAAAAAAATATATATGTGGCACTTAAAGCCCCAAAGGGCTCCTTGGCCGAGCTTCTCCTCTATTACTGTTGTGCGTCTTAAATTTTGGACAGTATTAGAAGTGACCTACTTATTTTAGCCGCTTCCGAACGGCAGAACACTTGTGACATCACTTTTTCTGAGCTTTGTCACAGAATTCTTTTAGAAGCTTTTTCATGGCAAGTTGTTACTGTCGGAAGAATTGCCAATTGCTTGCCGACAGGTGGGTACCGTTCGAAAGAAAAATCTTATCGATATAAAATTTGTTATGCATCAGCCGGGGATTGAACCACGACCTACAGATCAGAAGGCGAACACACTAACCACTGAGCTACGGCACCCTATTTCAGTACTGGGTATTGATGGTTTTGTGTCAGCGTTGTTTTAAAGTTTTAGTTTCATGTAGTTTTAACATCTAACTGTCACTTTGTCACATGCACTCACGCATACACGAACGAACACACGCATGCACATATGACAGGCACAAAAGCAGGCACTCTGTGCTGCAAACAGGAAGAGAAAAATAACATCGCTGTTGCTGCTTTCAATATTTATTTAACACAAAAGTTTTGAATTTCCTTTTTTTTTCTCTTTGTATTTTGTTACGAATTTTCATATTTATTTAAGAAATACACGTCTCCAGCTACGCTCTCTCAACCACATTGTTTATAAGGTATACTTTTATATAAGTTGCTCCTTCATCACCTTTGTCTTCTTCCTAAACTACCCTCTCACGTTTCTTATTATTATCCGCTTGCTATAGCCAACATAAGTAACAATTATGTTACACAATACACGTTGTTAGGCCGATTGTACTGATATGTACATACGTACATTCAAATGCTCGTATCAGCAAGCTTGTATTGTATTTCTATTCAGATATGCACGCATCTACTTATACATTTGTAGTATAAATGTACGTGTTTACATATTATTTTCTGTTCCAAAGGCTTCTTTGTACTACTGCTGTTGACATTTTGCTTTTATACGCGCTGTGCTACAATGTTGAATTCAATCGTTTGCACAACTATTCTCTTTTTTTTCCTTCTTTCATTCATTCTTTGAAATAAAGAAGTGCAAACAAACATGTGTATCAATGTTACTATTATAAAGGAAAATTCATATAAACAAAACGTGGTGATGGTTGGAAAGTATAGAAAAAGTAAAATTTAAAACTTTTTCAAATGCAAGTACCCCTACTTATATGCCATGAAGAAGATAAGACGTACATACATTTTTTAATGATAGAATTTAGGCTTAACAATGTTAAAGAATTTTTTGTTTCAAACGAAAAACTTTTGAATTTCTCTGATTTATTACTAACTACTTTCTGCAGTGAATAAATACTGTATTGTACTAAATTGCTTCATGGAAACATATGGCTTACTTAGAGCGGTACCTCTATAAAAATTATGTATTTATAAATTGCGCCCTCGCCGCTCCCTGATAACCTCTAGAAAAGGCATCTGAAAATCGGCAAACAATTCCATAATTTCTCATGAATCGGACTTAGAGCAGTGAAATCTATGACCCAATTAATTTTTCGGCCCTAACATTTCCTGCAAATATACTATTTTCACTCCTTAGTGGTTCTCCTCTACAAACTTGATATTTTTGTAAGTATTTCAGAACTCTAGTTACGATTCCTAGGTCATTATGGATTTATTTGTTGTGTTTCAGGAGCATTTAAATCAATTTTGTAGGAAAGTCTTCTTTTGAAGTAACGGGAGTAGTAATGGGTAATAAAAATATACGCGGCTCAGACCTGTTTGTTTTGTTTGTGCAGCAGATTTCGATCAATTATTGTGTTGACTATTTTGCTAGCTGCTAGTGTATAAACAATCAGATTATTCTCGATATTTTATTACGTCATCATGTTCCTGTAATATTTCTGAAAAATTTTAAACGATCTGATCAGTCATCGAAATACTAGAACGAATTGAACAATTAAATTAAAATTTGAGATCGATTGCTAAATACGTAAATAGGTGCATCAATTGAAACAAATGTCGTTTTAAATTAAAAAAAACGCAATATTTTTGTGAAAACAGGTGATAATTTCATTAGAGTCCAAAGGACAAATTCTGAAGTTAGTAAAGGAACACAACGTCTGCCAATTGTCCGCCGCGACTCTTCTTGCTATTCTCATAATTAAATTTTTCTTCACAATTTCTCATAATTGCGACTATATCTCGCGAATAACAGCTCTAAAATTATCTTTGGATACTTCAATATTTGGTGGAGCATTGGCGCAGACTTGATCTTTAACAAGCCCCAAAGAAAAAAATCGAATGGTTTAATGTCGCACGATCTCGGCGGCAACTCAAAGTGTCCATTTTTAAAAATTACACGTTCAGGAAATTATTTACACAATAGAGCTAGAGTTTCACTGGTTGTATGTCATGTGGCGCTGTGAAAATAAACGTTGTTCATATCCAATTTCAGGTAAAAAAAATCAGTCAATATCTTTCGGTAACGCAAACCATTCACTGAAACGGTCGCACCTTCATAATTTAAAAAAAATATGGACCAATGACACCACTACTACAAAACTGCACCAAAGTGTCACACGTTGTGAATGGCGAGGTTGTTCGATCATTTGTCTTGGGTTTTCGGAGTCTCAGATGCGACAGTTTTGCTTATTCACTTACCCAGGCAGATGAAAATGAGCCTCTTCACTCAGAATAATTTTGTTTGAGAAATCATATTCTTCTTCATGTTTGGGTTTTCAGCTACACTCTTAGCTACAGCTGTGCTATTTTCAGTTGACCCAGCCGGTGAACATGAGTTGGAGTCTTTACATCACTAACTTCTCCGTGACGTTCGAATTTATCGATTAATTTCATTACAGCTATGCGAGATGGTGCTTGATGATGACCAAAAACAGTATTAATTTTTCGAATCGTGTTCGCAATATTTTCATCGTTTTTGTAGTAAGTTTTTACTATTTCACAATGCGAACATGTTGTGACAGTGCGCATGACAGTTGTATGTTGACAGCTGAAAAAATCATGGGACATTGAAAATGACATTATTTTTTTAAATAGCCTGTATGATGACCGAATAGAAACAAAAATCATTTTTTTTTTTGGATTTAGTTAATATTTTTATGAAAATTTTAAGGATTTCTATCTGAATATTCAACAATTAAAAGTAATATGGGCTTTCAACGTGGTCTTAATTTGAAAACCTCTCAATTTTTGAAATTCTTTAATTATAAATCTCTTTAACATATAATCAATACGCACTTATCAAAATTAAGGTATACGGTCTCTAAGCCCATGAGATATGATGATTCTAAAAGCCTTTAAAAGTCAAAATGTTCATACGAATGTCTTTATCTCCTCAGCTCTAGTTCATCTCGAGAAATAAGAATCAAGAAAAAATATTTGTATTTCATCATGGGAGTGTCAAACTAAATACAGAATTTGATGGGGAAGGTTTTTGAAATATCTCCTTTTAGACCTCAGTATTACAGTTGGATCACCATTTGTTTCTGTATCTGCAACAATTTATTGTTGTTCGTGAGATCAATATTTTAAATTTGCTTCAATTTTATTCAGATTATTAAATTCGACTCTTTCCAGACTATTAATTTTGAACTTTATTAAGAGTCAATTAGCGCTTAAACTTTCTCACTTAAATTAGAGGTCTTCTTTAATTCATTCTCAACAATAATTTGCATAAAGAGCTTTAGCATATGCTTTCAATTAATTTGGAGTTTCAACACTCAAAATTTTCAATTATAGTATAAAAAAGTTTTTTATCTAAACGAGGTTTGTATTTTTTTTGTACTTCTTCAATTTTGTTCCTCCACACATTTTTAATTCTCAAATATTTAGTGGGGTTTTATAATGCTAATGCTCATATTCAACTAACTTTAACGTGCTTAACTTACAGACACAATCGTATTACAGGGTGATTTTTTAAGAGCCTTCGTATTTGATAAAATAAAATACATATAATTTGGAGAAATGTATGAAATCTTTATTTGAGTCGATAGAACGGTCTACATAATTCAATGTTTAAAGATGATTTCATGTAAATGTTGACCGAGGCTGCGCCTCAAATGGTTCATACGCTGGGTTCAATTTTGTCATACTCTCTCCAACATATCGGCCGGGGTCTCACGAATAAATTTTTCAATATTGGCTTCCAGCTTGTCACTACAGACATGAACCTTGACATAGCCACACAAAAAATATTCTAAAGGTGTTAAATCGCACGATGTAGGCAGCCAATTGACCAGCCTCAAACGTGAATTAAACTGTTCACCGAACTCACCTCTGAATTGGGCCATTATTTCGCGTACTGTGTGGCATGTGGCACCGTATTGTTAAAACCACATGTCACCCAAGTCCAGCTCTTCCATTTTGGGCAAAAAAAATTTTGAAATCATCGCATGGTAGCGCTCGCCATTTACAGTAACGATCCTGGCTTCGTAGTCTTTGAAAAACTACGGTGGAATGATGCCACCGGCCCATAATCCACACCAAACAGTGCATTTTTCGGGATGCATTGGCAGTTTTTGCAATGCTTCTGGCTACTCTTCACACCAAATATGGAAATTTTGTTTGTTCACGTATCCATTCAACCAGAAATGAGCTTCGTCGCTGAACACAAGAAAATGCACGACGCACTTTCTTAATCGAGCATGAATTTTAATCATAAAATTCAGTAATCTACAAGCGTTGTTCATTTGTAAGTCGATGTTTGATAGTAACATGTTACACGAAAACAGCTAAGCTGCCAAAAACAGTGTTGCCAAAAAAAAAAGTTCCCAAAAATCACCCTGTATAATTATGTATACAATAAATCTACTTTGCCATCATATACAGATATGAGTTATACAAGTAACTGGCATAATATGCACACAAATGGTACATACATGCGTGGTTCGATTAGCGATTACAATACAAGTGAAGTATAGAACATGAGTGTATGTTCGAGTATATTTATGGATCAAACAATAATTGATCTTCATTAATCATTGTTTCTTGATATTGTTCTATTGTTCTTATTATTATTATTATTATTTATTACTAAATGTCTTGCGTTAATTATATGGTGGTGTACCAATAATTAACGTCTGCTAAAAAGTTTGCATTCAATTAATTTATGATTATTGATTATTATATCATTATTTGCCATTTCTAATACATAATGACTATTGGTTATTTTATATCTACATCCAACAGCGGTAACAGCATGAAATTGCCGTCTATTCAATGCAAATTTTCATATTAAACTCTTAGGTAAATTTTTGAGGCAAAAACGTTCATATCATAATATTTTTTAATCAATGAAGCCTATGATATTTTTGCAATTTAATTCATGCTGGAATATATTTGTGCGAAATCCTTCAAAGGGATTTCTTTTAACGACTTTACTTTATAATTTTGACTCTTAGAACTTCACTCACACGGTTATTTGGTTTGGTGTGTGTTTCTTTGTAAAAAAATTGGCTTTCACAAAGACACCTCTTTATATTTGTTGCTGTCAGCCATTGCATGATTTCAATGAAAAAATCACAATAAAATAATGATGTGACTAAATCCTATTTGTCACTGACTCTCACTGTAGCCACGTAGGTGTGCATTAATGATGTCTCTATACAATTTTAAGTATTTCTATATAAGTATACAAAAGAATTGTAATTTTATATAAGCAACTTTGAAGATTCATATGATTATAAGTATAAATGATTTATGTACCTATATAATATCTACATATGTGTGTATATGTTTGAACTTTTGTATATCATGAAATTCATAGAAACATTTGACACATGTCATACAATCACCATATCAAATTGTTAACATTTGGTGCGTGTCAACAATTTACAACCAATTTTTATCAACTTCTCATACCATAATACGAATAAGTACACTTAAAGTTCTATGTAGTAAATACAATCATCCGCACGGTTAGGGCCGACCAAATTATATCCTTCATATGTAGAGATATATATAAAAAGTTTGCTCGTATATCCATCCTTTTCTTCCACTACTTTGTATAGGATCTACATTAAGAAGCAGGCGTACCTCACCAATTTTGGAGGATCAATTTCTGCCTATAATACTAAACTACATAGGTTGCAATGGGTTGACCTAGGCGTATTAATTAGTAAGTTATGGGTGTTTTAATGGTTAAGATAAATCCGAGACTTTATACGGAAGATATATAAAAAGTGGGCGTGACGTATCTCTTTCTGGTATATCTAATTAACTTTTCAATATCAATCCACACCTTAAATTTGGTTGTCCTACGCTAAATGGTTTGTAAGTTATGGAGCTTAAAAGTTTTAGTTTAATTCCCTTGACTTTGTATGGGAGACTCATGAAGGAGTGGGCGTGGCACACTGATTATCTGCCACATTTTTGCCGACTACGATATTAATTTAAGTCAATTATGATTATTTTAGGCAGAAGATTGTCGAAGTTACAGCTGTTTTAATTTAAAATTTGTATGGGGGCCTACGATAAACAGTGGGCGTGGCGCGCCCATTTCAAGTGAGTCTAGTTGCTCGTACAATACTATTCCATACCTTAAATCTCGTTGTCCTACGCTAAAAGGTTTGTAAGTTATGGAGCTTAAAAGTTTTAGTTTAATTCCCTTGACTTTGTATGGGAGACTCATGAAGGGGTGGGCGTGGCACACTGATTTTCTGCCAGATTATTTCCGCCGATGATGTTAATCTAAGTGTCAATTATGGTTATTTTAGGCAGGAGATTGCCGAAGTTACAGCTGTTTCAATTTAAAATTTGTATGGGGGCTACAATAAGCAGTGGGCGTGGCGCGCCCATTTCAAGTGAGTCTAGTTGCTCGTACAATACTATTCCATACCTTAAATCTCGTTGTCCTACGCTAAATGGTTTGTAAGTTATGGAGCTTAAAAATTTTAGTTTAATTCCCTCGACTTTGTGTGGGAGACTCATGAAGGGGTGGGCATGGCACACTGATTTTCTGCCAGATTATTTCCGACTACGATATTAATCTAAGTGTCAATTATGGTTATTTTAGGCAGGAGATTGAAGAAGTTACAGCTGTTTCAATTTAAAATTTGTATGGGGGCTACAATAAGCAGTGGGCGTGGCGCGGCCATTTCAAGTGAGTCTAGTTGCTCGTAGAATACTATTCCATACCTTAAATCTCGTTGTCCTACGCTAAAAGGTTTGTAAGTTATGGAGCTTAAAAGTTTTAGTTTAATTCCCTTGACTTTGTATGGGAGACTCATGAAGGGGTGGGCGTGGCACACTGATTTTCTGCCATATTATTTCCGACCACCATGTTAATCTCAGTGTCAATTATGGTTATTCTGGACAGAAGATTGTAGAAGTTACAGCTGTTTCAATTTAAAAGAAGTACAGACACTTTGTATGAGAGCTACGCTAAAAAGTAGGCGTGGCTCAACCACTTTTGGCGAGGTTATATAGTAGTATAATATAAGTCTATGTGCCAAATATTGTTGTCCCAAGTCGTATATTATGTGAGTTATAGCAAGTTAAATATTTTTAAAATTTCGAGGTTAGTCGCTTTGAATGCTTGGTGTGGGCGTGGTTATTGACCGATCATGCCCAATATCAATTCCCTCCGTACCCTTGGATCATAGATTACTTATGCCAAATTTCATCGAAAAAGCTCAATATTTACTCAAGTTATCGTGCGAACCAACCAGGTGACAGACAGACGGACGGACGGACGGACGGACGGACGGACATCGTTAAATCGAAAATTTAATCGACGCTGATCACGAATATATATCTATGTCTATATCTCCGGAGATTCCTTCAAGTGGACACAAACATCTGACCGAAATGAATATACCATGCATATTGCATTATGCAGGGTATAAATATATACAATCTATGTGTCTTAGATATTCGTACAATAAATTCGACATCATTGTGTAACTATGTAAATATTGTACTATAGAAATTCCATTGACATTCCCACAATCATCGTCATCGTCGTCATCATCATTATCACTATCATTCGTTGTTTATTGTAATATTCAGGGTGGATTGGTGGATTGGTTAGTGAATTGTTGTTTCTTGCTTTACAATTTGCACACATGAATATACTTGTATAGACAAGAAATCACCTACTATTAAAATGTGGATATTTTAAATACATATGAAAATAAAATTAAATAACATGAAATTTTTTACAAATTTGGAATTGATCTTTATCATAATTCTTCATATACACAAAATTTTCCTATTAACTTTTGAAAATGAATTTTCAGTGATTAAAAGGCACACTAAGTTTTAAGTTTTCTATACCTTCTGGGTTCAGCGATCATTACTTAAATTCGATCCATAGAAACCAGTTTCAATCTTTTTACCAAAAATGTTGAAAAATGCAAATTTATAAATAGGTATAGATCCTTTTCGACCCTCTATTGGAATCAACTAATGATTTCGTAACTATTTAATCACACTTCCGTCGCTTTTTTCAATCTTTCACTCGACCCTTCATTAAATATTTTTGTCCTAAGCTTATTCTGTATTGAGTACAGTGCTACCGTAAATACTATACATAATGTACACAAAACAGAAGACATAACGTAAGACCCAAAAAGAGTTCTGCTGTTGCTCCAACGCATTGCATTAATTTCACAAATATTTGCACTAATTACATTTTTTGTAAAGAATGCCTAAGAGTTTCTTTTCGATATTTTTTTCGAGAGAATTCGAAAAATTCATTCGACCGACCTTAATTCATGCAATCCTAGACATAAGTTAGTGTTCTTCAATATTTCAATATAAAGAAAATTAAAAGAAAAAAATTGTAAGAGTCATATTTCTTTGAAATATGGCTTATATGTATACGGGTTATCGCTATCTTTTCTGGAAATAATCTTGATCGTCATAGCGAGGCGTTGATGTATTGGATATATATTCATATCTGACATCTTATCAGTTTCGAATAACCAGGGCAATCCAATCGTTCTCTCATTTGCACCTGTACACCGCCAAATAAATAATCTCACACTGCACTATGGTTAATGTGATCACAATTGATGGCCAAATCCTAAAAAATTTAATATTTCAAAATCATTTTGATATGCTGGAAATATTATGTCATTTTACAGCTGGAATTCCATCTGAAAAATAACATTTGTCAATCATCACGTTAAATTGTCATTGTCACGATTTTTTAGAATATAATTATTTATTTTATTTCGAAAACAGCTGTTTTCACAGTAGCTGCAACAAAGAAATTTGAAAATATATGAAGGTTTCGAAATTTGTCAATTCCTCCTGAACACATATGTACATATGTATGTACGTAAAGTAGTCATATAGACTTATGATATCAACATTATGAGTACAAGTTAGAGTACGCCCTATGTGGTCAATTTCATTAAGCTATCTATTGATTTTAATCAATTTCACTTTTAATTTACTAACGTTGTTTATTACTTGTCATATTGATGCTTGTTGTCGTCGTCGTTGTTGTTGTTCTTGTTCTTATTTCCTCCATAATATCGCTAGCAGTAATTTCATACATAAAATAAAATCGATTAAATTATTTCATTTTATCCACAGGCAGCCATTATCATTGTCGTCATCTAGAGACCACATAAAATATGTACTCATACATATGTATTGATGCGAAATGGGAGTTTTTATCATTAAAACTATAGTTATAAAGGAATTGGCCATAGAATTATTTCAAAGTTAGTAGTTCGAAATCGAAAAACTGTAATTATTTGTTCCGAAAATATTGAAAAACCACCTTTCTAGAGGTGTGACATCAACCCCTGTGAACTAGTTTGTAACTGTTTTAAGACAATGCAGCAAGAGTTAGTTGGGGACGAATGCTTGAATGCAATATATTCCCATTATTATGGCGATTTTTCGTTTTTCTTTCATATTTCAACAGAAATTTTATAATTCACTGGAAACAGGTTCCGGTGCGCACTATTCTGACTAATTTTGTTTTACTACAGGGTACTAATTCCAACAATTGAAATAAAAGTAAAAATATGCAGTATCAGAGAAGCGCACAGCCAGTTTCTTCCCCATTTTATCATATCATTTTATCACACGAATCTATGCCAACCGTCTCGCTATGCATACTTGTATTTGTTTTTATTTTCTAGTTAACTCCGTTTGCCGTACTTCGGCTGCTACTTGACTGTCTATCATTCTTAAATGCGGTAGATAGATCTGTTATTGTGACTGTAAATACGACTGCCAATCGTTACTTTTTTTTTTTTGTTGTCGTTATTTTGTAATTGTGTGTCTTATATATCTGTGTTTGTTCGACATTTTTTTTTTTGTGTGTGCCCACAATTGTTAATATAATCTTGCAATTAAGCACATTTCATGTCTCCCTTCGTATCATCCACATAAGCTGGATAACATCGTTGACATCATTATGATTATCATCGTCATCATCGTCGTCATCGCCGTCGATGCTGTTTATGCCAATGTAAGTGGTTGCTGCTGTTGTTAATGTTGGTAATGGTGTTGTCGAATGGTGATACTATGTATGTACATATGTACGTAGCGGTGTGATGTGATGATATCAGTTTTATACGTATATGTGTGCTGCTGTGATTAAACAGGTCAAACACATACAAACTTACCCAATTTTGTTTGCTGCTTGCTTGCTTACTTACTAGCTTACGTACTACAGTATTTTGTTTTGTTTTTTTTTTTGTTCCTTTTTTTCTTTCTAATCTATGTAGATATACAAAGTATTCACTTAGTAGCTACTCATTGCTTGCATTTTTTACTTTATTTTGTGGATTTTCTTTATTTGAATTTGACTTAGCCATCATAAAACATTGTTACGTCTTTCACCCCGCACCGAGCAATGTACTCATGCCTACCTAGAATAGAACTTAACATTGTGTTGGCTCAAAACAAATGGTTGTTTACGCATTTGGCATGTGTTGGCTGTTGTTAGCTTTTTGAACGAGCGTCTATTATTTTAGCAATTTTTTTGTTTTTCTTGTTTTCTATTTTCTTTTTGTATTATCATTTTTAGCATATTATTGGCAGTATAACTTTGTTCTTGTTATTATTGTTATTGTTGCTGACGATGTTATTTCATTTTTAATTAATCCAAAGAATGTCTATACATAATACATAAATACATTATTTATGCTTCACATTATAATTTAATTAATATGCTTTAATTAATATTTAATTAGGGTCTAATTGTATTATGGATGTCACAAACACATGTCATCGAAACACATATACATGTACGTATTACTTGTCCTATATGTGGAAATACAAAAATTCTTAATTCAGTTCATACTGCGTGTATAATGACGTCGTTGGTTGACTTGTCCCAAAAAAAAGGGAACACATATAGCGAAACTGAAAACTAAAATGACAATTAATAATGACAATCATGATAAATTGTTCATCATGTATTAGTGGTTGTATGTACTCGTATATACATGTGCATGTATATGGATAGATGCTTCAATTATTATCGCCATCCAACTTTGCTGATTTGGTAGATATCTGCACATATAAATTTTTCAGATGTGTATATGTTCCATTGGGACAATGAATTCGAAAAAGTAGCATAGCATGGCGTAGTTAAGGAAGTTTAGTCACTTTATGTACTGAACTCGCAGAACTTAAATAAAATGTTAATCTTCTATGGAAATTTGATCCAATTTAAATATTTAAAACCTTAAATATTGTTATTTATAACAGTGATTGACAAAATACCCTTTTCAAATTTTTTCCATGGGTGTCGATTGCAAATATCGGTTAGAGTCATCCAAATTATTAATAGTTGTTGAGGAGATAGGGCTAAATATTTCCTCAATAACTCCTGAATGACATGCTCTTCTCATCAAATCCAAGACCTACCTTCGACCGAAATAAAATGTGCTTTGGATTATACCACCTGATGATTCTAACATCGCAATTCAATTCAAATATTACAAACTATACTACAAACTAGAAAACTAAAAAAGTCCACGAAATTCTCAATATTATAGAGTTATAAAGAATTTCGAAGCCAACATTCAATACATGTATTTAGGCTGGGCACCTCAGATTGACCATAAACCTCATCCCATCGCCTGATTCAACTCCAAACCAAATCAGGTTGGCTCAGGTCTTGTAGCAATAGTAAACAATGCGGCGTGCTGTAAGAAGTCGCTCAATAAATTTAGCTTTTACTTCAAAGAATATAAAAGAATAGGCTGTGTAGAAAAGTCGAGTGAAGAAAAAGTGTCCTGCATATGAGCAAATATGAGTCTATTGAGAAAAATTTACCTTTCGAAACATCCAAAGATCATACAAAATTACAGACAAAAATCAAATTGTAATGAAAAAGTTTAAAATTGTCTAATATTTCGTATAGTAGGTCCTTTCTAATTCTACAGAGAATAATACTGGAAGATAAGCTCGCAGAAAAAATTCCTTTGAAATCCATCTATCTGTCTGTTAGTCTATCGAAATTATCGATCAGTACAGCTGAAAATTAACACATAAGATTATTTTCACTAAGGAACAGATGAGTTCATGAATGGGCGTAATCATATGTAAACGTTTCACGAAGGTGGGGTTTATTAGAGCTCGAGGACTTCGGCGGCCTTCTATCGGTATTAGTTTTGGTCAAAATTCATATTTTCCAAACCAGCTACAGAATACAATGGAATACGTTTCAGACAAGATGTATGCATATTTACAAGATTATACATATTCCACATAAATATGCATAATAAATCCCTTCTTTTATGCATATGTGCGTGTTGTAGCTCTTCAGCACTTACAGATTTAAAATCATTAATTGATAATCAAGTAAGTAAAGTTTAAATCCCTAGTGATTACCTTGATTACAGAAAATATGACTAAAAACTGTATTTGCGTCATTTGTGTACCCTTTGATCTCAATTCAAACTGAAGGCTTCTTCTAAGCACATTTTGATTTGTGACAAAGTATTTTACCCTTCGAAATCTTCATTTTTAGTCCTGTACGAATTTAATATTTAACTTATGTAGATGAATAGGAGCAGTGATAAGAGTTATATACAAATAATGTGTATTTGCAATTCAATACATAAGTACTTATTGTATGTATAACCGATATGTTCGATATGATAAAATCTGTAAAAGAAATAACAATAAAAAGATGGGAAGAAAAAGCATGTAGTATATAAAGTACTGGTAAATGTGGGTACATGAACGATTGCTTTATAAATATTGCATATGATATCGTAGTTTAGTGTGTGTACAAATTTTGTGTTTTTTTTTTTTATTGGATTCAACGACTTTTCGTCTCCTTGCTTTTTACATATATGGTATACATATGTACATGGTATATGGTATACATGGTATACATATACCTTACATAGTACAGATATAACCCAGTATACATATGTGTGTATGGACGTATTTACGAGTATCTAACAAACAAAGAATCATTCGTGTTGCCTTTGATGAATTCCAAACATGCTTTGGCACTTAAAATTCGAAAGTAAAAAAAAAAAAAGAAAAACAATCAAAAACAACTGTCAATTGTAATTTAATGTTTTCGATCAAATATTTTTCACATATATTCTTTTCTGATAGGTGTGTACATGTACTTATATAAGTGTGTCACTATAGAGGAGAGCTATGTTGGTTGGACAAGCATTCATACTTGTTTTTTTTCAATTACGATTTGGTCAAGGCTACGCTGCGTTAAACTTATATTCACCCAAAACTGCACTACCGTCAACTAGTACCGCTGTACTCTACGTATAAGTTGATACAATATGCCGTAATACATGCTCCTATATACCTCATAATATGATGTTAATTTATTAAATTTAAATACTTAAAATGACAATTTAAAAAAATTTAATCACAAATTGAAAATATTATAGTCAATGTTCGATTTTATTAATTCTTGATAAGTATCTTCTGTGTACTAGAATTTTGATCAAGGTTTACAACCTTCTAAATAGTGAACGTCTTGTTACAGTTATCAAGTAAATATGTATATTCGTACATATGTACTTACACATAAATGCTAATGTAAACTGAATTACACACTTGTAGCAACTGTATGATACATCTATTTATACATGACTAACAAAGCTGCTTCTTTGTTCAAATGGAATATTTTGTTCATATGCACGTTATAATTTATTGATCTTCGTTTCTCACAACATTTCATTTAAATTGAATGTTCATTATTTTAATACAAATTTACAAATTATTATTGTAGAAATGTTTCTAAAATATACGAATACATGGATATTATATGGTACATATATGTATGTATATAAATTATAATTAACATGAGGCCATATTCAAATGATGAAATTCAAGATGAGAAATATTTATCTACTTATATACTTTTTATAATTTAACTTAATTAATATAGTCATGTCCATAAATTCCATAAGTTATTAAAAGTCTATACTTACTATAAATACACACGTATGTATATAGGTAAACTATAAATATCTATTTATTCTGTTTCGCATAAATTTGTATAGAATGAATAATTATCTGGTTATCAACATATTCAAATTGTTCTATATATGTATATAATATATTGTAGTATAACTTATAACAAGTAGTTTTGAAGAGCGTATATGACGTTCATGACGAAAGCATACACGTTCTATCCAAACTCATTGATAATCATAAATCACTGATATTATTTAACAACAACTTAAGTTATTCAAATCTTTTATCAAAAATGTCATATTTTCAGCGCTGGACTTTGACACGATAAATGAATGAAATCGTTTTAATATCAACTACACATAACATTTGGTTAAAGTAACTAAAATGATATTGCATTTAATGTAATTATTTCTTAATGCTAATGCTTATTTCTATATAGTACTTATCAACAATTTTGCATTCAAATATCATTTCGGACATACGAAACTCAGATAATTTTTAAGTAACATATTCTGAGCTGTTAAGACTTTTTCTATTCATTCATTTTTTTTAACTTCAGGTTAGAACACACACACAACACTGCCTTTCAAAGTGATCATCGTTAAATTCATGAGATTTGTGGTGTGGTGCATAGTCCGAATAATTGATATTTTCAAAGAATTCGAAGAAGTGAAACCTCAAGGATAAAAATATCTTGCCTGCCCATTTTTGCATAGCAAACGAATTTTGGGTATAATCCTCAACATTTCAAATACATAACATATTGTACTCGTACATATAACTACAAAATTCTGCGGGTAAAATTATAAAGGTGAAATATAAAAAAAAAGACCTTACAGTCGGCTGAAGCCGACCAAATTATACCCTGCATATGTATCGTAGATATATATATAAAAAGTTTGCTCGAATTTCATCTTTTTCTTTTATTTCCACTACTTTGTATGGTAGGTACGAATTAAGAAGAATTATTAAAAATTATTAAACAAATTATTAAGAAGTAGGCGTGGCTCGTCAGTTTTTTGAGAAACAATTTTTGCATATAATACTAATCTACACTCGAAATATGGTTGACTTTGACGAAGTACTTTGTAAGCTATGGGGGTTTTAAAAGGGATAACTTAAAGGAGATTTTTTAGATAATTCCGAGGCTTAGTATGGGAGTTATATAAAAATTGAGCGTGGCTTACCTCTTTCTTTTAAGTGTAATTAATTTTGCAATATTAATCCACACCTTAAATTTGTTATAGCGAATAGTTCGAAAGTTATAGCGGTTTAAATTTTTTTTTAATTTTCGCAACTTGGTATGGTAGCCCCATTATGAAGTGGGCGTGGCATGTTGATTACGACTGCCATATTAACCTAAGTATTAATTATGATTGTTCTAGACAGAAGGATGCAGAAGTTACAGCTATTTCAATTTAAAAGAAAATCGGTCATTTTGTATAAGGGCGTGGGCGTGGCGAGCCCATTGAGCCCTGTGAGTCTAGTTGCTCTTACAATACTAATCTATACCTTAAATCTGGTTATTCTACGCTGAATAGTTTGTAAGTTATGGCGGTTAACTTTTTTTTTAATTTCCGCAACATTGTATGGGAGCCCCAATAAGAAGTGGGCGTGGTACGCTGATTTTTTGCAGGTTATTTACGACTATAATATTAATCTAAGCGTCAATTATAGTTGTTTTAGCCGGAAGATTGCAGAAGTTGCAGCTGTTTCAATTTAAAAGAAATTCGGTCATTTTGTATGGGGGCTACTACAAGCAGTGGTCGTGAAGCGTACATTTCCTGTGAGTCTAGTTGTTTTTAGAATAATAATCCACACCTTAAATCTTGTTCTTCTACGCTAAATATTTTATAAGTTAATGCGCTTAAAATTTTTGTTTAATTTCCTCAACCTTGTATCGGAACCCCAATAAGAAGTGGGTGTGGCACATTGATTTTTTGCCAGATTATTTACGACTACCTATGTCAATTATGGTTATTGTAGACAGAAGATTGTAGAAGTTACAGTTTTTTTTCAATTTGAAAGAAGTACAGACACTTTTTATGGGATCTACTATAAAAAATAGGCGTGGTTCGAACATTTTTGGCAAGGTTATGTATAATATGTATAATATACCTCAATGTACCAAATATTGTTGTCCCAGATGGTATATTAAGTGAGTTATAGCAAATTAAAAATTGTGAAAATTTCGGGGTTAGTCGCTTTGAATGCTTGGTATGGGCGTGGCTATTGACCGATCATTCCCAATATCAATCCCCTCGGTACCCTTGGATCATAGGTTACATATGCCAAATTGTGTTAAAATAGCTCAATATTAGCTCAAGTTATCGTGCGAACCAACCAGGTGACAGACAGACGGACGGACGGACATCGTTAAATCGAAAATTCAAGCAACGCTGATATATAATAGCTATATAAATTTCTATATCTCCGGTTATTATATTATTTAAATTATTCACAAACAAAATGAATATACTCCTGCACTTGTATAGATATACTGTAAGCTAGTGCATCAACGAGTGTATTTTGGCACACGCTAAAGTCTAGAATAATTTCATGATCAGAAGAGGATTTTTAATCATAACAAATAATTCTCTCTAAAGAGTGTTATTAAATTGAGGAGATATTACAATTCTAGTTTTCGCTAAGAATATATTTCTCAATGTCGTACATCCATTGATTGCACTCGTTCATTGGCACTGCTGGTGCTAAATAGCTTGAAGAATATTTAACTAATTTTAGCGTTTCTTGGTAAATATTTCTGTGATGCTAATACCACACCAGCATTGAACTTTAAAATGATTGCTTTATATGAAATGATATTTTCGTAGAAAATCAATTCCAATTTACAACCAATAAGTAATCTATAGATTTAAATATATAATAATACGTATGATATTATAAGGGGATATAAACACATACCTACATATATATGTACAATATGTCAAATATGTTCCACATATGTTTGAAATCATGCAAAATATTATAGACATATACAATTTCTGATTATTAATGATATAGATATTAATTTCGAATACACATGAACTCGTTCATACATTGTAAATATATCATACACACACATGCTTATATACGTAAGAATTTGAACGCATAGATTAATAAATAACAATATATGTATATATCATACATATCAGAAAATATAATAACTAGCAAAGCTTGAAAATAGATTTAATAAAATTATACGAGGGCGGATTGATAATGAAGCTACCTAAGTAGGAAAAAAACATTTTTTTTTTTTTCCAAAAATCATTTATTTCTCAACATAGTCTCCTCTTACTTCGACACACTTAGTAAGATGATATTCCAACTTTTTTATACCATCTGAATAATACGATTTCGGGAACCCCTCAAAATACGCGTTAGTTTCGGTAATCACTTCTTCGTTTGAGCTGAATCTTTTTCCTGCGAGCCATTTTTTAAAGTTTGGAAACAGGAAAAAGGCACTAGGAGCTAAATCTGGACTATAAGGTGGATGATCAACCAATTCGAAGTGTATTTCACGTAATCTTAGCATCGTATCTAATTCTGTGTGAACCGGTGCGTTGTCTTGAAGGAACGCACTTTTTTCTTCTTTAAATGTGGTCGTTTTTTCTTGATTGGATCATTCAATTGATCTAGCAAAGCACGACAATAATTTCCTCTGATTGTGGATCCTTTTTCCAAATAATCGATAAGCAATATTCCGAGTGCATCCCAAAATACAGCGACCACAACCTTGCCAGCCGATTTCACTTCCTTCGCCTTCTTCGGAGCACTTCCACCAGCTTCCACCCATTGTTTCGATTGATTTTTGGTTTTAGGTGTGTTTCATCAACAGTTATTAGTCGACGCCAAGAATCAACAGGATTACGCTTTATCATGCCCAAACACCGTTGTGAAGTGGTCTGTCGAACTCGTTTTTGTTCGACACTGAGCAAACGCGGCACCCATCCTGCCGATAGCTTTTTCATATGCAAATGTTCATGAAAAATGTTGAACACACGTTCATATGAGATGTTTACCATTTCAACAATCTCACGCAACTTGACTCGGCGATCATCCATAACGATATCGAGGATTTTCTTGATATTTTCTTCAGTAACCACCTCTTTTGGCCTTCCTGTTGATGGTATTGTTGCAGTGCTTGTTCGGCCGCGTTTAAATTCAGCAGTTCAATATTTTAACATGTAATCTGACGGAGCAGACTTACCGTAATGTTTATCGAGCTTTTCTTTTGTCTCTTTCGCCGTTTTCCTTTTCAAATAATAGTGTTTAATCACTGCACGAAATTCGCTTTTTTCCATTTTTCAAGAAACACAAAAGTTGGTTACTTCAAACGACTACAACAAATAAACTAATCGATGAATTTGGGAATTTAACAGCTGACGTTTGACAAATCGCAATTTCAAAAAAAAAAAAGTTTTTGTGTTTGTGCTGCCTTTTTCGTACTTATGTAACTACTTTATCAATCCGCCCTCGTAGCATAATGAAAAACTACAATATCAATAATAATAACTGCTTGTAATATTGTATTGTATATACATATATATCCCTAATAAAATACACCATTTTCATTTACACAGTGACGAGTGAACCTACATTCGACAGTTAAATACCGATTTTTAATTTCACAGTAGTGAGTTAACTTAAAGATATCAGCTGAATATCCAAGGGTTAACCTCCAGTTAACTGAATGTAGAAATCAGCTGATTGTGAAAGCTCATTGAAATTACAATACATATACAAATATGAAATTGTTCATTTTGTTTTTAAGAAAATGTATTGTTTAGATTTTCAAGATATACAGAGGATTGTAGTGTAGCTAATGGATTAATTGTTCATAGAACAATTCGGGAAAGAACAGGATCTCTCCTTAACTTAACAATGAAAAATTGGTTGCCCGCCTACTGTCACTGATTTTGCTATTTTGTTTTAAATTTCATTCAAATTTGAATATCGCTCACTGCTCGATATATGTATATAATAGTTTTGTGAAACGCGCACACTTCTATTTCATACGGAGTTTATGATCAACAATAAAGAAAGGTAATATAAACAGAAAGTGAAGAGATAAAAAGTAAAAGGAAATAAATAGCGGGACGGAAGAGACTTACACTAGGGTTGGTAACCCATGCAAACTTTATACGGGCAGTGAGCGACACACGTGTTCTGGCGTAGACAGAATTAAAAAACAAAGTTGCCACTCTATATTAGAAGAATCAGCTGACTGAGTTTCTTTACTTTTTAAGGTTAACTCAATACTGTGAAATTGAAATTTATTTACTCATAGGATAATTAATACATTTATGTTAAAGTTAACTTAAGGATAACTCGTCACTGTAAAAATGACCCTTTAATAAGTAAATAAAAGTGATGGAAAGAACAGGAGAGCAAAGCAAATGAGTAGGCTAAAAAAAACCCAAAGTAGAAGCAAAAAAGGAATACAGCGATTAGCTTTACACATACAAAATGCTCACTAAATTACAACAACGCCATGAATGATGATTGTAATTAAAAAAGAACAGAGATTTAACTGGCTTAAGTTCGTTATTGCGCGAACGTTAGACACCTTATTCGAATGTATAGTACGAGTACATACTAACATATACATTTAGTTTTATTATTCAAGGTTAAATGTATAAACCATGTAAGTATGTAGAAAGTGCAATTTAATCCCTCTATTTATAACGATAAAAATATAAAAACTGTAATATAGAAAAGATCATGTTTTAAAGAAGTATGTATGAAAAATTTCATTTCAGATTTATACATTTGAATTTGTTTGATCAATTCTTATATTCAAATAAAATTTTCCTTTCACTATTTATTTATTTGTTTATATTCAGATTTATGTTAATTTAATTTTATCAGAGCAATGCATCTAAATGTGGAATTTTATTGGCAAAATGAGTTTACTGGAGAAGCAAACTAAAGGGTTATCCATTTCGCGGTTTCAAAAGTATAGGGCTAGAATTCGACATCTGTCAAACTGAGTTGTTAAAACAATTTCTTTCTTTTTCAGTTCAAAGTCTGACATTTGCGAAAATGGATCGCTTAACTATCGCACAACGCAATAAAATTGTAAAAACCTACTACAAAAATGGTGATATCGTGCTTTAAGAGGAGATTATGGTTTACATAATCGTCCAACTACGCAAGCAATTGGCAAAATTGTGAAGAAATACGAAGAGACTGGATCGGTTACAGATATTGTAAGGCCTGTGCATCATCGTTTCGCTCGTACCACCGAAAATATCGCTGCTGTAAGTGAAAGTGTTGCCGAAGACCCGAATGTGTCGATTCCTCGTCGTTTTCAGGAATTAGGACTGTCTTACGGCACATTATGGCGTATTTTGCATTTGGATCTACACCTACATCCATATAAAATCCAGCTCACACAACAACTGAAGCCAGCTGACCATTCACAACGTCGTAGATACGTCGAATGGGTGCTTGAACAACAGGCGGTGAACGGCGATTTTTCGAACAAAATTTTCTTCAGCGACGAAGCACTTTCTCACTCGGTGGGTATGTTAACAAACAAAATTGTCGTATTTGGGGTTCTGAGAATCCTCAAGTAATTGAAGAGAGGCCACTACATCCACAAAAAGTCACTGCTTGGTGCGCTCTTTGGTCCGGAGGTGTGATTGGACCTTACTTCTTCGAAAACGACGATGGAACGACTGTCACCGTCAATTCGGAGCGTTATGGTCATATGATAACCGACTTTTTTTTGCCTGCTATTGAAGAATACGACTTAGAGAATATGTGGTTTCAACAAGACGTTGCCACATGCCACACAACTCGAGCGAATATGGCTTTATTGCAAGAGAAATTTTCTGACCGCGTAATTTCTCGTCGTGGCGATATCAAGTAGCCACCAAGATCATGCGATTTGACACCGCTTGATTTTTTTTTTGTGGGGCTACGCGAAAGACCGTGTTTATGCAGATAAACCTTTAACTCTTGAGCACCTAAAAACCAACATTCGTCACGTTATGGCTTTGATACCGCCCAATATGTGTCAAAAAGTGGTCGAAAATTACCTCAAAAGAATCGATACTTGCAACAATTCGCGTGGTGGTTATTTAAATGATGTAGTATTTCACACATAATGTCAACGTTCAAACTTTATAATAAAAAAAAAATATCATGATAAAAATTATTTTATATGTGTTTTATTTACATTTACTTTTGAAACCGCAAAATGGATTACCCTTTATAATAAATCATTCAACGGATACATTTATTATGACACTATTCTTTGACGCCATTAGTCTTATGATGAGAAAGATGAAGGAAAAAGGTATTTACTATAGGTACTATAGTACCTATAGCTAAACCTCTTTTACTTGTAAAATACACCACGAAAGAGATATAGTGTTAAAATTTTAGTCATCGATATAAATATCATAAATCATGTTGCTGTCATATAAATGAATTTTGTTAGTCATAAAATCGAATATATTGCAGAAATAATTGTATTGGAACACATTACGTGTACTTATGCATATTTTATTCACCAAATATATTTCGATAGAAAAAAAATAATAATAATGAATTTAATGAAAACTTTTTTAATCTTCCATGCAAAATGATGAGGGTGAAAAAAATACTGTTGTTGTCGAAAAATGTATCAACGTTCTAGCAAATTTTATCGGTTGTTGATCAGTACCCACCAGAGGGCTGTATCATGTCAAATTTTTTTGAAATCGATTTTCACAATTCTCCACTTGAGTTGAGAATTACTACTTTAAAATTTTTCTGAAGAAAAAATTATAAAAAATTGTTTTTAATATTTATTCTTGAATATCCTTGAAGAAAAACAAACTATTTTCTCAAAAAAATGCATGTTAAAGGCTGCCGTTTTATCTTTTCAACGCAAACATTTTTTTTGTCCGATTTTGTTGATCAGTCTCGACAAAGGTTTGAGCCAGGAAGGCAATTGATAATGTAAGTAGCACACTGATGAAAAGTTGACCAGGTGTGAAACATATTTTAATTGAGTTTAGGAAATTCTTTCAATCACTCTAAGTTATATGAATAATAAAAATTATTTAGGATCCCGTGGGTGCCGTAGCTCAGTAGTTAGTGCGCTGGCCTTTTGATCTGTAGGTCGTGTGTTCAATCGCCGGCTAAAGCATAATAAAATTTAATATTGAAAAGTGCTTCTTAAAAGAGCTCTGCGACAAACTTCAGAAAAAATAATGTCTCAAAGTTTCTGCCGTTCGGAACCGCCTAAAATTAGTAGGTCCCTTCTAATGCTTTCCAAATTTAACACGCACAACAGAATTGCAAGAGAAGCTCAGTGGTATCACAATGGGGCTTTCTGGCCTAATTGTGTCCTCTCAGAGAGAGACAGAGAGACAGGGCAGCCACATAACCTAACTTAACCTAGGATCCAAATAAGTCAAACATTTTTCAATTTCAGGGGAAGATGGAAGTAAACTCGATTTAAGATTTATTGTATTGCTCCTTATGAGATGCACTCAAGATGGTAAATAAAGAAAGACAAAGGTGTGTTTATTCCACGGAAGGAATTCGAACAAATATGGCGTAAATTTAATTAGAACTAAATAAAAACGTTAAACAGTATGATACATATGATCGAAATATCTTTGAAGAAATGCTTGGTCTCAGTGATAATTGATTCATTCGCCTGATGGAATAAATTTTCAAATATGCCTTTTAGTGTGTGCTAGAAACAAATAGTTTACTTATTGATTCTTTTCTTACAAAATTAGTATAAAAAATTATCTAATAGGTTGTGAAACCCACAAACAACATCAATAACAACGTATATAAAATATAAAAATTAGCCAACATACACGCACATGAACACACACCATCAAATTACCTTGGACCCAATTGCGCAGATTAAATTTTATACGTGCAAATTTACGATTATAAACATTCATATACTCGTACATTTTTGAGCGTGAGAGTATGTGTTAATACATGTTGGCACAACGTGCGTGTTTTTTTTTTTTTTTTTTTTGTTTCAATTATCATACGAGTGTGTGTCAAGTATTTGCACAGTCATTCTATATTATGGTTATTACTATATATTATACACATAAATAGTATAATTGAACATACGTATAACAGAACTATGATTATTGAACATGCAGTAATATCAAATAAAATTATAATATGTCATTTGTGGTAATCCGCATATACGCATATGCATTTTATATATGCATACTCGTACACTTATATGTTTACGATATAAATTTATTAATAATATATAAGTACAATAAAAAAAATTAATGCCCTTTTGCAACCTTTTGTCACGCTACCCCGCTTTGTCTGCCACTGGCACAATAATAAATCAGTTTTACTGTACCATATTCATACACATGTATAATTGTAAATATGAATATACGTATGTATGAATATGAATGTATGTATGTATGCATAACTATATATTTATTACACATATTTTGATTGCTCGACATTGTGTGTTAATCCTTGTCGAAAACATTTGAGCATTTGAGCAATAACAATATCATCAAACCATATACTCTGACACCCTCTAACTATTCTCTGCACTAACTGTTTACATTGATGCTATTATTAAGGCATTTAAATCCAACAACAGCAACAACAGTAACTAAAATATTTTATTGTACCTACATGGCATATTATATTGTAATCGTCGTACCTACATATTATTGTACGTGTATTATTGTATATTGATGCCATTTAAGCAACTGAACCAACGTCATATCGATTGGCCGAACCGGCTTTCTGTCCTACCACCAAACGAACCAAACGACGTTTCAATGCCAATTTGATCGGACAACAAACAATTCAACAATCCACAAAAACCAGCGTATTCAGCCAATAGCTTTAAATAGCTTTATTATTTCTTACTACTGTTTATTTGCTGTTCTATGGATGGTAATAATGGTACTGGAGCACTGGTACTGGTGCAATAGTGCAAGCAATGGTAGTGATGTTACATTTTGTTTTAGATATTGTTCAGTATTATTATATATGAGACTTATACATCACCTAAAATGAATTAAAAGCTTTTGTGGATAGACACACAGAAATAAACTATTGTATATGGTTATATACAGCCGAAACGATAGCTTCTTGTACTCCTTTATTACAATAGCAAAATGAGAGTTTGACCCTAGGACTAGTTCATATCTAGGTAAGGATAATGCAGCTGGAGTTAAACGAATTTTTCTTCTAATTTGTTAATGAAACCGTGGGTGATGAAGACACATTCGACCTCGGCTCCGGATTCAGCCACCATAATTTCACAGAATGTAAGTGCTCTGGATTGTCGGACATCTCCGTTTTTTTTTCGTTTCTTTTCTGTGCAATATATTCCAAAAGCACTAGTGGAACTACGTACCACAGTTTGACTTTCTTTATGCTACTGCTGAGCATGGCTTTTATGCATCTCTCATGCACGGTTATATATACGGGTATATGCATGTCACGTACTTAATTCAACATTTGCTCTGAAACATTGTACTTGGTTTTTTTTTTTTTTTTTTTTTGTTAGCTTATTTTTTTTTTTTATTGAATCTTTCTTAAATACAAGAAACTAACAATAAGTATTCAAATCTTACAAACTAAATAAAACTATGTGATATCCCCTACGTTCCATCACAATTTGGTGAGTCGCGAGATGTAGCAATTTTACAGCATATTCAGTGTGTCTTTTCTTTTTAATCGACGATGCCCCTTGCTCAGCAACAATTGCCTAGCAAGGGGATCCGGATGATTGTGTAATTTTTGAATGTAGCTTCTGCAGGACATTGCAACTTCCTCAGAAATTGTGGATACATTTAAATCTCGATGGATGTTAACGTTCCTCATATACCAAGGCGCGTTTACAATAATTCGCAGACACTTGGATTGTATTCGCTGCAATTTTTCGATATTAGAGGGAGATGCGGTGCCCCAAAACTGAATACCATAAGTCCAGATTGGTTTCAGGATTGCTTTATATAGCACTTTGTATTCAAGATTCAACTTTGATCTTTTGTGTAACAGCCACCATAACTGATTCATTTTAAGCTTGATCTGAGTTTTCTTTGCCTCTATGTGATTTTTCCATGTCAGCCTTCTGTCGAGGTGAATACCCAAGTACTTTGTTGAGGAACATTGTGGAACTGATTGGCCATTAATTTTAAGTGGGGGACATGTATCTAGCCTTAGCGTGAAGGTTACATGTACGCTCTTTGATTCATTGACTTTTATACGCCATTTTGCTAGCCAGATTTCGAGAGAATCGACATGAGTCTGCAGGAGTTTAGTAGCTTCTATGGGGTTAGAGCGAGAGCACAATATTGCCGTGTCATCAGCAAAGGTCGATATGAATGTATGTTATTGTTGGTCATATCTGAAGTGTATAAGAGATACAGTAAAGGACCCAAAACGCTTCCTTGAGGAACGCCAGCGTGAATATCCAATGGATTTGTTGTGTAATCCTTGTGATGTACGAGAAATTGTCTTTTCGTGAGGTAGCTACTAAGCAATGAGGAGACATTTGCAGGCAGTAATAGTTTGAGTTTGTAAATAAGGCCATCGTGCCATACTTTATCGAAAGCTTGAGTGATATCAAGAAAGACAGCTGAGCAATACTTTTTTTCTTCAAAAGTGTTCCTTATCAGAGTTACAATGCGGTGGACTTGTTCTATTGTGCCGTGCTGTTTTCTAAATCCAAACTGATGTTGAGGAATCAGTTGGTTGAGATTAATAAATGGAGTTATATTCATGACAAGTAGCTTTTCGAATACTTTAGAAAGTAGAGGCAGGAGGCTGATAGGTCTGTACGATGCAACTTTTGTAGGGTCTTTTCCTGGTTTTGCTATCATAATAATTTTTGAAGTTTTCCAGCATTTGGGATAGTGTTTAATACGAAGGATAGCATTGAAAATGTGCATCAGATGAATTACTGAAGCCGGAGGTAGCTCTTTTATCATTTTACCGGTAACTTTATCTGGACCAGGTGATTTTTTTGGGTTTAAATCTTTATAAATTGCTTTGAATATGTCCTTTTTTTTAATTTTGAGCGTTATTGAGCAAGGTTGAGAAGTTAATATTGGTAATGAGGACTGTGAAGAGGGTGGATTGGGTGTAAACACACTTTTTAGGTGGTTTGCAAAAGCCAAAGCCTTCTCACAGTTGCTTCTAGCCTAATTACCGTCACTCAAACGGATGGGGGAATCAGTGAGAATTGGCCGATTTGATTTTTTTGCTGATTTCCACAAAGAGTAGTCTGACGCTTCACCAGGTGTTAATTTCGCTATGTGCTCTTCTAACTCTTTGTTGTTTTTATTTTTTAAGGCTTGCTTTAACTTTCGAGTGCAGTGCTGTAGCTGTGTTTTCAGATTCGGTGATCTGAATTCTTGCCATTGTCTTCGGAGTCTTCTTTTCTGTCTTACTAGCAATTCAATATCGGCTGGTGTGTATGGGCTATAGTTTGATTGCTTGCATACCTTTGTGCAGGTGGCTGAGCTGAGAGCTAATGAGAGCAGCTGGTTGAATTTTTCGAGTGCTGAGTCTACATCGTGTCCATTTCTTAATACAGTACTCAGAGGAAGATGGGAATTTATATATTTCTTGAATTTTAACCAGTCTATTTTCTTTCTAACGCAATTGCTTTGGGGGCTTGGTGATTTTATAGATATTACCGTGGGTGAGTGGTCAGATGATAGATCATAATTACACTCTGTGGAGATATTTTCCATCTGCAAACCTTTGGCAACTCCAAAGTCTATGAGATCGGGTATTTTCCTCTTGTCCGTCGGCCAATATGTCGGTTGACCATTTGAAATAACATCGTAGCCGTTGTTAGTGATGATTGAACATAGTCTTTTGCCTTTTGGAGTTATTAATCGGGAGCCCCAGTGAGTGTGTTTGGCGTTGAAATCGCCAGCAACCAAGAATTTGCTAATTTGAGAAAAATTCTTTATATTGCTGTTCGGTAATACTGTATCTTGGGCGACAGTATATCGCAGATATTACTAGCTTAGAGATGTATTCTTCCAAACATATAGATGTTGCTTGCAAGTAGACGCTACTAAAATCTTCAAGAACATGATGTTTTATTCTATTTTTATCAATATGGCAGTTCCTCCGCGTGCCTTACCATGCGGATGATTTGTAGTGTACAGTTTGTAATATGGTATTTGGTAGCAATTTTTGTCAGTGAAATGGGTCTCAGATATCATCATTATGTCGATTTGGCTGGATTCAAGGAATTGAATTAGCTCCAAACGGTGCTGGCTTAAGCCGTTGGCGTTCCAGTGGCATATCTTGAGACAACTCATGGTCTGGATACCAATGTTTGGAGTAACATCGATTGATTTTTCATCATTTCTTGCATCATTGTTTGCATTGAGTTCATGAATTGGTTCATATTCTGAATCAATGTTTGAAGCAAATGTTCAAGGGTACTTGGCTGTTGGGTCGGCAGTGAGTGCTTCTGCTCATTATTTACATTGCTTTTTTGGTGTGGGTTTTGTTTTAACACGCTAGCGTATGAATTGGTTTGATTCTTGTTTGGGATTGCAGAGAAGAATTGTGTTGCATCAATATTTTGTCTCTTACTTGAGTTGGCTATCTGAGTTTGCTCAACTGGTTTTAAAGGTTGATTGCTAGCGGAGAAATTTAGCTTTAGGGTTGTATATACTGGGCAACCTCTATAATTTGCAGTGTGATTACCTCCACAATTGTTGCATTTTTTCATGCTAGCATCGCCTTTAGATTTTGGGCATATGTTTGATTTATGGAGATCTCCACAAATCACACAAACAGCTGGCAGGGTACAGGCAGCTTGGCAGTTGCTGCACTGAGGAGGTCCAGTTCTCTTATGGGGATCTTCGATTGTGATTTTGCGATGCAATAAATATCGAATTTTATATATGGGGTGTACTTCACCTTTTTTTAGGGGTTTTGTTTCAGGCTGAAGCTCAATACGATATAACGGTTGAGGTATATTGCTCTTGTTGAGAATGTTGAATACTGTTTTGGCTTGAAACCCTTCTTCCTGAAGGGCAAGTTTGATTTCGTTAATATCAACGTTGGGTTCGACGCCTTTGAGTACAACGATTAAGCCCTTACTACTTTTTAGCTGATATGTGTAGTAATTCTTTTTTACAGCATCAAATTCCGCTATTACTTTGCGATAATGAGTTTCGCTGTAGATTTGCACTTTTGTTTCCTCAATTTGGCCTTTGCGAATAGGAACAACATGGAAATTCTTTGGTCCTATAAGACTTATAATTTTAGAAATCAACTTATCTGAGTTGCGTTCTCTCAAGAAAATGGGCGGGGGTTTGAAATTTTTCTTGGAGATAATATTTTCGTCACTTTCATCACCTGAAAGCAGAGCGTATCTATTTTCCGAACTAATAGGGACAGTGTTCTGTTTTTGAATTTTTGTTGAATTCATTTGTTTTGAATTTTGCGGACTTCTCTTTCGCTTTACTACAGTAATGTAGCGATCAATACCAGTTTGAACAGCAACTGGTTCTTTATTAGTCATCGCACTAGTTGCTTTAACTACTGGGTCATGCACTTCAGTAGAAGTGCCGTTATTTGATTGCTTTGATGTTGTAGCTGTTGGTGTTACAGCAGGAGAAGCACATTGTACACTCCACGGTATAGAGGGAGATAGTATATCACGATAGAACAAATTATTTTTTTTGTCTGTATTTATTGTTGTTGCAAAATTTGATGAATTTTTAATATGTGCAGGCAAAAGATTTGCACTGTTACTTTCACTTGTGGAGTGTGTATCAACTGTTTTATTTGATAATGCACTTATCGGGGGGGGTTTGCGCGGGTGATTGCAAATTATTGTTTACACACACATTAACAGGCGATTGCCGTTGCCGGAGAGGAGAGCGCTGAACACTCATATTATAAACAAAATGTTTGCAAATTATATTATTATTTTATTTGTTTTTTTTTTTTCTAAAAATCAAAAGAAAGACGTCCACTCTTATTGGTGACTTTCGCGAAAATTTTACTTGGTGATGTGTTACTTCTCATCTCATATCATATGTACATATTTGTATGATCACATCCATGTTTCCATTGTTTTATGCTCTTGCTTTATTTGTTATTGCATATTTTTATTAAGATTTTTTTTTCGAATATGTTTTGATGTAAGTAGGTATATTTCATATTTTACACCAATCGTTTTCAATTCCTTTTTATATTTTGTTTTTTTAACATAAAATTTGAATATTCTGGTTAAGAAAATTATGCAGAAAATAACCAAGTTTAAAAGCGACTTTAATCAGATTTTGAAATATATAAAATAATAACACAAGAGTTCTAGCATTGATATTAGATAATATTTCAAAGTAGTTTAGGTTCTTTCTTAAAAAATTAATTAGGGATATTTGTATGTCTCAGATCTGGTTCGCACCTTCAAAATATACGTAATATATAGAGGTGAGTACTTGATTGGCAATAATTCACAATTACAAAAGACTTGAAAATATTGTCATTTTAGCATTAGAAATCTAATCAATTTCGTCTGCCATAATTCTGCACTATTCTGTGCACAACTGATTGTTATTTCTGCTTTCATTCACTAACATTTTGAGTGTTTGTTTAGTCGCATTAATGTGTTTTAAATGTTGATGTGACTCCTTAACACTTTATAAGTGATTGCCTACTTAATTATCTTTGATTGCAAACGCGTTCACTGGAAATTTCTGTGACCAGTATGCAGCACTTGAAATAATTACTAATACTTTTATATTCATATGGTATGGGTAAAAATGAGATTGAACTAAATGTTTTAAGTTTGTATTAATTCTAAGAATAATATGAGGAGTAGGTATTTAATAAAACCACAAAATGTAATCACTTGATTATCTATAAACAACATGTGTTTATTTCGTAAAAAACAGTGTAACTTTCCAGTAAATATTCAATGGAAAATATTATTAAAATCATAAAAACAAAAACACCGTACATTTAAATTGTACTAATTTATTACACGTGATACGTCTGTGTGATGTAACTACTCATTATATTAATTTGAAAAAATTGTTCCAAAAAGTTGTAAGAATTAATTAACGGTAATTAGCTAATAGTAATTAAAGTCCCCTTTCAACGAAATCAACGTTTTTTGTTTATTCTTTCTAAATAAAAACCAGTTGTGAGCATTTATAGAGAACGCACAGATTTATTTTAATATTAATTCACAAGTATTGATATTTTAAGCATATAATTATAATTCATGGAATATCCAACTCGTACATATAGCAATAAAGAAATTATATGGAATTCGAATTGCATTTTAATAAATTGAAATATAAATATTATAATAACCAGAAATATACATGCATGCCTTTGAGTATTAAAGTGAAGTGAATATGTCAGTTAAACTTAATGTATCAGATAATGTGTTATAGAAGAACTGTTTGTTATATTTGCATACTAAACTCTTTAAGATCCACTTGAGAATGAAGATAAACTTATGAACATAGAAAAATTACTTTACAAGTGTGCTCTCATGACCACTTTTTTCTTTTATTTCCACTACTTTGTAAAGGAGCTACATTAAGAAGTAGCTCATCAATTTTTGAAGAATAATGGTTATAATACTAATCTCAACCTGAGATATGGTTGACATATGCGAAGTATTTTGTATGTTATGGGTGTTTGAAATTTTGAGATAATTTCGAGGCGCGGTTTGTTGTCCTAAGCTGAAAAGTTCGAAAATTATGGCGGTTTAACTTTCTTTTTTAATTCTCGCAACTTTGTATGATAGCACCTTTAAGAAGTGGGCATGGTGCTTTCATGCCACATTATTTCCGTTAACGATATTAATCAAACTGTTAATTGTAATTGTAATTGCAATAGGCAAAAAATTACCAAATTTACGGTTTAAATTTAAAAGAAGTTCAGTAATTTTGTATGGGAGCTACCATAAACAATAGGCGCGGCTTGTCCATTTCTTGTAGATTTAGATACCCATATAATACTAATTCACAACTTAAACATGGTTGTCCTAGGCTAAATATTTTGTAAGTTATGAAACTTAAAAATTGTTGTTGAACTCCCTCGGCTTTGTATATGAGCTACATAAAGAAGTGGACGTGGCTTGCTGATTTTACTACTTACTTACTTACTTATGTGGCCATTACAACCGAAAATCGATTTAGGCCGAATCTAGCATGCTTCGCAAACCAAAGATACTTCTCTAATTGGATCAATTTAGAAATTCCAAGCGCTGACAAGTTCTCCAGTACTTGATCTTTCCACCGGAGGTTAGGTCTTCCTGTTCTGCGTTCTCCACCAGCGGGTTCCCGTACAATCCTAATTCACAACTTAAACATGGTTGTCCTAGGCTAAATATTTTGTAAGTTATGAAGCTTAAAAATTGTTGTTGAACTCCCTCGGCTTTGTATATGAGCTACATAAAGAAGTGGACGTGGCTTGCTGATTTTACTACTTACTTACTTACTTATGTGGCCATTACAATCGAAAATCGATTTAGGCCGAATCTAGCATGCTTCGCAAACCAAAGATACTTCTCTAATTGGATCAATTTAGAAATTCCAAGCGCTGACAAGTTCTC
This sequence comes from Megamerina dolium, assembly GCA_963854835.1. Lineage (NCBI taxonomy): Eukaryota > Metazoa > Arthropoda > Insecta > Diptera > Megamerinidae > Megamerina > Megamerina dolium. Next base: position 59,542,936 of record OY978526.1, on the reverse strand, counting down.
CAGTACTTGATCTTTCCACCGGAGGTTAGGTCTTCCTGTTCTGCGTTCTCCACCAGCGGGTTCCCGTACAATCCTAATTCACAACTTAAACATGGTTGTCCTAGGCTAAATATTTTGTAAGTTATGAAGCTTAAAAATTGTTGTTGAACTCCCTCGGCTTTGTATATGAGCTACATAAAGAAGTGGACGTGGCTTGCTGATTTTACTACTTACTTACTTACTTATGTGGCCATTACAACCGAAAATCGATTTAGGCCGAATCTAGCATGCTTCGCAAAGTAAAGATACTTCTCTAATTGGATCAATTTAGAAATTCCAAGCGCTGACAAGTTTTCCAGTACTTGATCTTTCCACCGGAGGTTAGGTCTTCCTGTTCTGCGTCCTCCACCAGCGGGTTCCGAATATAACACCTTCTTAGCCAGATCGTGTTCTTCCATTCGCTTGACATGAGCTAGCCAGCGCAGTCAGTGGCGGCATACAGCTCATATAGCTCATGGTTGTGCCTTATTCGATACTCGCCACTAACGCAAATAGATCTAAAGAAATTGTCCAAGCTTCGGCGCCATATGCAAGGATAGGCATGATGAGACACTTGTAGATTGTGGTTTTCGTTTCTCACGAGAGGGCCTGACTTCTCAATTGCTTCCTTAGCCCAAAGTAGCACCTGTTAGCTAGAGTGATTCGTCGCAATATCTCCAGGCTGATGTCATTACTGGTGTTAAAGCTGGTTCCAAGATAGATAAAGTCCTTCACTACTTCAAAAGCGTAGTTATCAGCAGTGACGTGCTGTCCAAGACGCTGGGACTCTTTGTTTGTTGATACTAGGTACTTCGTCTTGCCCTCGTTCTCCGTGAGACCCATTCGACGCGACTCTCTTTTCAACTGTGAGAATGCTTCATTGACTGCTCTCATGTTCATGCCGCTTATGTCAATATCATCGGCATACGCCAACAGCATGACACTTTTGTTGAAGATAGTGCCATTATGTCGTAGATCAGCAGCTCGTATTATTTTCTCCATAATAAGATTGAAGAAGTCGCAAGATAACGAATCATCTTGTCTGAAACCCCGTTCGATATTGAACGGCGGAAAGAGGTCCTTCCTAATTTTCACTGCACAACGGGAGATACACGGTATCATTCTGCAAAGCCGACTGAGCTTCGCATGAATACCGAACTCAGACATAGTTGTGTAGAGGTAATCCCTTATCGGACTGTCGAAAGCGGCTTTATTATCGACAAACAAATGGTTTGTGACGATCTGTTTTTCTTGGGCCTTCTCCAGGATTTAGCGCAGTGTGAAAATCTGGTCGATGGTGGATTTACAAGGTATGAAGCCATTCTGCTAAGGTCCAATCGGGTTGCTAAGAATATGCTCGATAGAACCTTGTATGCGATGTTAAAAATACTTATTCCACGGTAGTTGACGCAAATTGTGGGGTCTCCATTCTTATGTACGGGACAAAGAACACTGAGTATCCAATCAAGCTTATGAGGTGCATGCTACTGAGCAGCTCATCGCCTTCGGTCGTAAGCAACTCGGCAGGCAGGCCATCAGCACCTGCAGCTTTGTTTTTCAGCCTATATATCCTCATCAGGGTTGGGTGGTGCAACATCTATACCATCATCCGTGATTGGGGAGTTAGGGAGATCTCCTCCACTGGCGGGATTATTCGATGCGTTGTCATTCAGTAACGTGGAGACATGTTCCCTGCATAAGCTCAGTACTCTCTGGAAATCTCTAACCAGATTCCCATTGTTGTCACGACAGAAAGAGGCTTCGGGGTTTAAACCGCCATTCAAGCGCTTGCCCTTCTCAGAGAATTTTCGAGTCTCAGTCCTGTCTCTACACATCTCGATTTTCTTACGCCTGAAAAGATATCTCTCCGCACTCCTTTTCTATCTGTACCGCTCTCTAATAGCTTGGGTGGCACATGCACGCAGGGTTTTTTCTGTAGGCGACGTCTTTCTCTGCGGCAGCGTCGCGACACTCTTGATCATACCACTCATTCCTCAGAGGCCGGTAGAATCCGATTACCTCCTTAGATGCAGTAGTCATGGAGTGGCATATGTGTGTCCACTGTGCACATGTATCATCAAGTGGGTGAGTGTATTCGAGTGGTAAAAGCATTTGATGTCTCTGATGATTGCAGCTTATTGACATCAAGCTTCCTCTGTGTGGGAATTCGTTTGTTCTTTCGGACACATAAACGTGTTCCCAGCTAAGCTGCAACAAGTTAATGATCCTAGTCGATGTCGGCACCACGGATCAATTTCACGTCCATCACAATGGAAGCATGCCTTCCGTCAATCATCACGTGATCAACTTGGTTTTTCGTTCGTTGATCTGAAGACAGCCACGTCCCTTTATGGATGTCAAGATGCTGAAATCTGGTAATATGGTAATTACCATGTTTCGTGCTACGGCGAAGTCGATCAGCCTCATTCCGCTATCGGAAGTGTTCTGGTGGAGGCTGTATTTTACGAGAGCTGGACCAAAGGTGCTTTCCTTGACCACCCTGATTTTATGTCAGCTTACTTCCGACTACCATATTAATCTGAGTGTCTAATATGGTTCTCTTAGACTGAAGATTGACAAAGTTGCAGCGGTTTTAATTTAAAAGAATTTCAGTCACTTTGTATGGGAGCTACTATAAAAAGTAGGCGTGGCTCGCCCATTTCTTGCAAGGTTACGTAGTAGTATGATATAACTGTAAGTTATAGCTCCGGAGATTGCTTCAAGTGGTTACAAACATTTGACCGAAATGAATATTCCTTGCATATACTTATACGTTGTATAAAAATTGTCTATGGAAGTAGGTTAGGTAATACTGGCGCATATATAGCCCTATTACTCTTCATCTGATGCAGTTATCTTGCAGAAATTGTGATTCTCGTCAGCCATGCATATACTTTTTTATATCTGCCACGACATATCTGATCTAAAGGTGACGTTCGTTGTTTTTTAACCATTAAGATACACTAAATTGTGTTCGAAAGAGAGAACAGCCATACAAAATAAAGACAAGCATTCAAGATTTATAGAGTGTGGCTCTTCCCCAGGCCGATTGCCAGGCTGATAAGGACTATGGAAGTTTTTGAACCTCTCGTTTTATGGTTGCAACAAAAAACCCTGTGACTACATATATATATATATATATGTATATATATATATATATATATATATATATATATATATATATATATATATATATATATATATATATATATATATATATATATGTATATATATATATATATATATGTATATATATACCGTTCGAAAGAAAAATCTTTTCGATATTAAATTTGTTATGCATGAGCCGGAGATTGAACTACAACCTACAGACCAGAAGGCCAACACACTAACCACTGAACCACGGCACACACATGATCATACCGATCATAGAGTAGTATAAAATGGAAGCATAGTATAACTAACAAAGTACGGCAATCGTAATATATGTTCTCCTGTCAAAAACAAGATATGCCAAAACTTGTGCAGGTTTTATCAAAAATATGTGTCAAAATATAGATGTCTTGATTTTCCTCTATATACTTATTTCAAAACGAGGGCATCAAAATTCCTCTTTGGGGATACTCTACTTATTTAATTGTACTATAATATCGAAGTATGTACTTTTGTTAAAAGAAAAATATTGACAAATAAGAATCTGACAGAAGAGATTTGATTTCGTGAGAGTCGCTCAATAATAGGTTGAACTTGTTCATTACATCATTGAAACAAATAGAAAAAATGAAATTAAATGAATTTTAACTAATTAATTCAAAACACTTGTACGCAGAAAACAAAAATTTATTTGAAAATTATGTTGTACCGATAATTTCTTACTGTCGTAATAAAAAAAACGGCTAAATAAAATCAGATTATTTTAATTTACACACACATTTTGCATTTAACTGATAAGATCACAACATCATTACAAATTTATAGCTGATGCAATAAATCATAAAATGGGCATTTCTCAGAAGTTTTCAACCAAAAGGAAAACCATTTTAAATACCTTCATATTTTTTAAACATATATAAATGAAGCTTAGATACAGCAATAGTGACATGGAAATGAAAAGTGTCTGCTGAAGTTCTTAGAGCAAATACTCTACCGTGCCCTTAGGCTTTATTTTCCTTCATATTTTAAGTCTAGTAACATATTGTTGCATCCACAATGCACGAAATCCCCATTTGACATATAAATATGTTTATAATAGTCCATTAATATTTAAATGAATTAAAAGAAAATATTTGTGTATAAAATGTGTTTGTTAATTATGCATAGATTACTAAACGGAAACAGGATTTGAACATTTTTAGCGTGAACCACCACTATCCACAAATACATAGACACAAAAAATATATTGTGGAATATTTTTTTGTATTATTTTGATAAATTTAATTATAGCATAATTCATTAATAATAATCATGCTTTAAGTACATTCACACTGATAATTCATGGACTTGATAAAGAAAGAAAACAAACTAAATAAAATACAATATAACGAACGACTGAATAAATAAATAAATATGTATGTATGTATGGTATTTTGAAATGAACTAATGAATATGAAATTATCAAGGGTATAAATACATACATAAATAAATACATTGTTTGTATGTATGTTAGTATTAGCACAAAAACACAATTCATTTTATTTGCAAATATGAACATATCATATAACAAGGCTACATCGTATTTATTATAGTATCATATATGTGTAACTATTATTTTGTAACCACAATAGAGAATAAATATTTCCTTTCAAAAAGCAGTAAATGTAATGGCAAAAAGAATAAACATGTATAGTGAACGGCTTTCCTTTATTTTTAAAATCTATTTTGTCCTTTTCCTTTGTGTATTATTATTATTATTATTATTATTATTATTAGTAATAATAATAATAATAATACGTCGTTTATTATACGAATATTTTTATAATCATACCTCTATGCATATGAGATCAAAAGAAAAAATATTGAATGCATGATTATAATACTTCCAATATACATATTTATACGTATATCATAATTGCACATATCGTATATCTTTATATATAGCTAGGACTGTCTATACCACTGAGCCATTGAAAATTTAATTCAATGTGAAAAATAAAAAAGCAGAACAACAATCACCATCACAACGAAAAATTAATAAAAAAAAAAAAAATAAATATGTGGCACTTAAAGCCCCAAAGGACTCATTGGCCGAGCTTCTCTTCCATTACTGTTGTGCGTCTTAAATTTGGACAGTATTAGAAGGGACCTACTTATTTTAGCCGGTTCCGAACGGCAGAACACTTGTGACATCACTTTTTCTGAGCTTTGTCACAGAGTTCTTTAAGAAGCTTTTTCATGGCAAGTTGTTACTGTCGGAAGAATTGCCAATTGCTTGCCGACAGGTGGGTACCATTCGAAAGAAAAATCTTTTTCGATATTAAATTTGTTATGCATCAGCCGGGGATTGAACCCACGACCTACAGATCAGAAGGCGAACACACTAACCACTGAGCTACGGCACCCGAAAAATTAATTCTTGTTAATAAATATCTTATCGTTAATCGTTATTTAAATCATAATACTAACATTAACTATTAATGATTTATGCTTTTTTTATTTTATTTGTTGGCTTGAATGATAAATAAGCTCATGATAATGATTGATGCTGATGCTGATAATGGATAATAGACATAATCGATTGTTTAATACTTGTTTTATAAATTAACTTTTGAAAATGACATGAACTTATTGAACACATTTTTTCTTCATTAAATCTTCTAAATGAAATGAATTTGGCTTGACAAAGAAATCGTTGCATGCCAGGTGCCTCTTTCGCATATAACATGTAATTTTTACTCCTTCTTGGCCTTCATATAACAAGAAAGCCAAAACAATGAACATATTAATTTAATTAGTATTATTCGCAGAAACTTTTACAAATCTGCATACAGCTAACCGTTGAGTTACTTTATATACTGTTTAGAAACATAATGTTGTCTTTTATAACTTCTCGAGTCGATTTTCTGAAATACGTAGAAGACATTCAATTCAATCTTATTCACAGTGCTTGCTCAGTCCTATCAAGTGAGAAATGCTTTTCTAGCAAAGGTTGAAGCATTTTTATTCGGCACTCGATGATGGACGTAGAAGAATATATCAGACATAGAGACCTAAATCTACTTTTCCTGAAATATGTCTGAGACAGGAAGTTTTTGAAATGTACTTGATTTCATCATTGAATGCTGTGCAAAAAACTATGATTTCATCATTATGTATGCAAACTTAGAATAACAATAAACTGAAACGATGGTCAAATTAACTTAACCTAAATTAACAAAAATATATTATACAAATTCTACACATGATGATTATGATAATGATGACGACATTGTTGATAATACTTAAATATAGAATAATACGATACATAGACAAGCTACATAAATTGTTGATTATTATCTTGCCTTTAAACGTTTTAATTCTTATTCTATTAATAGCTACATTCATTCATTGATTATTATTCTATGATATTGATGGAGAATAAAAAATATGTAAAAATTGATTGCTAAATATGACAATATAATGAAATTATATAATATTAATTATATTTACTTAAAAATATATATAGGTATTGTACTATTAAAGATAATTTTTTAGTTCCCAATCAACAAACAATAATAAATATTTAATACCCGTATTTGCATGTTTTGATCATATTTAAATTAATTAAGCACACTATTTGAAGGAATATTTTTCCAACAATAAACTATAAACTCTTGCTGAAGTGCAAAAGAAGCCAAAAATATTTATTATGATACGGCGAAATATTGTGCTTGAACTGTGTAAATACATACAACGAGTACCTACTATAGGTGCATATGTATGAATATCGTAATTGACACAATACTACTATACAATAATCTGTCTGCGATTATTGGAATAATTCTAAATTATAATCAAACGTATAAATTTATCGATTAATAACCAAAGGTAATTCACCTGAACCTTCACATTTATATGAGCATTATAATGCCAGTAAGTATATGTGCGAGATAATTAATTAAATATTTATTTTGAAATGAATTAAATCGCATTTGGCTCCGTCTTCTTTTTCTTCGTTTCTGCTCTTCCTCTTCGGTGGTTTTTCACACCCATGTGTAACTTTTAATTAGAACACAAAACAATATGAAAATAAAAAAAAAATAAAAAAATTATTTTTACTTAATAATAATAAATATGATCGTAATAATATGAAATACAACATACATTTTTTATGCATATATTCATGTATATTCATGTTTTTTAGGCGTGCCAAAGAATACAAAGAAAAAGAAGAAAAAAAATATAACAATAATAATAAGTGGGAGGTGATTGATAATATCAGCTTCCATAGAAAATACCAAGAAAACGAAGAAAAATATACGTAAAAAATATATCCATATACACTTCAAATCATAAGCTTGAAAAAACATACATAAGTAATAAAATTCTGCATAAAAGAACAATTGAAAATCTATAAATTTGAAATAAACCCCGACATAAATACATACATAGCAGATTAAAATAATAAAACAAACAAATAAAATATGTGATGTGCTACACTGCGTTTATATATGTACGTATTTGTATACAAAGTATTAGCATTTACAACAAAAACAACAAGTAAGAAAAAGAATAAAAAAATTGTCACTAGTCAATAGTATGCTGGTAGTGGTTTGTTCTTTGATCATGTGAAGTCTGTATCTCTATACTAGCGATGCCAATCCCGGTATCTCAAAGACATTAATGTTACCTTAAATGTTAATTTGTCAAAAACGGGACTAGTCGCGATGAATTCCGACATTGTTGGATTTTATTAACCTCCAAAAAATACAAATAATTTTTTATTCAGTGACGTAGTTCGTCATCAACAACACAATTTTAATTTTTTTTTTTTGACTATTTGCATAAAAATTTAACGAATCATATTCTTCTACGGTTAAAACTCACCATTTATGAAAACGTTCTACATATAATCAGGCAAACAAATACCATAAATTTGAAGGGAAATTTATGAATTATTTGCTGGCATACAAAATATTTTAAACGAATATTTAAAATTATCCTTTGCAAATAGATATAAGTATATAGATTATACATATGCCGTAGCTCATTGGTTAGTATCCCCGGCCGAAGCAAAACCAATTTAATATCAAAAAGATTTTTCTTTCAAACGGTACCCACCTGTCGCCAAGCAATTGTCAATTTTTCCGGCAGTAATAATTTGCCATGAAAAAGTTTCTAACTCTGTGATAAAGCTCAGAAAAAGTGATGTCGCAAGAGTTCTGCCATTCTAAATAGGCTAAAATAAGTAGATCCCTTCTAATAATAAAATTTAACACGCACAACAGTGCTGGAAGAGAAGCTGGGCCAAAGACCCCTGCGGAGCTTTAAGTGCAAAATATGTATTTTTTAAATATTTTTAATAATTAACCCTCTAGTGCCCAAGACCGCCTCTAGACGGGCAAAATTCAAAACATCCTTATTCGCTTTCCGCATTCCTCTGTGTCTTCGTTTTGCGTTTTTCTAATTCGGGGAAGTCCAAAAATTAAGTTCGTTGCGTTTGTAATACATGCCAGCGCTTGCGTCAGCTGCTGCAGTCATTTGAATTTGAAAGTTTGTGAAGTTCGGACGCAATAATTATTTTGTAAAAAAAGCGAATTAAAAAAAATTTTCAAAATATTTTAAAAAGTTCACGCCTGGAAAAAAAATTATTGGCGTGTTGCTGATAGTGTCTAGAACGCAAAACACAAAACACATATTAAAAAAGTTTTCGTTAGCTTTTTATTGCTTCTATAAGGTATCCCGTCTAGAGGCGGTCTTGGGACAATTCGGGGAAAAAAAAATATAAGGTAAGTTTGAAAGTGGAACAACTCAAGACATATTTAAGTCCAAATAATTGCTTCAGTAGACATGGAACGACGACAAATGCATAAGCTATCAGCTCTTTCTGATGTGGAGATTGAGAAATTTTTGAATTCGATTGATTTTGACTTTGATACGGACGGCGAAGAAGAATTGGAGGACGATTTGACAGATGATGTTTGCGATGCAGCGTTTCCTGTCAATGAGGAAGATCAAGAAGCGATTGAAAGAGCGGTAAATATGTCGGATTCTATGTTGGCTTCAGAGATTTGTGTAACTTCAAGTGGAAGTCCTGCTCCGTTGGCGAAATTGTTGTCACCCTCAACTTCGATTGCATCGAATTCACCTCAAGCACAGAAACGCAAACGCAAAGCGCCTGCTGAGCATGATATTGCTCACGCTGAAGAAAGTACAAAAACCGAATTTGTAGGATCTGTTTTGGATAAAAAAAAAATAAATAAATATGTGACACTTAAAGCCCCAAAGAGCTCATTGGCCGAGCTTCTCTTCCATTACTGTTGTGCATCTTAAATTTGGACAGTATTAGAAGGGACCTACTTATTTTAACCGGTTCCGAACGGCAGAACACTTGTGACATCACTTTTTCTGAGCTTTGTCACTGAGTTCTTTTAGAAGCTTTTTCATGGCAAGTTGTTACTGTCGGAAGAATTACCAATTGCTTGTCGACAGGTGGGTACCATTCGAAAGAAAAATCTTATCGATATTAAATTTGTTATGCATCAGCCGAGGTTTGAACCACGACCTACAGATCAGAAGGCGAACACACTAACCACTGAGCTACGGTTTTGGATATAGATCCAAAATCACCGCTTTTCAAAAAGATGTTGTGGCGCCAAAAGAACTTAGTCTTGGATAAATCTGCGATTTCCTTTACTGAGTCCGACCTCGGTGTTCTCAAAAAGCTTGATACGCCATTCAAGTGTTTTGAATACTTTTTGAATGATACCATCATTGAGCATATTACCCAGCAAACAAATTTGTATACTGCCCAAAAAGATGTCAATACTTCGTTTTCAACAACCAATTTGGAAATTCGACAATTTATTGGCATTTTATTTTTTATGTCAGTTTTTCGCTACCCAAATGTTCGTTCATTTTGGGGTGAGTATGCGTTTGGAACAGTTCAGACCATAATGTCAAAAAATCGCTTTGAACAAATACGAAGCAATTTGCATTTCAACGATAATAGTAAGTTGCCCTCCAAGGATTCTGCCGACCACGATCCTTTATACAAAATACGACCAATCGTGAATCACTTCAATGAGAAGTTTCAGTCAGTTCCGATGAGTCAACGCTTATGTGTGGATGAACAAATGTGTGGAACGAACATGAAGACCTTCCTTCGACAATATTTACCAAACAAACCACACAAATGGGGAGTGAAATGCTTCAATTTGTGTGACTCCTCTGGCTTTTGCTATAATTTCGAGATATATTGCGGCGCAGGAGACAACGTTGTTCAAACTGGCTCACCAGATCTTGGTGCGTCAGCAAATGTAGTCGTTCGATTGTCACGCAATGTTCCGGATTTCAAAAACCACATTATCTACTTCGACAATTATTATACTTCTTTGCCGCTTCTTGTATATCTCAAATCCCGGGGAATATTTTCTTTGGGAACTATTCGCTCTAATCGCATTTCAAATTGTAAGCTGCCAACTGACAGCGATCTCAAGAAACAAGTGCGTGGATATTCTACTGAATTTTGTGGATCTGCATCAGGAGTCGAAATGTCTGACGATTTGGAAGGACAATAAGGCAGTGCGACTTGCTTCGACTTACGCGGGCACTAAGCCTTTCCTGAATGAAACGAATTCAAAAGGTCAGGTTTCACGTTTTGTGCGCTCTGAAAAAAAGTACGAGGACATAGATTGCCCTAATGTAATCCACGAATATAATAGCAACATGGGTGGTGTCGACTTAATGGACGGACTTATTGGTCGATATAAAATTCCAGTTAAGAGCAACAAGTACACATATCGACTATTTACACATATGCTTGATTTAGCCATGATAAACGCTTACATTTTGTTCCATCGAATCAACAAGCCCGACGCTAATAATGCAAAATACCAACTGCCAAACTTCCGATCAGAGGTCGCATACGTGGTTTGCATGCTACAAACTCCTTATCTGCCAAAAGGACCAGGGCGCCCACGACAAGTTGCTGAAAAGGAAAAGAAAAACACAGGGAAGAAAACTTTCCTACCGCCTAATGATGTACGTTATGATGGCGTCGAGCACTTTCCGATGTTTTTATCACGCGCTGGCAAAAAAACCTGTAAGCTTCCTGGTTGCACTTCCGAAACTCAAATTGTATGCCGTAAATGTAATATAAACCTATGCCTTTCCCAGCAAAAAGACTGTTTCTACGATTTTCATCACAAATAAGTAAACGAACTTTTTGTACACAAATATTTTGTATTTTTGTAACTTTAAATTATTTTTTTTATTGTTATTTCTTTTGTTTTTTGAGCCTTTCTTTATTTTTTTATAATAAAACGTGTAAACAACAAAATTTTTTTACTGAAATTTTTTTTGGCCTACTTTCCCAAAGCCGCCTCTAGGCGGTCCAAGGTTTTAGTCCTATAAAACTCGATTCGTGCAAAAGTAACATTTTTTCCAGAACAAACCTTTACTTTTAAGACATAATGAACTCAAAAATAATTTTTTTCTGCGAAAAAAAAATTTGGGCACTAGAGGGTTAATAAACAGATACTGTACCGAATAGAGGTTATTTGAGGTTATGAACGATACTGCTTAAAAGTTTTGGTAGTCAATCCTTCAGGGTTATGTTATTCAAGTTTTCTTCAGTGCAAATGCAGAGGTCACTATGCGAGTTACAATCTTTCCTTATTTCATAAAGTTTATATTGACATGTACTTAAGTTTTCGTTTTTAATTTTAGTAAAAACATTTTTTCGCTTATTAAAAATTTTTCTCAAATTAACTGTTTCTGGCTATTTTAATTTCTTTATTCTTTAACATTTGTTATTTTCTTTATTTCTTCTAACTCTTGTTCTGTCAGAATAAAAGAGTTAACTACTCCTACCTTTGCCCACAGCATATTCGATATTAGTTAATTCATATTTAATTATCTTAAGTCTATACATTATGTTTTGTTCTAAATCTAAATGTGTCTTATCATCTGATTTAATAATATTCAAGATATCATTCGTGACATTGGTCAAAAGGTTTATTTAAATCATTGCCTCTATATTGATAATTTTTTTATTTGATTTGGCCTAAGTACCTATATTTGATTAGAAGTATAGCGGTACGGTGTATTGTTGCTAAATTTCTTTATTTCAATTTTCGTTTCGCATATGTACTTACAATAACAACAAAATATAATTGCATTGGCTAGCAGTTATATACAAGAAAAAGAATTGCAACAACAATTGTATACTATTTTCTATTGAAAAATACCCACGGAGAAAAATAGTCACTCTCGACCCTAAGTTGCTGTAGTGCGAACAAACACAATACAATTAATTTCTTTTTGTGTGTGATAATATAGTACAAGTTGTGGAAAGTACTATACAATGATTCCCAAGCCTTTATTCGGTCACGCGGTTACACTCATATAAATATTATATACGTGTATTTATATACTTAAATACCGCGTACTGCCATAAGTTTTCCCACTGGTTCCACCTAACTTTACTAAGGAATACTACGTCATTCCTTGCCAGATACACTTTGGCAACCCATTTTAGATAAATCGTGCGAACAAGCAACATAACTAGATTCGCCAGCATTTCTCTCTCGTTTTCAAATTTTATTCCATAATTACCTCGGCTATTCTTCAAATTACTAATCAAATGTCAGCTCTCAAAACTCTTCAGAGCTACCGCGGAAGAGGTTATAACAGAGGAAGTAGCTGAAGACGTTGACGTTAGTCAAATTAAAGAGGCATATAGAAAGTACCTAACCTCTTATGTCCGGTGCCTTTCTGCAACCAACACACATCTGCACGAGCTGAGTTCCGAAGTGTCATCCCTCTTCCCGGCAATTCAGAATCCACCCGTTGAGAGAGTAAATAATGAATATTCATTTCCCCCTATTCAATTGCCGCCATGTGACGCAGAATGCTTATACGGGGATTATGTATCTTGGCCGAGCTTTAGTGATATGTTTACGGACCTATATCGAAATAACCCCCGGTTATCCCCAGATGAGAAATTGTACCACTTACTCGTGGAGAGGAGTATAGCATCATTAAGTCGACTCCCCTGACTAATGATGGCTTCGCGCTCGCTTGGTACAATCTTAAAAATACAAAAGGATACTTATAAATATACAGTTAAAGAGACTTTCCGGCATACAATCGGTTACAAATGCAACCGGTCCCAATTTAAAGCGCTTACAGCGCACAACTAACAACTGCATCAAAAACTTGAACTTTTTCAATGTTGACACGTGTCACTGGGATGCGATTTTCGTGTACTTATGTTCAACAAAACCCCCCGATACAACCTTGTGTCTATGGGAGCAATCGTCGAAAGATAAGCGTGAAATTTCGAAGTGGAGTGATTTTGACGCTTTCTTATCTGAGCGTTATCAGACACTCGCACAATTACAATAACAGTAAAAGCCGATTTACGTGTTCATCGTGCCGACAGAGACACAATTCCCGACTTCATGGGATAGAGAATGCTTCCAGCATTCGTTGAGAATTAACTTCCACGTCAACTCCTACTGAAACATCAGCTAAACGTTCTTGTCCGCTTACTTGTTCTTCACTGCCGCAAGCTTTTGCTAAGGAAAAACTCAATACAATTTTGGATGCAACTCGCACCATGTGAACTCTCCATCCAGTGAATTCGGCATATCTTCGAACATTTGCATCGTTCCACAATAAAATCAGTTTCAAAAAAACCCCACGTTCGTCTCCTCGTGATCGATGCGGAAATAATTATCGAAAACACGCTACAATTCCCTATAAATCCCTCCAAACAACTAAGATTTTTTTTTCGTTAAACACTGCTATTTCGAAGACAAGCTACCCGCTATATAAAGGCATTCACCCCTTATGACAATGCACACAGTTCTCTAAAATTACTGTTGAAGAGAGAACACTCTATGTGCGTAAGTATAGATTTTGTGTAAACTGCTTGGCACAGCGAGTTATCTTGCCGACTTTGTGGGAAGCAACATCATTCCCTGCTTCACAGAGCACGGCATGACCCGAAAGCAAAGCGGAATGTTCGCCGCTATACAATCCTAACTCCAGCTGCAAAGGAGCGATCTTACATATCGCATGCAAGAAGAAGACAACTCCCGTCCTAGATGACTACAACACATAATCCGTTTCATACAACGATATTCAATAGAAAGGTGAATTCAAATTATCACTCCTCAGAGATAGGTTGTTCAATCAACGAGATAATTTGTACTCGAATGCCAATGAATTCGATCCCGCCTAAAACTGGCCTCCCGAGATTATTGTCACGTAAAATGTGGGTGGGTAGCTCAGTGGTTAGTGTGTTCGCCTTCTGATCTGTAGGTCGTGGGTTCAATCCCCGGCTGATGCATAACAAATTTAATATCGAAAAGATTTTTCTTTCGAATGGTACCCACCTGTCGGCAAGCAATTGGCAATTCTTCCGACAGTAACAACTTGCCATGAAAAAGCTTCTTAAAGAACTCTGTGACAAAGCTCAGAAAAAGTGATGTCACAAGTGTTCTGCCGTTCGGAACCGGCTAAAATAAGTAGGTCCCTTCTAATACTGTCCAAATTTAAGACGCACAACAGTAATGGAAGAGAAGCTCGGCCAATGAGTCCTTTGGGGCTTTAAGTGCCACATATTTATTTTTTTTTTTAAATGTGATGTTAGAATTGTGGCCAGACCCGTATTATGTAGCAAGGTTTTGTCAGAGTACCCGATTCTGACAATCCCGCAAATCTAACATCTCGAAGAAAGATATTTCTCTCCCGTAAATCTGGTCTACGGCCAGCTCTTACATCTTCATACTTTCAACAAATCCTTCTGTCTACCACGGAAGAAAGAGTACTTTATAAAATGGCAAATTGTATACGATATGAAAACCCCCAGAAGCAACTGATAGATTGCATATCACGACATTCTCGATCCTTGAATGGTACTTGTTGTAGTTACAACTCCTTATCTCGTGAGATGATAAGATATACACCAATCAACACTAAACAGCATTTAGCATCTCTCCCTAAGGACTTTTTTCACTTCAGTGCAATACGAGTAGTTTCAATATCTCTATCACCTCATCGTATCGAGTTGAATAAGAAATATATCACGCAGTGAAGAGCCCATCCATTATCAACCAATCGTGAGATACTTTTGTACCACTTCCTGTTGCGTATTTCCGTTGCTAATAGGCTGGTTCTCATAATTTTAAACTTTTTAGGAAAGAAATTTAATTTTGTTATGTATCCCCTAAATTTGTATATATTTCTTTTCTAAATTGTAATTTCCCTTTCTCTCTCTATCTCTACCTGAGGTAGGGGTTTCGTCTCCTTTGCAGTATCCCTGCAAGGAGGGCGAAATGTCGCCTGTAATGGTTTATACGCTGGGTCAAATTTTGGCATACTCTTTCCAAAATATCGGCCGGTATCTCACGAATAAATTCTTAAATATTGGCTTCAAGTGCGTTAACCGTTGCGGGCTTGTTGCTATAGACATGAGCGCTCGCCACTTAAAGTAACGTTCCTGCGTTCGTCGTTCCATTAGAAATGAGCTTCGTCCCTGAACACAATTTTCCGATAAAAAAGTGGATCTTCATCCAACTTTGCCAGAGCCCATTCACCAAAAGCAGGTAGGTCGTGTAGCTTCAATTCTTGGACCAGTTGTATTTGAAAAGGTTTTAGACCCAAATCCTTCCGCGAAATTTTCCACGTAGTGGAGTAACAGAGGCCCAATTGCTGCGAACGGCGCCGAATCGATAGTTCACGGTCATCAACAACACTGGCGGATACAGCTGCCGCACTCTACGTATGCGTGTTGGTGGTTTAATGTCTAATAATGTAAATTTGGTGCGAAATTTAGTCACAAGATTCCGAATAGCCACCTCATTAGGTCGCCCAAGCTGGCCATAAAATAGATGAAATACACTATGCACTTTCCTAACCGAGAATGAATTTTTATAATAAAATTCAATAATCTGCAAGCGTTGTTCGTTTGTAAGTCGATTCATGGTTAAAAAATAGACCAAACTGAACATGTTTGACAGTAACATGTTACACGAAAACAGTTGAGATGGCAAAAACACTGTTGCCAAAAAAAAAGTTGTTAAAAAATCACCCTGTACTTAAAAGTCAATAACCCCATAACTGGCCAGGAGCAACCACCACTAATATTTCATACCTGGTAAACAATTTTTGGATTTGATAACTTTGAAGAACATTTTGCTAAGTGTTTCTAAGGGAGTCTATATATGAGTAGAACTCTATGTTGTATGATATCACTTGATAAAAATATTAAAATATGCCATAAATGTTAGCATAGTTCGGACATGTTCAAAGAAATTTCCTCAATGTTCTATTCAGTTCTAGTTCCATTTAAAAAAATGCATAACATAAGTTCTTATTCTGCTCATTAATGAAATCGTATCTAAATTAATTTTTATACCCTGCATAATGCAATATGCATGGTATATTCATTTCGGTCAGATGTTTGTGTCCACTTGTAGGAATATCCGGAGATATAGACATAGATATATATTCGTGATCAGCGTCGATTAAATTTTCGATTTAACGATGTCCGTCCGTCCGTCCGTCCGTCTGTCTGTCTGTCACCTGGCTGGTTCGCACGATAACTTGAGTAAATATTGAGCTATTTCGATGAAATTTGGCATAAGTAATCTATGATCCAAGGGTACGGAGGGGAGTGATATTGGGCATGATCGGTCAATAACCACGCCCACACCAAGCATTCAAAGCGACTAACCTCGAAATTTTCAAAATCTTTAACTTGCTATAACTCACATAATATACCACTTGGGACAAGAATATTTTGCACAGAGACTTATACTATACTACTATATAACCTCACTAAAAGTGGATGAGCCACGCCTACTTTCTAGCGTAGCTCCCATACAAAGTGTCTGTACTTCTTTTAAATTGAAACTGCTGTAACTTCTACAATCTTCTGTCTAGAATAACCATAATTGACACTTAGATTAACACGGTAGTCAGAAATAACACGGCAGAAAATCAATATGCCACGCCCACTCCTTTTTGGGTCTCCCATACAAAGTTGCGGAAATTAAAAAAAATGTTACCGGTTATAACTTGCAAACTATTCAGCGTAGAATAACGAGATTTAAGGTGTGGATTAGTATTGTACGAGCAACTAGGCTTACAGAAAATGGGCGCACCACGCCCAGTGTTTATCGTAGCCCCCATACAAATTTTAAATTGAAACAGCTGTAACTTCGGCAATCTTCTGTCTAGAATAACCATAATTGACACTTAAATTAATATCGTAGTCTGCAAAAATCTGGCAGAAAATCAGTGTGCCACGCCCACTCCTTCATGGGTCTCCCATACAAAGTCGAGTGAATTAAACTAAAATGTTAAGCTCCATAGCTTACAAACCATTTAGCCTAGGACAACGAGACTTAGGGTATGGATTAGTATTGTACGAGCAACTAGGCTCACAGAAAATGGGCGCACCACGCCCAGTGTTTATCGTAGCCCCCATACAAATTTTAAATTGAAACAGCTGTAACTTCGGCAATCTTCTGTCTACAATAACCATAATTGACACTTAACTTAATATCGTAGTCGGAAATAATCTGGCGAAAAATCAGCGTACCACGCCCACTTCTTATTGGGGCTCCCATACAAAGTTGAGGAAATTAAACAAAAATGTTAACCATCATAACTTAGAAACTATTCAACGTAGGACACCAAATTTAAGGTGTGGATTAACATTGAAAAATTAATTGGATTTACTAGAAAGTGGTAAGCCACGCCCACTTTTTATATAGCTCTCATACTAAGCCTCGGAATTATCTTAAAATCCTTTTACTTCGTCAAAGTCTACCATATTTCGGGTGTAAATTAGTAGTATATGCAAAAATTGTTTCTCGAAAAGTGGAAATAAAACAAAAGTTGGATATTCGAGTAAACTTTTTATATATAAATCTACATATGCAGGGTATAGTTAGGAGATTTTTTTTAATATCATTGCTTATTGAAATTATAAACTCATTCGCGCATTTAATAGAATAACAAATACGAATAAACACACACATATATTTATTCCATACATGGTGAAAAAAAATATATTCGAAAAATAAAACGATTAGAGTTATTTTTACACAATACTAATGCTTCTGCTTAAATACGATTTCCACATGACTTTGCAAATATGTATGAACGTGTATTAGTTATTTGAAATTTGTTCTTCTCCCGAGTCGAATACACTTCGTATTTATCTACATTAAGGATGTCCAAAAAATGTCCAAGGTTGGGTTCGGAACACCTTCTAAAATTTTTCCTTTTGTCGAAAGATGTACTGACGCTAAACTTAGCGTTTCTAAGTACAAATTTAGAGTATGCTCATAAAATGATTATATTGTACTTGAAAAGTACTTTGTACTCGTACATATGTTAACAAACATATGGTTAAGCAACCTATGAACATCTCAAATTTAAATTAGTTTAAAAAATATGACAAACTCTAGTTGTCATGGCACCAGTAGCTTTGCCAGTAGAAGGAGTTGGTTGCCGAAGCATCCTAGATTCGGTCTAAATTGATTAATGGTTGTAATGGCTACATAAGTAACTAAGTATGATAATATATTTGTAAATTTCAAAGGGATTCAGCAACGCGCAGACGTGTTTATGAGCACTCTGTATTGGTTACTGTAGAAAATTGAATATTGTTATTGATATTACAAATACTACGATGAAATAATTTTTCCCATTCAAAAATTGGACCACTTGAATGAACATTTGAGCCTATCATTGACGCAATTGTTAAGCTTATTTAAACTGTTTTACTCATTTGTTATGCCATTTTGCACACACAGTGTATATATTAAATTTCATATAATTTATATACTCGTATATATATATATTTTTTCTTAAATATAATTTTAGTTAATTCACCACTTTTTCTTTTCTGTATCACTCGCTTTATTCTTATTTGAATGCGTATGTGTAAGTGTATTTCTTTAATATAATATATATATATAATTGATTGGGTACCAGAACATAAAGGTATATGGAGAAATTACGCTGTTGAAAGGACAGCGAAAGAAGAGAATCTTCTTTCTGATACTATAGGAAAAACGGCAGAGGGATGGAGAAGCATCAACATTTGTAGAACCGTCAAAATAATGTTAAAGCTCCATATCGCCAACTATTCAAAATTGATTCTGACTCTTAACTTCTATTTAACTATAACCTAACTTTTATTTGAATTGAAAAAAACAACGATTTTGTGATAAAAATTAAATTAATTCAAAATCACTTTCTTATAAAGAATGATCACAAACTTTCACTTAATATGATATATATTTGCTATTGACATGAACTGCGGTCCTTGGCTTATTATTATATTTTAATGCAATATATTACAACACGTGTCCACCTTTCTGTTTTTAACTTCTTTACGAT
The DNA here is from genome assembly GCA_963854835.1 of Megamerina dolium. Taxonomy (NCBI): domain Eukaryota; kingdom Metazoa; phylum Arthropoda; class Insecta; order Diptera; family Megamerinidae; genus Megamerina; species Megamerina dolium. The sequence goes on along the minus strand of OY978526.1, from coordinate 59,523,397 downwards.
AAAAATGTAAAAATGCAATAACAGAAGGCTATTTAAAATTCAAAATACGTGTACGTGTTATTCGATTCGACCAAAAACAAAGAATATGAGAAAGAAAAACAATTAACTGACTGGCGGCTACCACTTAAAAATATATCGTTAGAATTACATATATTTACATACTGACATATAATAAAGTATATATATAAAAAAAAGTATATATATATATATATATATATATATATATATATATATATATATATATATATATATATATATATATATATATATTTTTTACTCGCACTCGTACGTCCACATATAACTCATTGGTTATTCGCTTGACAGTTTGGTTGGTTAGTTTGAACGGTGTGTGTAGGTATAGTGGATATGATACTTTGTGTTTAATGGTTTGACAGGTTTTAATTGTTTTTGTTGTATTATTATTATATTTCCTTTCTTCATCATCTTCTGATTCCTTTCCTTCTTCTTCTTATTTAGTTTTTTTATAGCATTGCACAGGTGAAATATTTCACACTGTCATATGTAATTACTTACATTGAAATGTATCCGACACATGAATAGATGAGGGGATGAGATGTTGATAGTGATAATGACCAAGATAATGATGATGGTGATGATGAGGACGGCTGTTATGGAAAATGGTTTTCCATATGTTACTTTCTTGCTTATAAAATACATTTAAACACACATATATATTCACAAATATACACTCGAGTACATCGTATATAATGATATATAATGTGTAGACATCGTTAATGCTATTATTCTGCTACCATAGTTATTATTATTATTATTATTATTATTATTATTATTATTATTATTATTATTATTATTGTAGCACAATTAAAATGAAATTTAGCTATTTCGTCGAACCACAACAACACCTGTAAGTTCTCTAATTATTGTATGCGAGTTACATAATGTGAGAATTGAAGAGTCAAAAAAACAAACTTTTAGAACTTTGACTTTGAAGATAATTATTTTAAGTTTGGAAATTGTATTACATGTATATTATGTTTTCCATCACCACTATTTTTATACCCTGCATAATGCAATATGCATGGTATATTCATTTCGGTCAGATGTTTGTGTCCACTTGAAGGAATCTCCGGAGATATAGACATGGATATATATTCGTGATCAGCGTCGATTAAAATTTCGATTTAACGATGTCCGTCCGTCCGTCCGTCCGTCCGTCCGTCCGTCCGTCCGTCCGTCCGTCCGTCTGTCTGTCACCTGGCTGGTTCGCACGATAACTTGAGTAAATATTGAGCTATTTCGATGAAATTTGGCATAAGTAATCTATGATCCAAGGGTACGGAGGGGATTGATATTGGGCATGATCGGTCAATAACCACGCCCACACCAAGCATTCAAAGCGACTAACCTCGAAATTTTCAAAATCTTTAACTTGCTATAACTCACATAATATACCACTTGGGACAACAATATTTTGCACATAGAGTTATATTATACTACTATATAACCTCGCCAAAAGTGGGTGAGCCACGCCTACTTTCTAGCGTAGCTCCCATACAAAGTGTCTGTACTTCTTTTAAATTGAAACTGCTGTAACTTCTACAATCTTCTGTCTAGAATAAACATAATTGACACTTAGATTAACACGGTAGTCGGAAATGATATGGCAGAAAATCAATGTGCCACGCCCACTCCTTTTTGAGTCTCCCATACAAAGTTGCGGAAATTAAAAAAAATGTTACCGGTTATAACTTGCAAACTATTCAGCGTAGAATAACGAGATTTAAGGTGTGGATTACTATTGTACGAGCAACTAGGCTCACAGAAAATGGGCGCACCACGCCCAGTGTTTATCGTAGCCCCCATACAAATTTTAAATTGAAACAGCTGTAACTTCGGCAATCTTCTGTCTAGAATAACCATAATTGACACTTAAATTAATATCATAGTCGGCAAAAATCTGGCAGAAAATCAGTGTGCCACGCCCACTCCTTCATACAAATTTTAAATTGAAACAGCTGTAACTTAGGCAATCTTATGTCTACAATAACCATAATTGACACTTAAATTAATATCGTAGTCGGAAATAATCTGGCGAAAAATCAGCGTACCACGCCCACTTCTTATTGGGGCTTCCATACAAAGTTGAGGAAATTAAACAAAAATGTTAACCACCATAACTTAGAAACTATTCAACGTAGGACAACAAATTTAAGGTGTGGATTAACATTGAAAAATTAATTGGATTTACTAGAAAGTGGTAAGCCACGCCCACTTTTTATATAGCTCCCATACTAAGCCTCGGAATTATCTTAAAATCCTTTTACTTCGTCAAAGTCAACCATATTTCGGGTGTAAATTAGTAGCATATGCAAAAATTGTTTCTCGAAAAGTGGAAATAAAAGAAAAGTTGGATATTCGAGTAAACTTTTTATATATAAATCTACATATGCAGGGTATAGTTTGGTCGGCCCCAGCCGACTGTAAGGAGATTTTTTATCATGCATATAGGTATCTATTATTATAATTATTACAACTAAAATTGGTTGCGTTTTTCTGCTGTTGTTGTTGTTGTTGTTAAAGTTCTCCCTATATTGCAACTACTTATTACTATTTAGATTTATATTCTTAATTTCTATTTAATAATAGATTATAATATATTATTAAATATTATTTCACGTAGAGTATTAATTAATGCTGATCTCTGTTTAGTTAATCCTGAATAATATACTTATCTATAATATATGAGCTGGGAGCCGTAGCTCAGTGGTTAGTGTGTTGTGAACAGATTTTTCTTTCGAACGGTACCCACCGGTCGGCAAGCAATTGGCAATTTATCCGACAGTAACAACTTGCCATGAAAAAGCGTCTAAAAGAACTCTATGACAAATCTCAGAAAAGGTGATGTCACAAGTAAGTAGGTCCCTTCTAATACTGTCCAAAATTTAACAGGCACAACAGTAATGGAAGAGAAGCTCGTCCAATGAGACCTTCGGGGCTTTAAGTGCCACATATTTATTTTTGTTATAATATATGAGGGTAGATCAAAAAGTACTGGTACATACGTACAACCTATTTTACTAATTATATAAACTGGCAATTGAAAGCTTCCATCCCGGGAGAAGTGCTCATCATAGGACGTGATCGGCCACTATAATATCTCCCAGTTCTGGCCTTCCAACTAGTTTTCCATTGGTAAACCAAAATGTGATTAGATATTTTAATGGCGGAAAACCCACTTATCATATGTATTCACCCATTGTGGTCGTTTTTCTTCAGTGGCTTGCTTCACAGACTTCTACCTCCAAACGAGAAGTTGCAGTTATTCTCTTTATTGTTACAAAACCTTCCATTTTTGATCGATTTAAAAAAAATATATTTTTACACTTTCGCCAAATATTATAAACTACATTTTGAAACCAAGTGATAGCATTTCAAAATACAAGTGTTTCAAAATTACAAAACCTATAAAAGTTACTGTTGCTACTTTTTGTACAATAAATGCTTTAAAATTAAGTTTATGGACTGGTACATTACGAGCGTTTATTAGTTGGATCTTCATAGCAAATATCTCTGTCTTACATTTATTTCCTGAGGAATATATACCTCCTCTTTTTGATGAGTTAATTCTTAATCATTATTGACCTTTAAACGATTGGTTTTCATACCAAATATGACAGACTTACATTTATTTTTAGAGGAATATACATATATCGTTCTGTTTGAAGAAATGATTATAATTGTAAACTTATAATATGATAACTTTTAAGAAGTTAATAGAAATTATTTACTCAAGGCTATAATAGATATAACAAATACATTAGATGTAACCTACTTGAAGTATAATGTGTCATTGTTTTAAGAAAAAATCTCCTTACAGTCGGCTGGGGCCGACCAAATTATACCCTGCATATGTAGATTTATATATAAAAAGTTTACTCGAATATAAATCTTTTTTATTCATTTCCACTTTTTTTGCATATACTACTAATTTACACCCGAAATATGGTTGACTTTGACGAAGTACTTTGTATGTTATGAGGTTTGTAAAAGGGATAATTTAAAGGATTTTAAAATAATTCCAAGGCTTAGTATGGGGGCTGTATAAAAAGTGGGCGTGGCTTACCCCTTTCTAGTAAGTCCAATTAATTTTTCAATATTAATCCACACCTTAAATTTGGTTGTCCTACGTTGAATAGTTTGTAAGTTATGGCAGTTAACATTTTTGTTTAATTTCCTCAACTTTGTATGGGAGCCCCAATAAGAAGTGGGCGTGGCACACTGATTTTCTGCCAGATTATTTTTGACTACCACATTAATCGAGTGTCAATTATGGTTATTGTGGACAGAAGATTGCCAAGGTTACAGCTGTTTCAATTTAAAAGAATTTCAGTCATTTTGTATGGGGGCTACAATAAATAGTGGACGTGGCTGGCCCATTTCATGTGAGCCTAGTTCCTCGTACAATTCTAATCCACACCTTAAATCTCGTTATTCTACGCTGAATAGTTTGCAAGTTATGGAGCTTAAGAACTTTAGTTTAATTCCCTCGACTTTGTATGGGAGACCCAAAAAGGAGTGGGCATGGTACGCTGATTTTTTGACAGATTATTTCCGGCTACCATGTTAATCTAAGTGTTAATTATGGTTATTCTAGACAGAAGATTGCCGAAGTTACGGCTGTTTAAATTTAATATTTGTATGGGGGCTACGATAAACAGTGGGCGTGACGCGCCCATTTCCTGTAACCCTAGTTACTCATACAATACTAATTCATATCTTAAATCTCGTTGTCCTACGCTAAATGGTTTGTATGTTATGGAGCTTAAAAGTTTTAGTTTAATTCCCTTGACTTTGCATGGGAGACTCATGAAGGAGTGGGCGTGGTACACTGATTTTCTGCCAGATTTTTGCCGACTACGATATTAATCTAAGTGTCAATTATGGTTATTCTAGACAGAAGATTGCCGAAGTTACAGCTGTTTCAATTTAAAATTTGTATGGGGGCTACGATAAACAGTGGGCGTGGTGGGCCCATTTCCTATGAGCCTAGTTGCTCGTACAATACTAATCCACACCCTAAATCTCGTTATTCTACGCTGAATAGTTTGCAAGTTATAACCGGTAACATTTTTTTTAATTTCCGCAACTTTGTATGGGAGACCCAAAAAGGAGTGGACGTGGCACACTGATTTTCTGCCATGTTATTTCCGACTACCATGTTAATCTAAGTGTCAATTATGGTTATTCTGGACAGAAGATTGTAGAAGTTACAGCTGTTTCAATTTAAAAGAAGTACAGACACTTTGTATGAGAGCTACGCTAAAAAGTAGGCGTGGCTCAGCCACTTTTGGCGAGGTTATATAGTAGCATAATATAAGTCTATGTGCGAAATATTGTTGTCCCAAGTCGTGTATTATGTGAGTTATAGCAAGTTAAAGATTTTGAAAATTTCGAGGTTAGTCGCTTTGAATGCTTGGTGTGGGCGTGGTTGTTGACCGATCATGCCCAATATCAATCCCCTCCGTACCCTTGGATCATAGATTACTTATGCCAAATTTCATCGAAATAGCTCAATATTTACTCAAGTTATCGTGCGAACCAGCCAGGTGACAGACAGACGGACGGACGGACGGACGGACGGACGGACATCGTTAAATCGAAAATTTAATCGACGCTGATCACGAATATATATCTATGTCTATATCTCCGGAGATTCCTTCAAGTGGACACAAACATCTGACCGAAATGAATATACCATGCATATTTCATTATGCAGGGTATAAAAAGCCACGAACAAATCGACAACGGTGATGGAATCCGTGTGGGCTGTCAGCGAGATATGCTTGTGGAAGTGCAGTTCTGGTGCATGACAGGCTCAGAGTTGTTTCAATCTGTTAGCGAATCACAGTAGTAACTTTGTACAGTGACACATAGTTACAGGGTATAAAAGCTAATATTCACTTGTAAACATAATTCTCTTTCAGCTGATTCCATTCGATTCCATATGAAATTCGAACCGTACCTAAAAGTTCATAAATTGAGTGGATGTTTCTATGACGACTAATGATTTAAAAGGTTTATTACATAAAACGTTCACTAGTCATGCGGGACGCTCTTCTGGTTGTCCTCGAATTACTTTGGCAAAACTGTGGTATATATGAACTTATAACCTATGTAATAAGAAATATATTTCTATATAATTGTATAACTACTCGTTCAAATACCATTACAACAATAAAAGCGCACAGTTGTTTAAACAAATTACCCCGCTTTTCTTAATTATTATTCTTGCATGAGAGTATGTGTTTGTTGTTTTGAGTGGAATAAACACCTGTACATAGTACATATGTATATTAAGAATTTATATACACATTGTACTCGTGAATAGAAATCAATCCATCATATTGAAAGGGGAAAGAAATAAAAACTAACACACGTACCTACTAATAATGGAACAAATGTTTTTCTTTTATTTCTATTTTCTAAAGTAGGTAAATACTTCCATAACTCAATTGACGTCTCTACTCAACATCTAATCTTTGTGATGTCACATGTTCTTAATATATACATACATATATTCTTGCTGTTATAATAATCTAAAATAGGTATATCGTACAGCAATAATTTAATAAAATAATGAATTACATTTCTTTTTCAAAGGTACCTTTTCTTTCTAGTTTGCTATTGTTTGTTTTGGGGTTTATTTATTATTTTCTTTGGTCTTAATTACAATTCGAATATTACAATTTCTGTCATATAAATTAGTGTATAACCCAAATTTAGAAATTCAATGAATGCCTACAAATACGTACATATTGTATGTAGCAACAAGACAAACGTGTATTATATGTAGGTACGTGTACATAATATGAATAACGAATTGATATAAAAAGTACACGTACAAGTTCTATATATTTGTATATATGTACGTAAGTACTACAAGTCTTCTAGAGACCACTTGTCAATTTGTGTATAGTGTCTAGAACAGAAATTCATATCAGCCTAGTCAGCTCTATAAATGTCTATAGCTACAATGTATACCATACCTATAAAGAAATTCATATCAGCCTAGTCAGCTCTATAAATGTCTATAGCTACAATGTATACCATACCTATAAAGATATGCCTTATGCACATACTCATACTGACTGAAAGCTACAAGTACGTATATTGGTATATATCTCATGTATATGAACTTACGTACGTACTTGGTGGCAATTGACCGATATTCAAATAATTACTGATTAATTCAGATAATTTTTTCTTGTTTTTGTTTCCCCACTTTTATTGATGGCATATATCCGCTGTTATTGTACTAATAAATATATATTTATGTATATGTTTTTTGATAATTACGTTTCCTCAATCTTAATTACTATTATTTATAATTTTTTTACTAAGCACTTATGAGCGTATTTATATATGTATATAAGTATTTATATATTTACCGATAACATGTGAAAAATTCAATTTATTTCTTCTCTGTATATTTATTCGTATTCGTTTTTTATTATTATTTGTTTTCTTCTTATTCCATTTTATAATGGTCATAAATTTGTTGATATAGGTCCGTAATATTTACAGGAAACATTCATATTGTTTAAACAATCAATTGCTTGTATGAAAATATACACACATGCATTTATACAAAAAACACATATATATATATATACATACTCGTATATAAATGGTTATGCCAACAGCAATTGTCTGAGAATTTAAGAAGATATGATGTGATATTTTCGAAGAATTAACTTTTTCAAGTCTCACACCAGCGGAATCATAACAAAATTTCACATTAATCTCTTTGAATGTTTATTAATGATGAACATGTCTGCTGGGATGTTTTTTACGCGTTTTTTGTACTCCCGATTAGCTTAACACACAAGTTCGGGTGAAGTTGTAAAACTAAAAGACTTAGAGGGTACACCGTGATATGTAACATAGATCGATAGATATATATTCGAAAGAAGAATACTTTTGTAATGACGGTATATGTTGTTTTCAGATTATTTGTGAAGTAGACGAGGTTTTCATCTGATTCAACAAATTTTTACTTGTGTCTATTATTTAGTAAATATAATCATATATAACAAGTCTCGGCTTCATGACTTTATATTTCTAAGCGGAAAGTGTAAACATTAAGAAGCACAAATTTCGATTGGAAATGGGCGTATCTTTGATTGTATATACCAAGCTTTATTATATAGCTTTATATTTTAGCGTGTAAATGTGAAAACATACATTTAACAGCATACTTTTGTATAGGAGGTAAACATAGTTTTCATCTGATTTCACCCATTTACGAACTCAATCATTTGTTGGTGAAAAGAATAGGACATATAGAATATCAGCACGTTCGCTTTATAATTATGGCAGTTCTTATCAGTTTCTCCCATGTAAATATTATTCCCAAAAGAGTGTAATATAGTAGTTCTTGATCAGCGGCTCTCGAATTCATTTAAGTACACCGTCTGATTGTTTTTTAATACATCGAAAAGCCATAACCACAATTTAAAATCGATTCGGAACTGATTTCTTTCCCGAACATTGTCTCAAAATTTAGTACTTACTTCTTAACGAGTCACTCGAAGTATAGTATTATTGTTTGCACGGTTCCCTTCCTATAAGTACCTACACGCACATGTGTATATATACATAAACATGTACTTAAGTATGTCTACCATATCGCTAACTATTTCTAAATTAACCTGTTTGTTTATGATAGGAAATTCACATATTGTTTACCTTAATTTTAAGAAAAATGTGTATTATCTTTTTTTAATTTTTATTACTTATGAATGTGTATATTTTTTTTTTTTTTTTTTACAAGCCTTTTTATTGGATCTTTCTAAAATTACTTAGAAACTAACAATAAGTAATCAAATCTTACAAACTAAATAAAATTATGTGATATTCCCAACGTTCCATCACAATTTGTTGAGTCACGAGGTATAGCAATCTCACAGCATATTCAGTGTGTCTTTTCTTTTTAATCGACGATGGAACGTGCTCAGCAACAATTGCCTAGCAAGGGGATTCGGATGACTGTGTAATTTTTGAATGTAGCTTCTGCAAGACATTGCAACTTCCTCAGAAATTGTGGGTACATTTAAATCTCGATGGATGTTAACGTTCCTCATATACCAAGGCGCGTTTACAATAATTCGCAGACACTTGGATTGTATTCGCTGCAATTTTTCGATATTTGAGGGAGATGCGGTGCCCCAAAACTGAATACCATAAGTCCAGATTGGCTTCAGGATTGCTTTATATAATAGCACTTTGTATTCGAGATTCAACTTTGATCTTTTGTGTATCAGACACCATAACTGATTAATTTTAAGCTTGATCTGAGTTTTCTTTGCCTCTATGTGATTTTTCCAGGTCAGCCTTCTGTCGAGGTGAATACCCAAGTACTTTGTTGAGGAACATTGTGGAACTGATTGGCCATTAATTTTAAGTGGGGGACATGTATCTGGCCTTAGCGTGAAGGTTACATGTACGCTCTTAGATTCATTGACTTTTATACGCCATTTTGCTAGCCAGATTTCGAGAGAATCGACATGAGTCTGCAGGAGTTTAGTAGCTTCTATGGGGTTAGAGCGAGAGCACAATATTGCCGTATCATCTGCAAAGGTCGATATAAATGTATGGTTATTGCTGGGCATATCTGTAGTGTATAAGAGATACAGTAAGGGGCCCAAAACGCTTCCTTGAGGAACGCCTTGTATATATGAACCTTACTATTATATATAATAGAATATAATAGCATTCAAGCTATAATTTATACATACATTCATTCATAGGTACCATTTATACTACAATTTAAAATGTATACGTTTATGTACCTGCGTACAAAATAGATATTATTACTCAAGTATGCTGATTACAGTAATAATTTAGTTTATTATTATTGTGACTATTTAAGAACGTGATTATTCACCTAGATAAGTAAGAGCGGTAACTCGAAAGGCTTACTTAATTACATTGATTAACATTTATTCTAAAGCGATTAGTCTCTAAATTTGAAAGGGTCTTGATGGAGGTAAAGGGTTATCCATTTTGCGGTTTCAAAAGTAAATGTAAATAAAACACATATAAAATAATTTTTATCATGATATTTCTTTTTTATTATAAAGTTTGAACGTTGACATTATGTGTGAAATACTACATCATTAAATAACCACCACGCGAATTGTTGCAAGTATCGATTCTTTTGAGGTAATTTTTGACCACTTTTTGACACATATTGGGCGGTACCTCAGCCATAACGTGACGAATGTTGGTTTTTAGGTGCTCAAGAGTTAAAGGTTTATCTGCATAAACACGGTCTTTCGCGTAGCCCCACAAAAAAAAAGTCAAGCGGTGTCAAATCGCATGATCTTGGTGGCCACTTGATATCGCCACGACGAGAAATTATGCGGCTAGAAAATTTCTCTTGCAATAAAGCCATATTCGCTCGAGTTGTGTGGCATGTGGCACCGTCTTGTTGAAACCACATATTCTCTAAGTCGTATTCTTCAATAGCAGGCAAAAAAAAGTCGGTTATCATATGACCATAACGCTCCGAATTGACGGTGACAGTCGTTCCATCGTCGTTTTCGAAGAAGTAAGGTCCAATCACACATCCGGACCAAAGAGCGTACCAAGCAGTAACTTTTTGTGGATGTAGTGGCCTCTCTTCAATTACTTGAGGATTCTCAGAACCCCAAAATACGACAATTTTGTTTGTTAACATACCCACCGAGTGAGAAATGTGCTTCGTCACTGAAGAAAATTTTGTTCGAAAAATCGCCGTCCACCGTCTGTTGTTCAAGCACCCATTCGACGTATGTACGACGTTGTGAATGGTCAGCTGGCTTCAGTTGTTGTGTGAGCTGGATTTTATATGGATGTAGGTGTAGATCCAAATGCAAAATACGCCATAATGTGCCGTAAGACAGTCCTAATTCCTGAGAACGACGAGGAATCGACACATTCGGGTCTTCGGCAACACTTTCACTTACAGCAGCGATATTTTCGGTGGTACGAGCGAAACGATGATGCACAGGCCTTACAATATCTGTAAGGCCCGTCTCTTCATATTTCTTCACAATTTTGCCAATTGCTTGCGTAGTTGGACGATTATGTAAACCATAATCTCCTCATAAAACACGATATGTGGCTGTGGCAGAATCACCATTTTTGTAGTAGGTTTTTACAATTTTAATGCGTTGTGCGATAGTTAAGCGATCCATTTTTGCAAATTTGAGACTTTGAACTGAAAAAGAAAGAAATTGTTTTAACAACTCAGTTTGACAGATGTCGAATTCTAGCTCTATACTTTTGAATCCGCGTAATGGATAACCCTTTATAATATAAAACATACAATTCTCATAGCTGAAATATAATCCTGTTCGCGATAATTTAATTTATAAATGCCTAATGGCTAATGTGCTTACTTCTTAAGCACATTGTAGTCAACTTCAAAACATTAAATTGATACAGTCAGTGTATTTTTAGAGCATATTACATATATTAAAACCCACTTAATTGAGATTTGACAGCGATTTAAAAATTTAAAGAGGTGTTCCTTCTTGAAAATATTGTTGTGTTAGTTGGAGATTCATATCGTCCGAGGCGCCCATATAATTATTTATCATCGGAAAAGTAAAAAAAAAATAAACACAAAATATTTATTTATATAGAAAATACGTGCATGTTCTAATGTTTTTGCACTAAATTGTGAATGTATATAAATTTTAATGACCCCCATGCTCGCATATGAGGGAATACAAACATATTGCATACGAATGGATACGAGCATATACAAATATTCAATTGTTATATGAAATAAAGCGTATTTATTTTCTATTTAGTATTTGTGATTATATGATACTTGAAGTCGCATATATTAACACATAAATATGCATATACATACAGCCTGTTCACTAAATAACGATCATCCATAAAAAGAAAATAAATAACTTTTTTTAAAAACGTTTATTGTGTTCTTAAAAATTGTATCGAACGTATATTTGGAATACAAGTATAACTAGTCCAATCACCATTACTATCTAACTTGCTCACAACTTGTTGCTAAAACTTGTATAAAATTGAATTCGCAAACTTCACACAGTTAAACAAAATCAGCTGATGTATCTATCACACAGATAGATAGACAGATGATAGTTTTTTAGTGAACAGACTGTATATAAATAAATATAAATATATATATAAATATATATATATATATATATATATATATATATATATATATATATATATGTATATATATATATATATATATATATATATGGCACTGCAAGCCCCGAAGAGCTCATTTGCTGAGCTTCTCTTCAATTACTGCTGTGAGTGGTGCGTGTTAAATTTTTGGACAGTATTAGAAGGGACCTATTTATTTTAGCCCGTCCCGAATCGCAGAACCCTTGTGACATCACTTTTTCTGGGCTTTGTCACAGAGTTCTTTTAGAAGCTTTTCATGGCAAGTTGTTACTGTCGGAAGAATTGCCCATTGCTTGCCGTGGGTACCGTTCGAAAGAAAAATCTTTTCAATATTAAATATGTTATGCATCACGGGGATTGAACCACGACCTACAGATCAGAAGGCCAACACACTAACCACTGAGCCACGGCACACACTGTAAATAAATAAATATATAAAATATATACGTCTTCTTGAAAGCCCACATATGTATCTTTTTTTTTCTTTATTTTTCGAAAATATGTTAACATTTTCTTAATCACAATATATTTTTATTTTTTATTTTGTTTTAAATTTATGCATAAAGGTATGTCTGTGTGTTTTTATTGATCTCTGCAGAGCAACCATGTCATTTATTTAATTAATTGATGTTGCTGGCTGGAAATTAAGTTAAGCAAAACTTACAGAGATACAACAACAAGACAAGACACTTTATTACGACCTACTTATATACATACACATTTTTTTTAATATTATAAGCTTATAATCATAAAATTTAATTTAATTATTTATATTTATGACGTATAAGTTTTTTGGCTAAGGCCCCTCTTTCTCTTAATCTCACTATTTTACCATTATTCCTATGGGATAATTTTTGGATTGCCAACTTGCTTTTATGTTCTTCTTGTAAGGAAACCCCTCTAAAGGGTCGAGACAGGTAAGTATACATGCAAAAAATATTTAATAGTAAAAGTTAATAGTGATCGGATATATTGTATATTTTACCAATCTAAAGACATTTTGATACCGGTGGGATGAAATTCTATGTATATTTCGAAAAATTATATGTGGAAAAAACTAATACAAAACTAAGTTTTACAAAATAGGGAAGCATTTACTTTTAAAATGGAGCAAAATTCGATACTTCACATAATTGCTTGTAACGAGTATTTATGTATAGATTTTCTTTATAGATATCTTGTTTTCTTTATTAAATAAAAGCTCTACACAAAAATACACATATCTTTTTGTGATCTATGTTTTTCAAGATTTTTTCAGTAATTTGAAAATTTACTCTGGACCATTTTGGTCCAAAAAAAGTGAAATTGTAAAAACATTCTCGTTCATTGTAGGTAAACAATTGAACCGGTTGAAAATATTGTTAGCAATATTTGTTAGCTTAGATTATCTTAATTTTAAAACCTCTTACTAGTAGATTGCTGGTTTCTTCCTCTATATATGGTCCAAATTGTAAGATTACTTTCGAAACAAAAATTCATAATAAATAAAAAAAAGTGATATAAAATTATGCGATTTTGGAAATAATTAGACCCTCATCAATTGTATCTTCATTGGCAGCTGGCATATTTAATTAATATGGTGTTACATTCATGTTACAGATGAATTTTCTTTCCTTTTTATTTTTGTATTTAAAAAAAAATTAATTAAAAAATCATTTTATTGAAATTGAATTTATTTTTGATTAAATCAGATTTAAAATGAATTGTTCATTTTAATAAAGTAAATATATAGAGATATAGCTTTTTATTAATTTTGAGATGTATTTCACAAATAAAGATTGATGGAGATGCACACCCCCATATAAAATATTCTTAAATCACAATTTGTTACTTTGGTACTTAACTATTTATTTTTGCCTACTGTGCTACAGTAGCATGTGATTTGAAAAATAATGAAATATATTCTGTGTATGTATATTTAACTATGATACACTAACAATCTTTTCCAATGAAATTCATCAAAAGTATCCATTGCTGTCATTCGCAATCCAAATAGATATTATAATCAAAGTTTCCATTTTCAAAAAAAAAATAATCACAACCGTAGCAACGTCAAATTGAAAATTAATATTTTCAAAAGGGGTGATGATCTTAATGTACATGTGTATATTTGTAGGTATGTGTTACTACGCATAATTCAATAACATTTTTATATACAAGCAGAATACAAGCAACCAATACATACATATAAATGTACAAGTATATCGATCTTGAATGTATATGTTATATTTCTAAACAGTTACAAGTATTGTAGTATGAGATTTATTATATTTTTTACAGTATATGGTCAAAATTTTAAAAATATTGTATCAAATCGAAGTGATTGAACATACAACTGGTGTTCATTCTTCTAATACTTGCTTAAAATCATGTAAATTTGTACTTAAACGGTGTGCAGCAAAAATTGTGGATATAAGTTTCTACGTATTTTAAAATAAAATCAATTAATAATGTTGTATGAACCATATTATCTTTATTCGATTAAAATGATTCATTATAAATAAGCCTTCAAAATACAAATCTTTAATAAGTTCTTGTTGTCATATAATCCTAAATGTTATTGTAATCGAACTGGGATCGTAGTCTAGTCGAAGAAAATTTTAGTTTATACAAGTACAAGTCATATCATCTCCTTGGGAGTATTTTTTCTTTATAACCCATAGCCACGTATAAATTACATTGGTATAACATCTCATCCAATGCGAAAAATATTAATCGCTTTATATTATGGCGAAAATCTCCTCGGTTAGAGGTTGTGCGTTGGGTTTGGGACCCGCCACATAAAAAAACCCCCCCAATGAAAAAAAAAAAATATGCCTCGGATAAGGACTACCGCTTTTGTTGATGACCCCCGCAAACGAAAAAAGGACAACGATTTACGGATATGCACCTGAAATGTCCGATCCCTTTATAGGGAGAGTGCCTCTATCCAGCTGGTTGATGTCCTCGAAAATTACAGAGCTGACATCACCGCTCTCCAGGAAATGCGGTGGACAGGACAGGGCTGCTCCAAAAGAGCGTCCTGTGACATCTACTACAGTTGCCATGCTGAAAGGCACGAATTAGGATGTGGGTTTTTGGTCAGCAAGAGACTACGACATCTTGTCTCACAGTTCACGCCTGTGAACGAACGGCTGGCCACAATCCGCATCAAGGCAAAATTCTTTAACATCAGCCTTATATGTGCCCACGCTCCAACGGATGAGAAGGACAATGTGACCAAGGAGAGCTTCTTTCAGCGCCTCGAAGAAGCTTATGACCGCTGCCCCCGCCATGATAACAAAATCGTCCTTGGCGACTTTAATGCCAGGGTGGGCAAGGAAGGTACCTTTGGTCCAACTGTCGGAAAATTCAGCCTCCACCAGAACACCTCCGATAACGGAATGAGGCTGATCGACTTCGCCGCAGCACGAAACATGGTAATTGGTGGTACCAGATTTCAGCATCTCGACATCCACATCCATGACAGCGACATGGCTGTCTCCAGATCAACGTACAAGAAACCAAATTGATCATGTGGTGATTGACGGAAGGCATGCTTCCAGTGTGGTGGACGTGAAATCGATCCGTGGTGCCAACATCGACCTTGTTGCAGCTAAGGTGCGCACATGCTTATATGTCGCAAATAACAAGAGAAGTCCCACACAGAGAAAGCTCGACGTCAGTAAGCTGCGATCACCAGAGACAGCAGATGCATTTTCCACTCGACTATCGGATCTGCTTATGCAGAACACTCCCCCACTTGATGATACATGCGCACGGTGGACACATATATCCCACTCCATGACTACTTCTGCCGGGAAGGTAATCGGTTACTACCGGCCTCTGAGGAATGAGTGGTATGATCAGGAGTGTCGCGACGCTACCGCAGAGAAAGACGCCGCCTACAGAAAAACCCTGCGTGCAGGCGCAACGCGAGCTGTTAAGGAGCGGTATAGAGAGAAAAGGAGTGCAGAGAGACGTCTTTTCAGGCGCAAGAAAAGAGAACAAGAAAGACGCGAGTGTGAGGAGATAGAGATGTGTACCGACAAGAATGAGACTCGAAAATTCTTTGAAAAGATAAGGCGCCTGAGTGGAGGTTTAAATCCCGGAGCCTCTTCTTGTCCTGATGGAAATGGGAATCTGGTTACGGATGTCCAGAGTGTACTGAGCCTATGGAGGGAACACTTCTCCAAGTTACTGAGTGGCGATGCTACGAACAATTCCGCCAGTGGAGGAGTTTGCCCGATAACCCCAATTACAGATGATGGTGTTGATATTCCACCACCCGACTATGACGAGGTTGAAACGGCCATTTTAAGGCTGAAGAACAACAAAGCTGCAGGCGCTGATGGCCTGCCTGCCGAGTTGTTTAAGACCGGAGGCGATGAGCTGCTCACCCGCATGCACCAGCTCATAAGCAGAATATGGTCGGATGAAAGCATGCCTGATGATTGGAGGCTCAGTGTTCTCTGTCCTTTACATAAAAAAGGAGACCCCACAATTTGCGCCAACTACCGTGGAATAAGTCTCCTGAGCATCGCATACAAGATTCTATCGAGCGTACTGTGTGAAAGGTTGAAGCCTATGCTCAGCAACCTGATTGGACCTTATCAGTGTGGCTTCAGACCTGGTAAATCCACCATCG
The DNA here is from genome assembly GCA_963854835.1 of Megamerina dolium. Classification (NCBI taxonomy): domain Eukaryota; kingdom Metazoa; phylum Arthropoda; class Insecta; order Diptera; family Megamerinidae; genus Megamerina; species Megamerina dolium. The sequence goes on along the minus strand of OY978526.1, from coordinate 59,506,560 downwards.
ACCAGATTTTCACACTGCGCCAAATCCTGGAGAAGACCCAAGAAAAACAGATCGACACACACCACCTATTTGTTGATTATAAAGCCGCTTTCGACAGTCCGGTAAGGGATTACCTCTACGCAACAATGTCTGAGTTCGGTATTCCTGCAAAGCTCATTCGACTTTGTAGAATGACACTGCATAACTCCCGTTGTGCAGTGAAAATTGGGAAGGACCTCTCCGCACCGTTTAATACCGAACGGGGTTTCAGACAAGGTGATTCGTTATCATGCGACTTCTTCAATCTTATTATGGAGAAAATAATACGAGCTGCTGATCTACGACATAATGGCTCTATCTTCAACAAAAGTGTCATGCTGTTAGCGCTCAGAGTTGGAAAGAGAGTCGCGTCGGATGGGTCTCACGGTGAACGAGGGCAAGACGAAGTATCTAGTGTCAACAAACAAAGAGTCCCGGCGTCTTGGACAGCACGTCACTGTTGACAACTACGCTTTTGAAGTAGTAAGGGACTTTGTCTATCTTGGAACCAGCATTAACAGCAGTAATGACGTCAGCTTGGAGATCATGCGTAGGATAACTCTTGCTAACAGGTGTTACTTTGGGCTGAGTAAGCAATTGAGAAGTCGAGCCCTCTCTCGAAGAACGAAAACTACACTCTACAAGTCTCTCATCATGCCTGTCCTAACATATGGCGCTGAAGCCTGGACAATTTCCACCTCGGATGAGCGAATACTTGGAGTTTTCGAGAGAAAAGTCCTACGCAAGATCTTTGGACCTATTTGCGTTGGTGGCGAGTACCGAATAAGGTACAACCATGAGCTGTACGAGCTGTATGCCGATATTGACATAGTAAAGCGCATCAAAATCCAGCGGCTGCGCTGGCTAGGTCATGTCGAGCGAATGGAAGAACACGCTCCAGCTAAGAAGGTGTTATATTCGGAACCCGCTGGAGGACGACGCAAAAGAGGAAGACCAAACCTCCGGTGGAAAGACCAAGTACTGGAGAACCTGACGGCGCTTGGAATTTCTAACTGGCGCCAGCTAGCGAAGAACAGAGATGGCTGGCGAAGCATGTTATTTTCGGCCTAAATCGATATTCGGTTGTTATGGCCACATAAGTAAGTAAGTAGTTATATTGAAACTGCTCTCAAATAATCTCTATTCGGTACAGTATCTGTTTAATTATTAAAAATATAAAAGAATAAATATTTTGCACTTAAAGCTCCGCAGGGCTCTTTGGCCCAGCTTCTTTTCCATCACTGTTGTTCGTGTTAAATTTTGGACAATATTAGAAGGGACCTACTTATTTTAGCCCGTTTAAAACGGCAGAACTCTTGCGACATCACTTTTTCTGAGCTTTGTTCACAGAGTTCTTTTAGAAGCTTTTCCATGGCAAATTGTTACTACCGGAACAAATGCCAATTGTTTGCCGACAAGTGGGTACCGTTCGAAAGAAATATCTTTTAGGTATTAAATTTGTTATGCTTTATGCGGGGACCTACAGATCAGAAGACCAACACACTAACCACTGAGATACGGCACCCACTCATCATTACTCAAATAATTTATACATTTACTCTATATGATTCATGTTAATAATGAGAAATTATTGTATATTTGTGCAACCTTTAACTTTAATTATCGTAAATAATAAATTAAGGGCGTTGCCTGAAGGCCTCACATGGTTAGAATGCTATTACCATTGCGGTTTACATTGATATCGTAGCAAATAATGCATACGTGTCATATTGATTTATGATGTACATATACACATATGTATCGTCTGCACATCTAAGTACAAATGTATATACATACATTATACATTTTATATGAATGTTATTGATTATACTTTAAATATAGTTTGTTTTTATACCATGCATAAGTATATGCAAGGTATATTCATTTCGGTCAGAATCTCCGGAGATAGAGAACAATATACATATATATTCGTGATCAGCGTCGATTAAATTTTACATTTAACGATGTCCGTCCGTCCGTCTTTCTGTCACTTTCCTGGTTCATACGGTAACTTGAGCCAGGTTTTGACGAAATTTGACATATATAACCTACGGTCCAAGGTTACGGAGGGGATTGATTTGTGGCTCCCATACAAAGTCGAGGGCATTTAACAAAAATTTTTAAGCGCCATAACAACCATGTTTAAGTTGGAAATTAGTATTGTAATGATAACCAGATTTGCGAGAAATGAGAGCGCCATGCCCACTGTTTGTAGTAGCCCCCATACAAAATGACTGAATTTCTTTTAAATTGATACAGCTGTAACTTCGGCAATCGTATGTCTACAGTAACCATAATTGACCATAATTGACCATAATTGACACTTGGATTAATATGGTAGTCGGAAATAATCTGGCAAAAAATCCCCCTTTCCATGCCTTCTTCATCTTGGAGCTCTCATAGAATGTTTTGGAAATTCAGAAAAAATTAAAACCGTCCTAAATTACAAACTATTCACCGTAGGACAACCAAATTTAAGGTGTGGATTAGTATTGCAAAGATAATTAGATTTTAAATAAATTTTAAGATTAGATCTTAAAAACCACCTTTAAATTATCACCTTTGAAACCTCCATAACTTACTTAATACTTCGTCAAAGTCAAATTGTTCCTTAAAAAACTGGTGAGCCACGCGTACTTAAGTAGGTTAATACATGGCAACACGGCATTAGAAAACAGTTATTAATGACATCCATTTGGCATTTTTAATTAACTCGGCAAAATTTAATATTTACTATAATTCCTCTCATTATCATCAAAATCGTAATAATAATAATAATAATCATTATTGGCATCATCACCATTTCCAATGTTATTGTCATCCCAATGATGGCTACTATACTTAATATGAAATCGCTTCTTATAAAAAAAAGAAATAAAAATAAAACTCAATAAAAACGGTCGCGCTAAAAACTTCATCTTCCACATTTGATTGCGTTTCAAACAAAAAACATTGATACTTATGTGCGGGTATATACTTTAAATACATAAGTATATATGATTCGAACATTTTTCAACACCCTACCCAAAAGAAATGTGACAACTTTTGTTTAATAACGTCATATCAATTTACGTCAAGGATTATATTAATCCGTTCTCCTGTGAATGATTTCATATAACTTATTATTATTCTTGCTTTGCTTTTATTTCTATTTATCTTTTTGTTTTTGTTCTATTTTTGATGACAGATTTGTAAACACCCTTTTATTGACATTTTTTGAAGGGAAGATTTTTAGATTTTTTTTGTGTTGGTTATCTTTCCTAGTCTTTTTCGTAGAATACTTATACATGGTTGTTCTTTGTATATTTATCATTATTTTTTAAAATCTTTTTCTTTTTTTTCTTATTTTAAGCCTTGAGATATTTTTGAATATATTTTCTATGTATTACTAAGCCTTATGATTTGCTATTATAAGGATTTATTAAGACGTACTGTTTCCATTTTATGTTGATTTAGATTTTAAGAAGGTTTTAATATTATTTCATGTTAAGCAAAATCCAACCGATGGTGGTGTAAATCTACACCACCATCGGTTGTAGATTTACACCATCTTTTATACAAAGCTAGTTTTTTATTACAAAGTTTAGATTATTGGATACCATTAGTCCTAGTCCTGTAGTTTGAAAATAAAACGCATATGATATTACTGGGTCGAATTTACCCAATTTGAAACATGTACATATATATTTTTATTTCTTATGAGGTGCTTTTACGCTCATATCATATAACAAATTTACAAATAAATTTATCACATGCCCAACATTTCTTTGAATATTTGGTGCTATTTGACCGATATGTACAAGCGATTGGAAGACACGTCCTCTTTTCAAGATTTTGGCCATTGAACCGGTGTTTGGGTCAGTCTGAAGGCTCCTCATAAACGCTTTGTTAGGACTGTTTTGCGGCAGAGTCATTCTACGTGGTATTTCTCCGCTTATTGGGCCTGGAATTTGTTATTGAACCCTATATTCATTTTAAAGCGCCAATATTTGGATTTCCTTTGTCATTTCGTAAAAGTGTACACCACCAATTTTTATTGAGCTTCAAAAATGTCAACCTTTAAAAGACATCGATTGCTATTTGAAACATATATGGAACATTTTATATCAATTAAAATGTGTGAGTACTGGTTGCGTTGTTTTAGAAGTGCTTATTATGACATTGAAGACAAAAGCGTTCGGGCTAACTGAAAAACTTTGAAAATGAAGAATTGACAGCTTTATTGGATGAAGATTCATGGCAAGAAATGGCTTAAAGACATAATATTTCACATGAAGTGGTACAGAAGGCATTAAATAGAAGACGATTGTATTGGCAGAAACATCTGCCGGAGAGGGCACAATAGCTGACACCACAACAAGGAGGATATCTCTCAGCCCTTATGTGGAGCCTGGTAGTGGGTGAACTGTTATCGACATTGTCCAAGAAGTCAACGAATATCAGGGCTATGCTGATGACATAGTGGTAAAGGCTAGAGGCAATTTCGAAGAAACCCTGTGTGACGTTATTCAAAGGGGACTACGAATTGGTGGTCAATGGTGCCAGTCCGCAAGATTAATCATTAATCCTGCTAAGACCACAATTGTTTCATTCACCAGAAAAAGGATTCTTCCGAGATGGAGAGACATACGACTTTAAAAGAGACCATCTAGGTCTAGGGTTAATTCTAGACAGAAAATGACATGGAAAGCACATGTAATATTCATTGCATACAAATCTAAGAGTGGTCTAATGACGTGCAAAGGACTGGAAGGAAAGTCATGGTGGTGCAGACCCAATATCTTATACTGAATATACACGAAGATGGTTCACCCAATCGTGACTTATGGAGCCATAGCATGGCATATGGAGAATAGTGCATATGGCTCTATATGTTCATTGCAGAGCAGACCTCAGAACAACGTAATGGGAATTGGAAAAATCCAGGCACTAGCGTGCTAAGGAATAAGCGGGGCAATGACAACGTGCAAGGACAGGGACTCGTAATCGGCTATTGGTCGTAGGGATCCTATGCAAAAACTCTCTACTTGATTTTCCACAGGACAACAAAAATAAGAAATTTAATTTTGAGAAACGCTTTGTGGTAAAATTAAGTTACAAAAAGCAATGCACGCGGCACATGGACTCAACCACTTAAAAAACACACAGTAATGTGGTACACTGTCGGGTCAAAGACCGAAAATGGCACAGGGCGGGATATACGGATCTGGTACCAAATACGCAGAACCCAAGTGTCTTTTAAGCAGAGATTCTAGCCATCGAAAGATGTGCGTAGTTTAATTTAGATAGAAAGTACAAAAAACAAGAATAGTCATACTATCGGATATCTGTGGGGATACGTATGAATATACCTCCAATCTTTTTAAACTATTCAGTTCATGTATTTTGTAATAAATTCTGGTTTTTAAATCGAAAAGTCGTGCGCTATCATATACCTAGAATACCTAATTCCAACATCATTTCCTCTAGGTTAAAAATCGAGTAGAAATGAATTTCTTTCATATAATTGCTCATTACTTTGATATTTATAAATCGATTATCTTCATCGATATTTTATTTTCTTTGTAAAAGAAGCAGTTGTAGGCCAAAACATAAATACAATGAGTCACGTATTATTAAATTGTATTTTTAGAAGAGACGCACTAATATAAGTTTTACGATCCCCTCGACGATGAGTAAATGGAAAATTGTACTTTCTTCTAAGCAAGCCATTTTTGCATTGTGACAAAAATAATACTTTATAATAATGAATTTGAATTGAAATCTTTTCGAAGACTCGATTTATTTCATAGCCTTAAACCATATTTCTATTCATATATCCATTCATATATTAAATCCATATGTGACCCTAAAAAGCACCCTAAATTTTATTTGTAATTTACTCTAAAACAATTTCAGTACTATCTACTATACCCTCTCTATATATGATATGTGTACATACATATATGTACATACATTATTTACACATATTATACATATTTAGTTTCTATATTGTACCTATATTCATTTTAATTACAAGATTATCTTAATTATTTAAATAAGCTCAACTTAATGGAAAATGTATAAAATTCACGTTTAATGAAATAAAATTTGCTGCTCAGCTCACGTACTTAGTTCCACTGAAATAAATTACTTCTATCTATTAACATACATACATACATATACATATGTACCATACATACAAATGTATATATTTAAAATGGCAAATCTATAAAGAATATATTGTAGGTAAGTACCTATATAAGTGGTAAATGATAATCACTAACAGTATAATAAACACACGTTTATTATAATTTTTTATACATGAAAAATGCAGATCTTATAGACACATAAATAAACATAATCGTTAACAACAATAAGATACTTAAAAATGTAGTTACATATACATACATACCTTTCATATGTACATAGATCGTACCTACTCGTACTCGTATATGAGATACAATATCTGGGCGCATTATTTTCATTCCTAAGCCTATAATTTTTATCTGTTGAACCATTAATTAGTGCAATGTCAGAACTTCTACACGCTCACTCGATTCCTTCATTTGTTCAATCTTTTCGTATATATGAATAAGTCAGTAGTATAACTAATGGCGATAAACTTTTAAGTAATCAATACGAATACGACTGCTGGGTTATAACAATCGTCTACGTATACTACGTACGTACGGAACTACAACAAAAAATACACACAAAAAGAAAAATTGAAATGAAGGGGAAAAAATTGTTTGCCTTACTGTGACTATGACTGTGTGAAGACTATGAAGAAGGAGCGCATGTTTTATATTCATTTTGTTTTTTGGTTTTTCAATTCTTCTTATTTTTTTTTTTTTTGTTTTATTTTTTTTATTTGACTCGTTTGCGATTTTGTGATAGCGATAACTTCAAATTAATAACCCAAACATCAATGAACAATGCGAGAAAAAATTTTTTGACAAACTTCATAGCTATGTACATAAATATAGGGATTTTCATTATGTACTTTTTATGCCATCCAAACAATAAGGCCCTCAAAATAGGTATTTGTTTCTTCGATGACCTCTTCATTTCACCAAAATCACTTACTGTCAAGCCATTTCTTCATTTTTGGAAACAGAAAATAGTCCCAGGGGACTAAAAGTGGAGAACATGCTGAATAAGTGGGCAATTTGTAGCGTAACTTATGCAATTTTGCCATTGCTGCTGAGGACTTGTGCATCGTTTTGTTCTGCTAAGGGATGTATTCAATTCCAATACCACATTATTGCAAATATTTTTATATTATAATCATGTCGAAAATTTATTTCTATAATTTTTTTCGAAATTATTTTCGATTTATCAATAAAATTATAAATAATTATTCGAGATTATTGCAAAAATTGTTAGACATTAATTTATGTAGTTATAAATTCTATCGAATTCTCTATCATAATTGAATTGAATGAAAGATATTGCCGAGTCAAAGAATAACAAAGCAAACTGTAGCGAACTTGTGAACAATGGCAATCTGGTAACGAAATTCAATGTAAATAATGAAACCCCTATATACATATGTATGTACGAGTATGTACACTCGTTCGTTCACATGTATATACGTAAATACATACATAATCGATAAGACCGACGCATGAATTTCAGCCATTTGAACTTCACAAAAAGACAAAGTAACAAAAAACAAATACCAAAAATACCGAAGATTTCACAAAAGGTTAAAAGAAGAAAAAGTATAAAAATAAAAATGAAATAAATTGTAAAGAATTGATGTGTTGCTTATAGTTGCAAAAAAAAAACAAATAAATTAGATAAGAATAAACAAACAAAAAAAACATAAAATAAAATAACAAATAACGACAAAGAAAATGAGAAAAATAATTTACTTCCCGTAACTAATTACAAAAAAATAAAATTGTGAAGCAATAAAGACAAAAGACTATTCTTCACGTACTTAGAAGATCCATATAACGTTGACTTCTTACTTGGACAAAAAGTTAGACAATGAAATGGCAGAGATAGAGAGAGAGAGAGAGAGATGTGGGTTTGACGAATGATGCTGAATAATGGGTTTGGTATGAAATGCTACGAATTACATATATGATAAAATCATATATGATATGCTTTATTCCATAAGATTGAAATTCAAATTTGGAAAATATAATTAAACTAAAACGTGGAATACATTTCAAATAGCATATAGAGTTTAAAAAGCAATGCGCAATGAACATTAATTACCAAGCACTAGCGGCAATTAAATTAATTTATTTTACAGTGAACTTTAATACCTATGTTAAATGTCCAAAAAAATGTTCAGGTTTATTAATGAATTATTACCAACACAGTGGGGCCACTTCAATCGTTCATACTCGGTTAGGTTATGTTATGTGGCTGCCCTCTCTCTGAGAGGACACAATTAGGCCAAAAAGGCCCATTGTGATACCACTGAGCTTCTCTTCCAATTCTGTTTATTTATTTATATATGTGACACTTAAAGCCCCAAAGGGCTCATTGGCTGAGCTTCTCCTCCAATTCTGTTGCATTAGAAGGGACCTACTTATTTTAGCCGGTTCCGAACGGCAGAATCTTTGGAACATCATTTTTTCTGAGGTTTGTCACAGAGCTCTTTTAAGAAGCATTTTTGGTATATTATTACTGCCAGAGAAATTGCAAATTCTTGCCGACAGGTGGATACCGTTCGAAAGAAAAATCTTTTCGATATCAAATTTTGTTATGCTTCAGCCGGGAATTGGACCCGCGACCTACAGATCGGAAGGTCAACGCACTAACCACTGAGCTATGGCACCCACACACATACTAAGGCAATACTTACAATTTACTGGAAGCATAAATTTGTATGGGAGATATATAAATACATATATTTGTATGTACATACTAGTCTCAGCTTTATAATTTTATGTTTTTGAGCACAAAGTGAAAATGCTTGTTCAACAGCATACTTTTGTATAGTAGATAAACGTGCTTTTCATTCTATTTCGCATTTTCTATCATATTAATTTTGTAATAAAAGTAAATTTAGATACCAAGTTTTAGTACAATAGCTTTATACTATCGCACGTACTCGGAAGTATAATTTCGTGTGTGCCGTGGTTTTTATCCGAATTCGCCCTATTTAATGTGTTTATTAAATGGTCAATATTAATGTATGTATTGGGTTTTAGATCATTACTCTTATATACGAAAGCGGTTCCAGAACAACCCGCCCTTTCTTTATTTCTCAACATAATCTCCTTTTAGCTCTATACACTTTTCCCAACGATATTCTATAGCTTCGATACCCTGTTTGTAGTATGAATTCTCGAGCTCATTACAATAGCCATCTACCGCAGACTTCACCTCTTCCTTCAAATCTTTCAAATCTTTTACCACCAAGCCATTTTTTCAAATTTGGAAATAGAAAATAATCCAAAAGAGCTAAATCTTGCGAATAAGGTGCGTGCTGAAGCAATTCGAGCTTTAACTCACTGATTTTGGACATCGCAATATCGAATGTGTGAAGTGGTGCATTGTTTTGATGAAACAACACTTTCTTTTTCGCCAATGCGGCCTTTTTTCTTTAATTTCATCACTTAAACGCTGCAATAAATTAGCATAATTTGCGGAAATTACCTTTCTAATGAAAGTATTGAATTACATTTTTTCAATGTTTACAAATTCACTGAGGTCGTTAACTTTCGATCGATGGCTCCATAAAAAATACTAAACAACGTGGCGCCTTGAAGCTTAAAACATGGTGTATAAGGTTGCCACTCTTCACCAAAGTAATTTTTTTCAAACTACTGCCGCCATCTATATGTCAAGTCGGGTAGTTCTGGGACTGCCCTCGTATATTTTCGTACTTAAATTGCGAAATCATATATTCAACAATATTCTTTTAATTAGAATACATCCGTGATTTTCATTCGATTTTTCATTAATTTTCATCTCTATAATTACGGTGGTCATCGTACAAAAAGACGCATAGATCGATAGGCAGCAGACTGATTCAATATATAATATTGTATACACAATATAATTTTCCATATCTCTCCCATCTCCTTTCAAACGGAAGTTTAAACTCAATGTACCCTTGACTCTGTAAGTGAATGAAGATATGCACAACTTCCATTCCATTTGACCATTAATTTATATTACATAATATTTTTTTTTTTATTTAAGCTATGAATTAATTTCAAATATAATTTTTTTATAATGCTTTTGTTATTAAATATGAGTATTTTGTCTTCTTTGTCATTTACCAATTGATAAACTCAATTTTTGGAATATTTTATGTAAACAAAAGATAAAAGATAGCTATATTAAATTATAAATATTTATTAAACATTTTTCACAAATTATATGATATTGAAATATAATTATAGATTGTATCTAACATTGACATTATTATGAAAAATGATATAAATTTGCAAATAGCAATATTATGCATGTACAATATCAATATGAAGATATTGAAATTTACTATATTAAGTAATTTGATCTTATATGTAGATAATACGACAATATACAGTATATATAATAATACGCATGAGAAACAAAATATACCACAAAGTAGACCGCTGCTGGCCAAAAATTATGAAACTAAATGTTGTCATAAAAAAAAAAAATTATTATTATATCAAATGAAAGAGAATTCCCAACACATTAAAAGTCGTTGTATTGAAAAAGTGAATTTTATGGTAAATTTTTGAATTAGTGTTAAAGCTTCGGATAAAAAACTACAATCTAAAAGTATTTTATCAGTTCTTTTTCCCGAAACATTAACCCTCTACAACAAGAAGTGACCATAGCTTTCAATTTGAGAAAATCATTATACTCAGCAATATCTCAAATACAATTTTCAACTTTAGACTTAAGGAGAACATGTTAAGTTATTTGTAAAACTTACTCCCCGACATTTCATAAGTACTTAGTCAATCGGATTACATTTCCACAATTTGCTCCACTCCATTAATTATTCGTTTATTTTTGTGCTTATTTATATTTTTACGTTTGTATGGTTTGCAAATCAATGAAAAACAAAATGAATTATAGAAATGGAATATTGGACTTGAAACAAAAATGCAGGCATTAGTTCTTTATTCACTCTCAAGTTGAGAAAATTCTTGAAATCAAGTTGAAAATTATATTGAATATCAAATTGAGAATTAAGATTTTATTTCAATGTTTGAGTTCAGTTTGCGAATGATCACCATTCAAACACAGAAATTCAAATTTATTTATACATAAATAAAATTTCTTTAGAATTATCGATATGTCGATTTTTGATAAAAATTGTTGAATAAGAAAATGTACTGAAATTACTTGGAAATAGGCAAGTAGATAAATAAATAAAAGCATATAACATATATCTGCAGGTATAGTTGGATACAAATATGTTATAACAGATGAATGGAAAAGTTTTAAGCAAATAAGAAAAAATTGAATTACATTGGGTTCTAATAAATATGCAGATGTAGTGCATATCAAATACAAATAAGCTACATATGCAAATAAAATGCATTACGAAACTCGTAACAAAATATGTACGAGTATGTATAGTACATACGTAGATTTTAATGAACTGTACGTATACTTTGTTTAGCAAGCTATCGCAAAGCAGGAAGATCAATGACATTGGCAAAAGTTTAAGTATCACTTTTAATTTGAATCCATTGTGTTCATATCTGTGTGTGTGTGTGTATTATTATTTTTATCTATACCGATTTACGTATAACTTATAAAAAGACTTAGATACTTTTTACACACACACATAAATAAACTCATATACAGACAAACTGTGGGAATAACTAAAAGAGCGAATGAGTAGTAGTAGTAGAAGAAGAAGCAAACGCTCAAATAAAAACATCAAAAACAACAACAACAAAAACATGAATAGAGAAGCCAAAAGGCTAATGACAAATTAAGCGCAGTTAAGTTTTGTTGTTGGTTGCGAAACAATAATAACAAGCAACGTTAGTCATAAATTACAACAACAACAACTATACAAATAATACAAACAAATAAAAGCAAAAATAATAAAAATGACACAGACAGACGCTTTGTAAGTAGTAGCAGCGGCAGTGACAGCAATAAATGCTGTAAGTACATTACATATGCATGTAGTTATATGTAAATCCAGTATAGCATTTAATTGTTGTTGCTGTTGTTGTTGTTGTAAATAACAGTTGCAGTTGCAGATGGCGTCACAAAAAAAAGAAGCTTATTATTGCCTCTCGTTGCTATTTGAATGTTGAGCCAAGGGAGTGGCGCTTTTAGCATTTACAATTACGTTATTGATGTTGTAGTTGTTGTTGTTCCAAATGTTTATTGCAGAAAGTATTTAAAATCAATAACAACGAACAACATTTTATTGAAAAACATATTTATGTTTGTACTCTTATGTATGGATTTGCATAAATGCCGCCATTTGCAATAAACACACATCGTATTCAAAGAAATTCCATTTTACATGAGTAAATAAAACGCAACTTTAGTGCATAATAGTAAATTTAAGACTACTTGAATATGTAATGCAATACTTGAGAGAATTATATATGATTACCACAGGCGATAGGCTGAATATTGGAGAATGTTAATTACGGAAGCTGTTCTTTCTTAAAAATAATGATCTGATGATGAAATTTAATTTCCTACAACACAAACCTTTAAACTTTCTAAAGAAATCTACTGTAAATGTGATGGAATAAAATATACATATTTACGCTAAACTGGGTGTGGGTAGTGCTTAGCTCTTTTATGCATGAGTCGTGAATTCGAATTCGAACCACGGTTATTCATTGGCGAAATTTGTGCCTACAAAATCCCATTCACGGTTATGAGCTGTTAAAATCGGATGAAACCATTAGTGGGGAATGCTACCTCCAACAGCTCATCAAATTGAAGCGAGCAAACAGAAGTCATTCATTTTCCATTATGACAATGCTCAGCCACATGTTACGCAACCCGTTAAAACGTACTTGGAAAATAGCGGATGGGAAGTCTAACCTCAACCTCCGTATAACCCAGACATTGCCACCTCTCACTACCAATTGTTTCGATCAATGCAGAATGTCTTGTTTGGAATACGCTTTACTTCAGTCAAACGTACCAAAATTTGGCCGAAATGTTCTTGGCCTCAAAAGATGTGCGGTACTATTGGGATGAAATTCATGCGCTTCCTCAAAGATGGGAAAAAGTTGTAGCTCCCGTTTGGTTTCCTCAGCCCTCTGTATATAGTATTTTTCAATAAAACATGAACTTCTAACACGGATCCCAATATTTTTTTCTCCTTTATCGAAAGGGGAGCATCGAGAGTCGTCCTTCAGAGCGGGACTTTAGCCTTAACTAAACCTGTCCGACAGTAGTCCAACTTGAATTTATCGTTTGGTATTATATCGGCTCCGACTAGCTTAAGCTAATAAGATGTCTGTCTGAAGATGTTTATATGGAACGAGCTTTTGTAAAAGATATGTAATATTATTTTGAACCGAAGTAATGTGATCTGCATCGCTCTGAATCGCTTGACATTTGTTAAAAATGAACTTAAGCCGTTTTTCGTGAAATATTCCGGAAATAGAAAAAAACAGAAAGCGTTAGACGGAATAGATCAGTAACCGTCTATGTAGAATATAACTTCGGTGGCCAGTGAACTAATGCCTAAGAATATTTCGTGTGTGTGGTAATTATTAAATGGATATTTCGAAATTTAAACAAGCTGAAATTCCGGTTTTTATACTTTCTACTGTGTACTGAATGTCGACTTAATGTCGAAATTTTCAAATGACTAAATTTTAATTTTCGCAAAGTATAATTTCGACATTATGGTACGAATAAAATTTTTCGGCATTTGAAATTTTTTTTTGAGATTAATTTATTCGACATTCTAAGTAAGAGCTCTTTCAGAGTTGACAACATCAATTTAAGAAAAAGATTTGAATTGTTCCGAAAGATCCTACTGGATTAGTCAATCTGGAAATCGAACTAATGACCTTATGCAAGAACACACAGCGTAGTAACCATTGGTCTGATAGCTCAACACATGCACGAATAACTGGATTTAAATCCTTATTTAAATATTATATTCTTTCCATCCTATGAACTAATGTTTGTTCAGTGTCTGTGTTGGTGGTTTTGTACTAAAAGCAATTTTAGGGTGATTTAGTGCATCATCACACTTAAAGTTCTTATCATTTTCTCGAACAAGGTAAACAGCACACGAACAACACGAGCGCACAAAAATATGAGTGAGCGCTTTAGATGCCTCCTGCTCTGAATGCAATGTATTGCTATAAATCATTCGTTGCTTTTGCGGCCGGGTGCTATTATCGCTGTCAGATAAATATTTAGATATTCACATATAAATGTGGGATACATTTCATTATAATAATTTTTGACGATTTTTGTTGCTTCTCTTCATCTTTATGTTCTTAGCTTGTATATTCCATTGATTGTATGCGTGATAAAGCGATAATACAATATAATGGTGCAAATGGGGCAGGCGGCCTTTCAATTCTTTTATAGTTACAGTTAGTTATAGTTAGGTGTTGTTTATATTATTGCTTCTGTTCTGTTCTTCTTGTTATATCAATTCTACTTATTGCATTTCTAATTAAAATCTGAAAATTCCATTTCATTGAATTTCATTTCTCTTATTTTTTAAAAGTAATATTCTTTATTATCACTAAACCCACTAAACAAATATTTAGTTATCTATAGAGGAAAAAATATATAGTATACCTTAGTCATACAAAATAATACAGTACAATACAATTCATTGTTATTTACGCTTTGCCAATTTTTAACACTTTGTGCATGCAATTATTTCGTAAAGCACGTATGTAACTATCAGGCTGGCATAATTGCTGCTACCACAACCGGCAGCATGTGGTGTAAATGAATGTATTGTACAACTTATATACGTACGTGCTTATGTCAATGTGTGTTTTTCTGAGTGTTTTTGCTATATATAGTATATGGTGCGGTGCATGTGCGTTCAAAATTGGATTTTAATTTCATAGCAAGAAAAAAAAAAAAAAGAAACTCTTACACGCAAATTTCATACAATTTAATTTAAATTGAATTACATCCAAACATGCACACGCATGTACCTCCATATTCATTTATTATATGTAGGTATATTTCTTTCATATTCGTTACTGACTATACACTATTACAAGTGTCATTGTTTCGAGATCAATCCAAAAAACAACAAAATTCCATAAGTCTCGAAATTTTATGAACAAAAAATTTAAAATTATGAAGTCTCATAATGATAAACCGTCCCAATTCAGTATAAAATGATACAAAAGAAACATCTTGCGCTTGACTGTACTACAATGTGATAAAAAGCGATTTAAAAAATTTGCGCATGTAACAGCGTACACGTGATAGAAGTAAAACTTCTTAAAAAACCCATATCAGCTATTAACACTACCTTGTATGAATTCCCCAAGCAAATATTTCGTAAATGGTTTAAGGATGTGTTTGTGTAAAGTTTCAGATCACCCACTTCAATTTCTATATATTGGTCCTATTTTACACACAAAAACATTTGCATGAAATACATTTTGTTTATGATCGAGGGACACGCGGGGAGGAGAGAGGAGTTTTTGTTTTAAGTATATGAGACACGCTTTGTCCTTATCATCAGTAATCAGTGTTCGGACTATCCTACAATTGTGGCAAATCGACCACTTGTTTTTTTTTTCATTTCTACTGCAACTAATACAGTAAGCTTGAAACTTACCATATTTTATCATTTTTGGCAATTTTATATATGTATATATTTTTCTTTTGTAATTGCATGCTCTATTATGAATGTACCAATCAGATTTTAATAAAAGAAATATGTGAAAGTAATAAAATGTTTGAGCCTCCAAAAGAATTTTAAAATTAATGACTGGCATTTTGTTCCCATACTTATATATATTTTAGGGATTAGCCGAATCAGACCCCTTATATGGGTCCCTTTTCGTCCCTTAAATCGTGTGTTAATTATTTGTTCGGTTGCAGAATTCTTCTACTTCCTTCCTCATAATAACATCACGCGTTATTTCAAGCATCTCTTTGTGGGGTATGTTCCACATTTCGAGTTCATCAATAAATTGGCGACCCAGTGTGGACATCCTCCTGCTTGCCAATGCAGGACACTGGCACACTATGTGCGCCGCTGTCTCTGCCTCTTCCATGCATAATCTGCAAATATCAGCATCCTACCCATCAACAAGACCCATCTTGCTGAGGTGGTACCTGAAATTGCCATGCCCAGTTATTAATGCAGTCAACCAGCTTAGAGTCATTCGCCCTAGACTGAGAGCCCTCCCCGATTCACTGCCCTTTGATAGCCTCAACGAAGCCTTTGCCTGTCTACAAGTAGATAAGTTCTCCCATCTCGTGAGATGAAGTTTCTTTATCCACTCTTCGACCTTTGCCTTCACCGTCCCGCTGCTGAGAGCAACTACTGGTTCCGGTCCATAAAATTCAGCTTCAGATCCTTGTCTAGCCAAGGAGTCTGCAGCTTCATTCTGTTCTATACCAATGTGTCCCTTCACCCACATAAGAGTAATCGCATTACTACGAGCACACCCATTAAGTTTCTGAACACATTCGAGCGCCAACTTAGAAGATACCGTAGGCTGTTGCAGCCGCCTGACCACCGCCTGGTTATCGAGTGCTAGCAAGATTTTCTTACCTTGCACCTTTCCATCCAGTAGATGGTCTAGCGCATACATTAGACCAAGCATTTCTGCTTGATATACCGATACGTATCTTCCCAGATTCAGAGTGCATGCCAGTCCCAACTCTTTAGAGAAGATTCCAGCACCCGCTCTGCCATCCATTAATGAACCATCTGTAAATATACTGATGTCATATTCCTCACATACATCATGTGTGAGGCCGTCTTCAATGAGTGTTCTGTGTGACTTTTCAGTCATCTTCAGCCTACCCATTCCCTCCATTGGCATTTGCACCTCCTTTACACTGCAATATAACAGTGACAGGATGCCCTTGTGCCCTATCTCCGTGCAGAATCCATACCAATTATTGGTTGTCTTCAGACGTAATGCTGTTAATGCCGCTGACTTCATAATATGCAAGTCCAACGGCAGCAGCCCGAGAAAGACTTCCAATGCTTCTACTGGGGTCATCCGGATAGCTCCGGTAATCCCAATACAAGCCATTCTTTGTACCCTATCTAACTTGCTTTTCGCGGTCTTTTGGGTGACCTTAGGCCACCAGAGTCTGTCTGTAACTCCCTCTGAGTCTGTAACTCCCATTTTGAAAGTTTATTGCCCTTTTTCTCAGCATGCTGTCCACCCACCTTATAATGGTTGGGCTGACTGCACGAGTAGCAAGGGCCATCCTTAGCTTATCGTAACCAATCTTATCGAAGGCACCTTCTATATCCATAAAAGTAGACATAGATATCCCTCCACAAGACAGTTCCCTTTCCGCTACGCGAACGAGTTCGTGCAGGGCCGTTTCAGTGGATTTGCCAGCTCTGTACGCGTGCTGACACCTGCTCAGTGGTTTTGTCAGAAGCGTTGTCCTTTCCATGTAGTCCGCCAGTACTCCTTCCATACATTTAAGCAGAAAGGAGTTCAAGCTAACCGGCCGGAAAGATTTAGCCTCTGAGTAGTCCCTTTTTCCCGGCTTTGGAAGAAAGACAACCTTAGTCTCTCTCCATTGAGTCGGGATATATCCTGTAGCCAGGCAAGTAATAAATATTCCCAGAAGCCTGTCTACCAGAGCTTCTGCACCCCACTGAAGTAGGGCTGGAAATATCCCGTCTATACCCGCTGTTTTGAATGGAGAGAAACGCTTAATGTCGTTAATCACTCCATCTCTGGTGACTATCCTTTCAGCTTCCAATCTTTCATTCCTGTTTGCACCCTTGCGAGTGGCTTCCCAAGGATCTTCCGATCTAAAGCTTCCTGGAAAATGCACCTCCATCAGGTATTTCAGTGACTCTCCGATTGTCTCTGTAAAGGATCCATTCGTTTTGCGAATTAATCCCAACTTTGACACCGGGTCCTTTGATATGATCCTCTGTAATCTACATACATCGGTCATATCTTGCATATTTGAGCAAAATTCCCTCCACGTTTTCCTTTTACGGTTGCGTAGAGTCTTCTTCAGCTCCCTTTTCTTAGACTTGTAGTCGTCCCATGCGTTGGGGTCCCCTCTCATGTGACGATTAAAAGCCTCCCTTGTCTCCTTTTTTATGGATTCCAGTTCCCCATTCCACCATGGAGTGGGATCTCCTTCGTCCACTACCGTCAGAGGACATGAAGTTTCAAATGCTTTGATCATGGCTGAGCTGATAGCCCTCACCTGATACTCAACATCTGCAGTTGTTCTAGGTCTCTTAAACCTCCTTGGCAATAATTCCTCCAGAACTTCGCAGTACCTTGTACAATCTGTTCGTTTCGGTATCCTTACCATTCTACAGTCGTTCCTATGTCTTTTATCGGACGTAATCCCAAACTGAATGGCCCTGTGGTCCGACATGGTTAGTCTATCCACAACCCTCCAATCCAAAATCCTATCCAACATTTTGACATTCGTCAGAGTAACATCAATAACCTCGCAACGACGTGCGTCGACAAATGTCGGTTCTGTTCCCCTATTGGCAACTTGTAGACCAAATCTTTCTATAAATTCGAGTAGACACTCTCCTCTATAGTTTTCATTGCTGCTGCCCCAGACAGAACTGTGCGCATTGGCATCGCAGCCTAAGATCAGACCAACCCCCTTACCATCACAGAATCTCACTAGAGCTTCCACCTCTCTCGAAGGTGGTTCGTCTGGAGAATCATATGGAAGGTATGCTGATGCGATCATAAATGATCCCGCACCGTCACCTATTCTCACTACTGTGAGATCCGGTGAACACAAGTTAGACATTAGAATCGCACGTATCCCATGTATAACTAAAATGCATGTCCTCAACTTCCCCTCTGTTTGTGGATAAAACAAAGTGGTCTTTTGTGCAGATAGGCCTTTGATCCTTCCATGAAGAATCCAGGGCTCCTGAACTAGTGCAATGTCAAGCTCATCCTCATCGAAGCTCCGCACCATCATTGCTGATGCTGCTTTGCTGTGGTGAATATTAAGTTGACACACATTTAGTGGTTCCTGGCGCGGGCCCACCTCCCTCCCTAATGGCTTCTTCCTTGCAGAATCTGCCACTAACCCCACGCCAGGAGCCGCGTCGCACCCCTCATACTGCATCTTTCTGGAATTTAACGACGGCCTGTTCAAGACCGCAGTTGAGTCTCCCCCCTGCGATCCTGACGGCCTCCGCGTCCTCCTTAGGACACAGCACGGTGAGTACGACACCTGCCCTTTCTGCCTCGCCAAACCTTTCTGTGCGGATAACACTCCATTTGGAAGTGTCCTTCACACAGACGTTCTGGCGCTGCAGCCTTCTGAGGATGATGTCGCTAGCCACAGCATTGCCATGAGCAACAATCACCATCTTCCTCTTTGTCGACAAGGCAGTTAGGCTGTCACATTTAAGCTTCGCACCCTCCCACAAACCGGTTAGGTGCTCCACTGTCTTGCACAGCCATTGCTTGGATAGCTGATTTTTGCACCTTAGTACAATCAATCCGCTCTCCACCCTTGCCCTGCCGACAAATCCAATGTCATTGACATCGTCTTCAAGGGACTCCATGGCATCCAACAAAGATACCTTGAAGGTACTCAGATGAGTATCCTCCAGAAGCCCCTCTAGTGACAAGTCCATGACTCCCATAACGAGGTCAGCTTCCGCTACTTGAGCGTGTCTTCCTCGCCCTGGTGGGCTCGCCCTTTGCCTGTTCAGCCCGACGTTTAGGCGCTCTGCCAAGACCGCTCGGCCCAGGTGCCGCATGTGAGGCCTGTGAGTCCGCTGGTCGTCTTCGGATGAGGCTCCTCAGGCGTTGAACTTTTCAAAGTGGTTCCGAAGCTTTCGCCCCTGAACGTCTTCTCCAAGTTCTCCACCTCCAATGTCGACTCATCTTGCAGAAGTACACTGAGTTGGCCCAGGAGCTGGTCTTCTCCGACGACTTCATGGCTTTTTTACATTGAGTCTTTCGCTTTTGCTTCTCCCGTTTCTTCAACTGGATTCGCTCAGCTCTGGAAACTCTGTCCTCTTCGCTTATACCTGATAAAGCTAACGATTCCGCTCCACTAGGAGCGTCTTCGTCCGCACCATCAGATGTTCGGCCAGACATTTTCCGCTGCCTCCAAACCGACTTCCTTGTCGACCTGATGACACCGTCCCCTTCGTTCGACACCGTCATAGCCGTCGGTTTATGTCTCTAAAGACCCGTTTCGTCCGCTACGACAGATGCTGCCATTCGTTTTGGTCTGGCTAAAAGCTCGGCTTCTTTAAAAGTCTCATTTTCCACCACCCCCTTCACTACTTTTCCCGCAGTGGCGATCAGCACTACTTTGTATGAGGCAGTGCTGTCCGCCATTGCAGGAATTTCGCCTTGAGCTCCAGAGGTAGGAATGAGCTCAGCCTCTGGTGAAGCCTTACCGGTCGCCGTTCCACCCGTTAACACCCCTGCAATCCCCATATTTTTGGATGGATATCCGGTTTTTGGGTTATTATAATCAATCTTGTTCCCACGAATTGTGAAGAAGGAAATGTCCGCCTGCGCAGAGATTCGCAGTACGCAGGTAAGGCTACTTATTACGGAGGGCGCCAGGTATCTGTAAGCTCACTTTAGCGACTGCCCTATTTGAAAAAGGGGCACAAAGCCAGGCTGGTTTTCGGCACGGATCGCTTAACACCTTAATCCAGCCCCTCACCTCCGACCATGATAAGAGTACGTTGCTGAATGCTGTACTATTGAAGAGTAACAAACACTCACCAACTTACCCTTATCTTAGCTAGATACCCCATAACTTTAACTTGCAATATATAGATTAGTTCATATAAGTATGTACTAATTTGTTTACATATAAGTATGTGATTTAGTTTTTTATGAATTGATGGATCTCTGTATTTTAAATGCTGCTTTAAATTTATATTTTAAGTTAACTATGTAGGTACATAAATGTGTTCCCAAAAGATTATCTTTTAATGTAAGTACAAACATTTGTGATTTAATTTTGATAAGCGATTTTTTAAATGTTTTGACATGTGAAAGTCACCAATAAGAGTGGACGTGTTTGATAGAGTCGGAAAAGTGATTGTTTGCGGTAAAAAAAAATTTTAATATTTTGCGAAAAGACGCTAAGAAACTCAAGGAGTTATTTCGGTGATTTTTTTTTTTTTAGAAAAAAAAAATAAATAAAATAATATCATTTGCAAACATTTTGTTTATAATATGAGTGTTCAGCCCTCTCCTCTCCGGCAACGGCAATCGCCTGTTAATGTGTGTGTAAACCATAATTTGCAATCACCCGCGCAAACCACCCCGATAAGTGCATTATCAAAAAAAAACAGTTGATACACACTGCACAAGTGAAAGTAACAGTGCAATCCTCACTCTAAGGCTGATGACAGAGTGAGCGCTACAGGCGTTGCTATGCTTGAAGCTACAGCCGTTATTGCTATATCAATCTTTGACGTGTCAGAGTAAGCGCTATATTGTGTGCTACATTGTGTGGTTTTTGAGAGAGAGAGAAAAAAAAAGCAATGCGAAAAACCGTTTAAAAAACAACGCACGCATGCACCCACACATTGTCCATATCAAATTTTTTATTTGAACTCTCTCTATCTGTTTTTACTCTCTCACTTCAATATGCTATAAATCACTTCACTACTAACTTTATAGCGGCCAAGCACTGAAACTATTTTGTAGCTCTGCTCTCACTCTGACAACATTTGAGCGAGCACATAAGCAAACACAAGCAGAGTTTTGTAGCAAGTTGTAGCGACATATCATGGCAACGCTTGTAGCGCTCACTCTGTCATCAGCTTAACACTACATCAAAATTTGCAACAACAATAAATACAGACAAAAAAAATAATTTGTTCTCTCGGGATATACTATCTCTCTCTATACCGTGGAGTGTACAATGCGCTTCTCCTGCTGTAACACCAACAGCTACAACATCAAAGCAAACAAATAACGGCCTTTCTACTGAAGTGCATGACCCAGTAGTTAAAGCAACTAGTGCGATGACTAATAAAGAACCAGTTGCTGTTCAAACTGGAATTGATGGCTACATTACTGTAGTAAAGCGAAAAAGAAGTCCACAAAATTCAAAACAAATGAATTCAACAAAAATTCAAAAGCAGAACACTGCCCCTATTAGTTCAGAAAATAGATACGAAAATATTATCTCCAAGAAAAATTTCAAACCCCCACCCATTTTCTTAAAAGAACGCAACTCAGATAAGTTGATTTCTAGAATTACAAGTCTTATAGGACCAAAGAATTTCCACGTTGTTCCTATTCGCAAAGGCCAAATTGAGGAAACGAACGTGCAAATCTACAGCGAAACTCATTATCGCAAAGTAATTGCGGAATTTGATGCTGTAAAAAGAATTACTACACATATCAGCTAAAAAGTAGTAAGGGCTTAATCGTAATACTCAAAGGCGTCGAACCCAACGTTGACATTAATGAAATCAAACTTGCCCTTCAGGAAGAAGGGTTTCAAGCCAAAACAGTATTCATCATTATCAACAAGAGCAATATACCTCAACCGTTATATCGTATTGAGCTTCAGCCTGAAACAAAACCCCTAAACAAAGGGGAAGTACACCCCATATATAAAATTCGATATTTATTGCATCGCAAAATTACAATCGAAGATCCCCATAAGAGAACTGGACCTCCTCAGTGCAGTAACTGCCAAGAATATGGACATACTAAGACATATTGTACCCTGCCAGCTGTTTGTGTGATTTGTGGAAATCTCCATAAATCAAACATATGCCCAAAATATAAAGGCGATGCTAGCATGAAAAAATGCAGCAATTGTGGAGGTAATCACACCGCAAATTATAGAGGTTGCCCAGTATATACAACCCTAAAGCTAAATTTCTCCGCTAGCAATCAACCTCTAAAACCAGTTGAGCAAACTCAGATAGCCAACTCAAGTAAGAGACAAAATATTGATGCAACACAATTCTTCTCTGCAATCCCAAACAAGAATCAAACCAATTCATACGCTAGCGTGTTAAAACAAAACCCACACCAACAAAGCAATGTAAATAATGAGCAGAAGCACTCACTGCCGACCCAACAGCCAAGTACCCTTGAACATTTGCTTCAAACATTAATTCAGAATATGAACCAATTCATGAACTCAATTGAAACAATGATGCAAGAAATGATGAAAAATCAATCGATGTTACTCCAAACATTGCTATCCAGACCATGAGTCGTCGCAAGATATGCCACTGGAACCCCTGCGGCTTAAGCCAGGATCGTTTGGAGCTAATTCAATTACTTGAATCCAGCCAGATCGACATAATGATGATATCTAAGACCCATTTCACTGACAAAAATTGCTACCAAATACCATATTACAAACTGTACACCACAAATCATCCGCATGGTAAGGCACGCGGAGGAACTGCCATATTGATAAAAAGCAGAATAAAACATCATGTTCTCGAAGACTTCAGTAGCGTCTACTTGCAAGCAACATCTATATGTCTGGAAGAATAGATCTCTAAGCTAGTAATATCTGCGATATACTGTCGCCCAAGATACAGTATTACCGAACAGCAATATAAAGAATTTTTCTCAACTCTTGGTAGCAAATTCTTGGTTGCTGGCGATTTCAACGCCAAACACACTCACTGGGGCTCCCGCTTAATAACTCCAAAAGGCAGAAGACTATGTTCAATCATCACTAACCACGGCTACGATGTTATTTCAAATGGTCAACCGACATATTGGCCGACGGACAAGAGGAAGATACCCGATCTCATAGACTTTGGAGTCGCCAAAGGTTTGCAGATGGAAAATATCTCCACAGAGTCAAATTATGATCGCTCATCTGACCACTCACCCACGGTAATATCTATAAAATCACCAAGCCCCCAAAGCAATTGCGTTAGAAAGAAAATAGACTGGTTAAAATTCAAGAAATATATAAATTCCCATCTTCCTCTGAGTACTGTATTAAGAAATGGACACGATGTAGACTCAGCACTCGAAAAATTCAACCAGCTGCTCTCATTAGCTCTCAGCTCAGCCACCTGCTCAAGAGTATGCAAGCAATCAAACTATAGCTCATACACACCAGCTGACATTGAATTATTAGTAAGACAGAAAAGAAGACTCCGAAGGCAATGGCAAGAATTCAGATCACCGAATCTGAAAACACAGCTACAGCACTGCACTCGAAAGTTAAAGCAAGCCTTAAAAAAAAAAACAACAAAGAGTTAGAAGAGCACATAGCGAAATTAACACCTGATGAAGCGTCAGACTAATCTTTGTGGAAATCAGCAAAAAACTCAAATCGGCCAATTCTCACTGATTCCCCCATCCATTTGAGTGACGGTAATTGGGCTAGAAGCAACTGTGAGAAGGGTTTGGCTTTTGCAAACCACCTAAAAAGTGTGTTTACACCCAATCCACCCTCTTCACAGTCCTCATTACCAAAATCAGCCTCCTATCAGCCTATCAGCCTCCTGCCTCTACTTTCTAAAGTATTCGAAAAGCTACTTGTCATGAATATAAGTCCTTCCCAATTTTCACTGCACAACAGGAGTTATGCAGTGTCATTCTACAAAGTCGAATGAGCTTTGCAGGAATACCGAACTCAGACATTGTTGCGTAGAGGTAATCCCTTACCGGACTGTCAAAAGCGGCTTTATAATCAACAAATAGGTGGTGTGTGTCGATCTGTTTTTGTTGTGTGTTCTCCAGGATTTGGCGCAGTGTGAACATCTGGTCGATGGTGGATTTACCATGTCTGAAGCCACACTGATACGGTCCAATCAGGTTGCTGAGCATAGGCTTCAACCTTTCACACAGTACGCTCGATAGAACCTTGTATAACCTCGGCCTAAATCGATATTTGGTTGTTATGGCCACATAAGTAAGTAAGTATTAATTGTGATTGCTCTAAACAAAAAACTGCCAAAGTTACAAAGGTTCAAATTTAAAAGAAGTTCAGTCCTTTTGTATGGGAGCTACCATAATCAGTGGGCGTAGCTTCTTCATTGTAGATCTAGATATTCTTATAATACCGAAACACAACTTAAATATGGTTGTTCTACGCTGAATAGTTTGTAAGTTATGGTGGCTAAAACATTTCTTTAATTTCCTCTGCTTTGTATGAGAGCCTCGTAAAATAGTGAGTGAAGCTATCTGATTTGATGCCAGTTTTTTTTCCAACTACTATACTAATCTAAGTGTCAATTATGGTTTTCTAGGCAGAAAGCTGCCGAAGTTACAGCGGTTTAAATTTAAAAAGCATTTAGTCATTTTGTATGGGGCTACTAATTATCCTTTCAATACTAATTCACAACTTAAATATGGTTGTTCTATGCTAAATAGTTTATAAGTTATGGCGCTTCAAAAGTTTTGTTTAATTTACTCGACTTTGTATGGGAGTCAAATAAAGAAGTGTGCGTGGCTTTCTGATTTGCTTCTTCTTATGTGGCCATAATAACCGATGATCGATTTAGGCCGAACATACTCTCTTCGCTGGAGCATCTTCTTCCATTCGCTCGACATGAGCTAATGCATTTATATCACTATCACTGGCATATCTTGATAAGGTGTTGAGGTTAGTCTGACTAATGTCACCAACAAAACGACGTCATCCGCATAAGCTATCACTCCGCACCCCTTTTCCCATATTTCCTTCAGTAGTTCATATACTACCAAGTTCCATAGAACAGGGGAGAGAACCCTCCTTGCAGAGTACCTCTTCTTACGCGTCTCGTGATCCACCTAGCTCGGATATAATTAGTCTACTTTCCAGTATCCTTTCTATCCATCTCCCAAGTATTGCGTAAACCTCAAGACGTGCAACAGCATCCATGATTGCCCTGGGATGAACGTTGTTGAAGGCCCCTTCGATATCCGTAAAGGCCGCCACTGCACATTCTTTGTTATGGAGAGATTTCTCTACTATCGATATTAGCGTGTGGAGCGCTGTCTCAACCGACTTTGCCTTTGTATAAGCATGCTTGAAGGTGACAGCATTTCGGTGTATATAGTAAGTCTCAATTGTATGTCTAGAAGTCTCTCTAGAGTCTTGAGTACGAATGACGATAAACTAATAGGTCTAAAGTCCTTTGGTTTCGTATGAGAGTTTTATCAGCTTTTGGTATGAAGACAACTCTGACTTGTCTCCATAACTGAGGTATGTAGCCCAAGCTGAGGCAGACCATGAAGATCTGCCTCAGCCAGAGAAGAATTGATTTGGCTACTTGCTGTAGTTGCACTGGAATTATTTGGGAAAAACCTCAACCCTCCGTTTAATACCAAACGAGGTTTCGGACAAGGTGATTCATTATCGTGTGACTTATTATGGAGAAAATTATTCGAGCTGGAGATTTACGACATAATTGCAGTATCTATCTGCTGCTGGAGTATGCTGACGACATTGACATAATTGATATCACCTCACGAGGGGTCAGTGCAGCATTCTCTGAATTGGAACGGGAGTCACGTCGAATGGGTGAACGAGGGCAAGAGAAAGTACCTAGTGTCTACAAACAAAGAATCCCGGCGTCACTGTTGACAATTACACTTTCGAGGTGGTGAAGGTGCTAACAGGTGTTACTTTGGACTGAGTAAGCAATTGAGTAGTTGACCCCTCTCTCGAAGATCGAAAATCACACTCTACAAGTACCTCAATATTCCTGTCCTAAAATAAGGATATCCCACCACGGATGAGAGGATGCTTGGAGTTTTCGAGAGAAAAATTCTGCGCTGGATCTTCGGACCTATTTGCGTTGATGGCGAGTGCCAAATGAGGTATAACGATGAGCTGTATGAGTTTTACGCTGACACTGACATAGTCAAGCAGATCAAAATCTAGCGGCTGCGCTGGCTAGGTCATGTCGAGCGAATGGAAGAACACGCTCCAGCTAAGAAGGTGTTATATTCGGAACCCGCTGGAGGACGACGCAGAAGAGGAAGACTTAACCTCCGGTGGAAAGACCAAGTGCTGGAGAACCTATATATTCGGCCTAAATCGATATTCGGTTGTTATGGCCACATAAGTAGTAAGTATAATATCATCCTGTGCTGGGTACTCAGACACAGGGGCATACGAGAAAATTGTAGAGCAGATGAGCTCGCTAGACAGGGCACAAACGAAGCTTTAACTGAAGAATATCTCCACTTGGGGATCCCTATTGTCACAAGTAAACACAAATTGGATATGTTCACATCTAACGTCTTCCAAAAAAGATGGACGTATTCACCCATCTGTAGGACGGCGAAAGTGCTGTGGCCCACACTCAGAAAGAAATGCTCGCGTAAGCTGACTTAACAGAAAAGATATCCCGACCTATGTTGGAGTGGTTACCGGCTACTGCCACATAGGACCTCACGCAGCGAGAATGGGCTTAGGCCATCTCGTGCATGACTACTGCAGAAGTTGCAGAGATGAGGAGGAGCTCGAGACCGTCGCACATATGCTGGGTGCCTGCCCTGCTTTGTGCAAAAGACGCAAAAAATTCCTGGGATATTACCAGTTGAATGACTTAGCCCCCCTATAAGTGGTTTATAAATATTAGCAACCTCCTAAATTTCGAGTTCTGATTGGTTCAACGTAGAAGAGTAGGAATATTCACGTGGTACCACAATGGGCCTTTCTCTGGCCTACGTGTACCCTCCTTTTGAGAGGGTGGCCACTCGAACCTAATGGGGGCTACTATAAATAGTGGGCATGGCTAGCCCATTTCTTGTAAATATAGTTATCCTTACAATGATAATCCACAACATAAATATGGTTGTCCCACGCTAAATTGTTTGTAAGTTATGGTACTTAAAAATTTTAGATTAATTTCCTCGACTTTATATGGGAGCCACATAAAGAAGTGGGCTTGGTTTCCTGATTTTATGACAGCTTATTTCCAATCACCATACTAATCGAAGTGTCTATTATGGTTGTTTTAGACTGTTTCAATTTAAAAGAAATATAGCCACTTTGTATGGGAACTACTATAAATATACCTTGCATATATGTACTTATAGAGGGTATAAAAACATCGCAAGCATTTTGAATTCAGATTGACCAAAGAAACTACTTTTAGCATATTTGATATTTTCTTGGACTTATGTAAATGTTTTATTAAGTATTTTCTGCGTAACGCGTAATGGAAAAAATGGAAGGATGTGATGCAAATTATCATTATTTTGCAGAACTAAATGCGTTAAAACCATAAATGCACAAAATCATAGCCATATTTTGTGAACAGTCATAGCATTTAGTCAGATATTTATGATCGACTTTTAAATATAATTGAATCGATTAGAATGGCTTTTAGATACTTTAAAGCCAATTATTTGCATGTAAAATGGAGTTGGCAACTGCGCCATTAATCCTATCATAAAAAAAGGATTATAACGAATAGTGATGCTCTCACACGATTCTATGTATTTTTTCTGCAGTCGTTTTGCAAAGAATTTACTGTAAAGCGTCATCATAATCCGATAGGAGTTTTTGTTGCAAAGAAGTCTAAAACAACAACAACAACAATTTGTCTAAAATAAACTAGTGTTCAATAAAGAGAATGAACTAAAAAATATACGCTCCATTATCATAAAAATTTATTGGATTCAAACGTGCTACTCACAGACGAATTCACACTTTCATGGAAATGGAAACATATTAATTAAAAATTAAAATTAAATTAAGCAACGAAAACAGCACAAAATATGGAGATGGAAACATTTGAAAATAATTGAAAGCAAAATGATTTTCTGCAGATTGCCAATGTATTGTAAAGGTTACAAACGCACACACACACACTTATTCAAGAACCATGTTTATATTAACCTAGGCTAGACTAGGTTCACTGGTTAGCCAGTTGATTGGTAAAGTAATATGACAACAGGCAGCAGTAGGTAGTAAAACAGTGAAATAGAAAGAAACAGAAAACAACAAAAATAGCTACATATACCAACAATAACAACGCGGTAATAAAATTAGCAGTAACAACAATATCAAAAAAGAATATTAACAATGCGAGCGAGTATTTAAGCCCAACGATTATGCGGGCAATGGCAACTACTTACTATGACGCTGCTGGTTTATGCCATTGCCGTTGCTAACACACAATTATCGACTGCCAGCACAATGCACACAACCATTATGTACATACAGATGACAAATATATGTATGTGCTGGGGCGGCTTGCAAACGTGTGAAGACGATTACCATATGCGCACGTGTGTATCATCTACATCTACACAGGCATAAATATATGTGCTGTGGAAAAATAATGTAGACAATACTAATTACGTAGAGCGGACATTCTTTAAACACGAACATTGAAAGACACAAAAGAATATATGTACACTCACTCACACATAGCGAATGTACATCCTAGGCAAAGACAATACAGCTGTATATAAAAATCTTTAGGATTTAACAACAGACAAAGATAAAAAGGAAAAGCCATGCTTACGATATTACATATTATTTACTACAATATATTCAGAACTATTTATAACTAAAACCTAAATTGCTAAAATACAAAGGCTTCATCACTTAGAAAACAAAAATAAAATGTATCTGTTCGCTTTAGTCATTCGGTAAAAAGGTATTTCCGGAAATTACAATATTTATTCAACTAGAACATAAATAAAAAAGTAGTGGGTTAATGAGTCCGTTGAAGAAAAACTAGGCAACTAATTTTTACCAAAACTTTGCACACAGAGACTCCAGGACTTGTTTAAAAATTGCATATAAAAAAATTTGAAAGATTTTATTCATACGACTCAATATTTCAAAGCTTATATTGATTTTTGCTGAGATCTCAAAGCAAAAATGGATAAATCGTATATGTGACGAATGCTAAGGTCATAATGTCGAAACAGTACTATTTTGATTTCAGTCTGTTAATGATTGGGAAACCACTATTACTTCATTCTATATATGTACTTGTACATATCTATCTAAATACAATACTGCCGGCGGTGAAAGAATAGCAAGACAAAACGACAAAAACAACAAAACTCCATCAGCGCTCCTTCTAAACACCACCACAAAAAATATCAAACACAGTCAATAGTATGACCGCATTATTTTGAATGTAAATGAGTGACTAACAAATTTAGTCACGCCCAGCCATTCTTAATTGAATTTGAAATTTCTCCTCTTACCCTCCACCCCTGCCACAGCACCACATCTTTTCCGTTGATTATGTTTTGAAGAACCCAATAACCACGTAAGTAAGTAAGTACGTGAAGGTACGACGTGCATTGAAGAAAAATTAATGAATTTACACCATTATTTATGGATGAATGAATGGATAGATGGATGTAAAATATTTAGTAACATCGGCATCGGCTATCGTATTTTCATGTTGGTAATGATGATGATGATGATGATAATGGTGATAAGAATGCAATGCTGGTACTGGCACTAGCAATTACTTGGTTTGCAAACAAAAATCACGCAAAGCACAATCCATAACTAATAATAAATTGAAAGGGATAAGGGACACATTCTTATATTTTGTACGTATTGTAGTATATGGTATACAATATATGTATTTAACTATATAGTTACGAACATAACAGAACAATTATGAACTTTTTTGTTGTTCTTCGTTTGATATTGATTAATGATTACGTGATTCTTTTTTGTTTTTGCATGCAAAATGGCAAATTATTGAACTGGTATCCTAAGTGATTTCAATCATTCATTATTAAATGTAAAATATGTGAAATTATAAAAAGAATGTTTTCAAGTTGATTCACAAAAATTTCTCCAAAATGGCTGCTTATAATTATTTATTTCTAGTACAAATAGGAATAAGGTATATACTGTAACGAGTATCGATAGTTGGTTACTCATCACTATTGTGACTGACACTATTGGCAGCATCGACATGAATGTCAACAAAAAGAAATAAGCGATAACCAGAACAAGCCAACGAGAAAGGAAGAGAAGAATCTCGATAAAGGAAGATTCTGGGGTGTTGCCAACAGAGTATAAATAGAGCCAGTGTTGAGAAGTGAGAATCAATCGAACTCCGAACGTGACTGCAAAAGTTGCTAGTACATTAAAGTGTTATTGTAAATAGTTGATTATAAACAGAGTTGATTGTAAATAGTGTTTATTAAATAAATTGTTGCTGTATATAGTTGTATAAAATAAGTGTTGCAGTTATTATTAACAGAATCCAGTGATCGAACAAGGTAATTCAAATAGAATTAAACGCTCACAGAATAAAAACGTAACAATTGGTGTCAGAAGTGGGATTCTGTAAAGATGGTGAAAATTGACCAACAAAAAGTGGACCAGCTTAAAAAGCTGTTGGTAGAGATGAATCTATCGTCATCAGGTGCAAAGGCGGAACTGCTGCTGAGGCTGAGGCAAGATATGGAGGCCAAGGGAATTAATGTAGAAGAACATGAGTTCTTCGAGGAAGCCGATATACAAGCAATTGTGCACGCTGAGGAAGAGAGCAAAATAGATTCGAGTGGTCAACTCATGGAATTCATGAAAACCATGATGCAACAGCAGGAACAACAGCTACAAGAAAATGCGTCTCGCATTGACTCCAAGCTTCAAGAACATTCGGCTGAATTGCGTATGGAAATTCAAGAAGGTTCGTCTCGCCAAGAGGGCGTTATTAGTGATTTGCGTATGGAAATTCAAGAACATTCGGCTCGCCAAGAACACGTCATCGAAAATCTACAAAAAGGGATTGAACTTAGATTTCAGGAAATTTCCGGTACCATTAATGAAAAGGTCACGGATTTAAAGGAACATGTAGATGACTTGGAAGATAAGTTCGAGAAATTACAGCACGAACTCAATCAACTAAAAATAAATGGACCAGCCACATCAGTGATTAGAGATTCAAGTACAATCAAATTAAAGCCACCAACATTTGACGGAAGCACGCCATTCAATATCTTCAAGCTTCAATTCGAGACAACAGCTTCGAAGAATCAATGGGATGATAGCGACAACACTGCTGCTTTAATAGTCGCATTAAAAGGTAATGCTTCCGAGGTGTTACAGATGATTCCAGAGAAAGATCGTGGTAGCTATCAGTCACTGATGGACACACTCCAGCGAAAATATGGAAATGAATACAAGAGTCAATTACATCGAGTGGAATTGAGATCGCGAGTGCAACGGAGTAATGAGAGCCTTCAGGAATTCGCTTCCGATATTGAGCGCTTATGTCATCTAGCGTTCTCCGGTAATTCGGAAGAGTTCGTCGAAAAAATAAAAATAGAAGCATTCATAGATGGCATACGTGATGGAGAGACAAAGCGTGCTCTGGTCATGTCACCCAGGAATACTTATGCCGAAACAGTCAGTAGTGCCTTGACATTTGAAGCCGCCAGTTTGATGTGTAGACCAATGCCACAGGTACGCCAACTAGAATCAGAAACAGCAGATCTGGTTGAAGCAGTGTGTCAGGCAGTTAAGTCAGTAGTGCAGCCTGAAGGAAGAACAACAGGTCGACGTGAAAACAAATTTAATGGTAAGTGCTTCATTTGCGGCAAACGAGGGCATATAGCTCGTGATTGCAATCAATCGAGTATGAAGCCTAAAGGAAGAACAAGGAATCAACACAAAAATAAATTTGCCGGTAAGTGCTTCATATGCGATCAAAGAGGACACATGGCGCGTAATTGCCGCCTACGACGCAAGCAACAAAGATCGAATTCACCAGGACAACGAAAGGAAGATCGTGATGTCATTCATCGTGGTAAAGCTGATACTCCATATCATCGTACTTGCACCGTAGATAGCAAACATTGTTCTCGGGTAGGAAGCCAGAATCACATTGTTAACCTAAGACTTATGAATGTGTTATCAGAAGAGTCATGGACCACCGAACGAGTTCAAGAAGATCAACGGAACGACCCAGATCTCTCAAAGATCATGAAATATAAGGAGCAGGGCATACGTCCAGATTGGCAAGAGATGGCTAATGAGAGTCCAATAGCAAATGCATATTGGGCGCAGTGGCAAAGCCTGCACTTACAAGACGGATGTTTATTCAGAGCATGGGAAAGTGAAGATGGAAAAATCACTAATTATCTTCTAGTGGTACCCAAGGCGAGAATAAATGAAGTGATAGCTGAGTATCACAATGCCTCCAGTGGAGGGCATTTTGGAATCACCAAAACCGTCGAGAAAATAAAGAAACGATTCTATTGGGTTGGATGTCATGACCATGTCGCTGATTGAATTCGGAAGTGTAAGCAATGTGCAATGGCCAAAGGTCCCACTAAGAAAAGTAGTGGTAAGATGCACCAAAACACCGTGGGTGCTCCATTTGAGCGAATTGCTATGGACATAGCTGGGCCATTTCCAATAAGCAATGCAGGAAACAAGTATGTTCTGGTGGTTATAGATTACTTCAGTAAATGGCCTGAAGTATACCCCATTCCAAATCAAGAAGCTAGTACAGTTGCAGATGTATTCGTGAACCAATGGATTACTCGTTTTGGTGTCCCGATGGAGTTACACTCAGACCAAGGTCGAAATTTCGAATCAGTTGTATGCTGGGTATATACAAAACTCGTACAACACCTTTGCATCCACAATCTGATGGCATGGTAGAACGATTTAACCGTACCTTGGAGGAATATTTGAGAAAAGTCGTAGATAAATATCAAAGAGACTGGGATGTACATATACCAATGTTTCTCATGGCATATAGATGCGCACAACATGATACGACGGCTACTACACCGGCAATGGCAATTTTTGGAAACGAGTTAAGACTGCCAGCTGATTTAAAATTTGGAGTTGTAACACCAACAAGATCAACCGAAGGTAATTATACTAGCGAAAAACGGGAACAGTTGGATGAAGTACATCAGTTCATCAGAGAGCGGTCGCAGATGATAAGCGATAAGATGAAAGCCAGGTATGACTTGAAAGCAAATTCGAAAGGGTTCTATGAAGGAGAGCTTGTAATGCTTCATAATCCGCAACGAAAGAATCGTATTCAACGTGCATGGAATAAAAGAGCAAAGTTTAAAGTAGTGCACTTGGAGCGACTTGCGCCATATCGAGGGCAAGTATAAAAACTTGTTCGGGACGAACAAGGTTAAGAGGAGGGCAGTGTAACGAGTATCGATACTCATCACTATTGTGACTGACACTATTGGCAGCATCGACATGAATGTCAACAAAAAGAAATAAGCGATAACCAGAACAAGCCAACGAGAAAGGAAGAGAAGAATCTCGATAAAGGAAGATTCTGGGGTGTTGCCAACAGAGTATAAATAGAGCCAGTGTTGAGAAGTGAGAATCAATCGAACTCCGAACGTGACTGCGAAAACATCTGTACAGAGGCAAAAGTTGCTAGTGCATTAAAGTGTTATTGTAAATAGTTGATTATAAACAGAGTTGATTGTAAATAGTGTTTATTAAATAAATTGTTGCTGTATATAGTTGTATAAAATAAGTGTTGCAGTTATTATTAACAGAATCCAGTGATCGAACAAGGTAATTCAAATAGAATTAAACGCTCACAGAATAAAAACGTAACAATACGTTTGCACGAAATATTCCATACATACAAACTTATAATTCAGGTAGATAGTAGGTACTTACTTACTTACTTATGTGGCCATAACAACCGAATATCGATTTAGGCCGAAAATAACATGCTTCGCCAGCCATCTCTGTTCTTCGCTAGCTGGCGCCAGTTAGAAATTCCAAGCGCCGTCAGGTTCTCCAGTACTTGGTCTTTCCACCGGAGGTTTGGTCTTCCTCTTCTGCGTCGTCCTCCAGCGGGTTCCGAATATAACACCTTCTTAGCCGGAGCGTGTTCTTCCATTCGCTCGACATGACCTAGCCAGCGCAGCCCCTGGATTTTGATGCGCTTTACTATGTCAATATCGGCATACAGCTCGTACAGCTCATGGTTGTACCTTATTCGGTAGTCGACCCCAACGCAAATAGGTCCAAAGATCTTGCGTAGGACTTTTCTTTCGAAAACTCCAAGCATTCGCTCATCCGAGGTGGAAATTATCCAGGATTCAGCGCCATATGTTAGAACAGTCATGATTAGAGACTTGTAAAGTGTAGTTTTCGTTCTTCGAGAGAGGGCTCGACTTCTCAATTGCTTACTCAGCCCAAAGTAACACCTGTTAGCAAGAGTTATCCTACGCATGATCTCCAAGCTGACGTCATTACTGCTGTTAATGCTGGTTCCAAGATAGACAAAGTCCCTTACTACTTCAAAAGCGTAGTTGTCAACAGTGACGTGCTGTCCAAGACGCCGGGACTCTTTGTTTGTTGACACTAGATACTTCGTCTTGCCCTCGTTCACCGTGAGACCCATCCGACGCGACTCTCTTTCCAACTCCGAGAATGCTGCACTGACTGACAGCATGACACTTTTGTTGAAGATAGTGCCATTATGACGTAGATCAGCAGCTCGTATTATTTTCTCCATAATAAGATTGAAGAAGTCGCACGATAACGAATCACCTTGTCTGAAACCCCGTTCGGTATTAAACGGTGCGGAGAGGTCCATCCCAATTTTCACTGCACAACGGGAGTTATGCAGTGTCATTCTACAAAGTCGAATGAGCTTTGCAGGAATACCGAACTCAGACATTGTTGCGTAGAGGTAATCCCTTACCGGACTGTCGAAAGCGGCTTTATAATCAACAAATAGGTGGTGTGTGTCGATCTGTTTTTCTTGGGTCTTCTCCAGGATTTGGCGCAGTGTGAAAATCTGGTCGATGGTGGATTTACCAGGTCTGAAGCCACACTGATAAGGTACAATCAGGTTGCTGAGCATAGGCTTCAACCTTTCACACAGTACGCTCGATAGAACCTTGTATGCGATGCTCAGGAGACTTATTCCACGGTAGTTGGCGCAAATTGTGGGGTCTCCTTTTTTATGTACAGGACAGAGAACACTGAGCCTCCAATCATCAGGCATGCTTTCATCCGACCATATTCTGCTTATGAGCTGGTGCATGCGGGTGAGCAGCTCATCGCCTGCGGTCTTAAACAACTCGGCAGGCAGGCCATCTGCACCTGCAGCTTTGTTGTTCTTCAGCCTTAAAATGGCCGTTTCAACCTCGTCATAGTCGGGTGGTGGAATATCAACACCATCATCTGTAATTGTGGTTATCGGGCACACACCTCCACTGGTGGAATTGTTCGTACCATCGCCATTCAGTAACGTGGAGAAGTGTTCCCTCCATAGGCTCAGTACACTCTGGACATCCGTAACCAAGATAGTAGGTACTTCTTTGATATTTTTTTATGCCCTACACTGAAGGCGTCAAAAGCAAAGAGCCTATTTAGTTCAGTATGTTGTCCATTTGTTAGCACGATAACTGCGTAATTATACGACCATAAAATTAGATCACCAACTAACGGGTGAATTAGGGAAAGGATGAAACTAATAAAAATCACACCTACCCCCCATACAAAAGTATATTCATGAATGTATGTATTTTTTCACATTTTGCACACGAAAATATGAAGCTATACCACAAAAAGGATATACATATTAGAAAATTTGTGTAAACGGATGAAAACTATGCCCACCTTCCATATAAAAAAACTTAGTTGAATTTGTGTTTTCAATATTCAATCAATATTATATTCAATATCCTGATTACTGAATTAATATAATAGAAAATGGGCGTTAACGCATAAAAATCTCACCTACTTCCCATACAAAAGTATATTCTTGGAAGTTTATTTTTGCACTTTGTGTGTGAAAATATCAAGAAATTGTAGTAAAACAGTTAGTCTGATCACGGAATAGTTATATTAAAAAACGGACATAATTAAATGAAAACCACACGTAACTCCCATATAAAAATATGTTGTTGAATTCTTTTTATACACTTTGCGTACGAAAATATGAACCTATCGAACTAAAACTTGGTGGTATCCTATTGAATGCCTGTTTTCACACTCTGCACACGCAAATCTAAAGTTATCCCGAGAAAGTGCACTGCACACTATTATATTTATTATTCCAAAAAATGATTGTGTGAGGAATGGGGTGCCAGGTGAACTCGTTCCAACAATGATTGCTTCCTCCAGGTGATCGTGGTGTGTGTGTGTGAGTGCAGGGATATTTGTGTACAATGCTGTTATTGTGAACGATGTTGTGTTGTTTATGTCGCTAAGTTAAAAATAACACACGATTATTCAATTTTCAAATTAACAATATTTATTAGAAATTAACGTGCATTTTAAATAGAGAGGGAGAGAAATTCGAATTGGCGCGCACTGGCTGTCTATAATAAATAATAGTTAATAGACATATTCGGAAATGGGCTAAAACGGATATAAACCACACGTTTCTGTATGAATGTGGTCACTTGATACGTACTATTATATATGTTACCAAATGAACGAATAGTTAAAAAATGAGGGAAATCCGATGGAAACCATAACTGAGGATCGGCACATACTATTATTTATATCAACATGTAAGTATATTTTAGCTTTCGAATTATTTATTCATCTACGGCTTGATTAAACATTTGGAAAAAAATCGGCTGACACAAAAGTTCCGCCCTTTAGTTGTGACTCATATTTTCCAAGGAATGTTATTGTATCTTTACATTTCATAGCATTGCATTAATCGTAATTATTTCGAAATAAGCAACTAATTACTTGACATCATGAAATATGAACGAGTATATGTTTATTTATAATAATGAATATATTCAATATTGAATCCATGAAATCGTCATGCGCTGACCAAATACGTACGTGTATATGTAAATACTTGTACATTCAAATGTATGCAGTTGAACTCAACACTATGCTAATTAACCTACTAAACTGATTAACATAATTATGAATGTCATTAGTTTTTTTTTTTTTTTAATTTTTAAATACCAATAATATTTACATGTTTAATATTTTAATTTTATAGATATACGGAGTCATGCATGCATTAGTATGTAGCCACATTAGTATGCCTATGCAGCTATTGAATGAAGATAAGAATTTTTTGAGCACGACTTTGAATAGCAAATATAAAAATTTGTTGCCTTTGCTTTTTTGCTGTACGAAATGGTTTAATCTTATAATTATTAAAGCGTTTCTAATTTTAACAGCACGTTTTAAGCAAAAAAAGAACACTTGAAATGATACATACGTGTATGCATAATTAAAAAGTACACTCATTAAGTCAATATCATAAAATACCAACCAACCATTCAACTAATCTAGCCAGCCAATCATTCATCATATTGCTTTGCTTTTACGAAGTAAAGGGTTATCCATTTCGCGGTTTCAAAAGTATAGGGCTAGAATTCGACATCTGTCAAACTGAGTTGTTAAAACAATTTCTTTCTTTTTCAGTTCAAAGTCTGACATTTGCGAAAATGGATCGCTTAACTATCGCACAACGCATTAAAATTGTAAAAACCTACTACAAAAATGGTGATTCTGCCACAGCCACATATCGTGCTTTAAGAGGAGATTATGGTTTACATAATCGTCCAACTACGCCAGCAATTGGCAAAATTGTGAAGAAATATTAAGAGACTGGATCGGTTACAGATATTGTAAGGCCTGTGCATCATCGTTTCGCTCGTACTACCGAAAATATCGCTGCTGTAAGTGAAAGTGTTGCCGAAAACCCGAATGTGTCGATTCCTCGTCGTTCTCAGGAATTAGGACTGTCTTACGGCACATTATGGCGTATTTTGCATTTGGATCTACACCTACATCCATATAAAATCCAGCTCACACAACAACTGAAGCCAGCTGACCATTCACAACGTCGTAGATACGTCGAATGGGTGCTTGAACAACAGGCGGTGGACGGCGATTTTTCGAACAAAATTTTCTTCAGCGACGAAGCACATTTCTCACTCAGTGGGTATGTTAACAAACAAAATTGTCGTATTTGGGGTTCTGAGAATCCTCAAGTAATTGAAGAGAGGCCACTACATCCACAAAAAGTCACTGCTTGGTGCGCTCATTGGTCCGGAGGTGTGATTGGACCTTACTTCTTCGAAAACGACGATGGAACGACTGTCACCGTCAATTCGGAGCGTTATGGTCGTATGATAACCGACTTTTTTTTGCCTGCTATTGAAGAATACGACTTAGAGAATATGTGGTTTCAACAAGACGGTGCCACATGCCACACAACTCGAGCGAATATGGCTTTATTGCAAGAGAAATTTTCTAGCCGCATAATTTCTCGTCGTGGCGATATCAAGTGGCCACCAAGATCATGCGATTTGACACCGCTTGACTTTTTTTTTGTGGGGCTACGCGAAAGACTGTGTTTATGCAGATAAACCTTAAACTCTTGAGCACCTATAAACCAACATTCGTCACGTTATGGCTGAGATACCGCCCAATATGTGTCAAAAAGTGGTCGAAAATTACCTCAAATGAATCGATGCTTGCAACAATTCGCGTGGTGGTCATTTAAATGATGTAATATTTCACACATAATGTCAACGTTCAAACTTTATAATAAAAAAGAAATATCATGATAAAAAATATTTTATATGTGTTTTATTTACATTTACTTTTGAAACCGCAAAATGGATAAACCTTTACAAAGAAGACGAAAATACCTCCGAACGGACAGCAAAAAAAAGCATCAAAAAAGAAAACATTTTAAGCCTAAGTAAAATCCATTTTTTATTTTTCTGGTTGTTATTGTTGTTATAGCTAATACGGTTATTCATATTTGTTGCTCATTTCTATCAGAAACACGCTAATGACCTCGTCTAATTAACACCTCCGCGCAAATTTGTCATAACAGCATACCATCAACATCATCAACATCACCAGCATACCCACTAGCTAAGCAATCGATTTTCCATAAATAGTGCATACAGCAAAGGTACAAATTGTGTGCGTACACGTATGGATTTTTAAATGACGCATTGTTTTTATGTTTGATGGTGGTGGTGCTAATACCCACCATATGTTTACTAATTTAATAGTACTACTCGTACATGTCTAATTTGTTACTGCTTATTATCAGTTATACATACATTTAGGTACGGATATATTAAAACAAATATTTGTGTTGCTATAATTCGCATAAGTTTAAAACAAAATATAAAAGTACATGCCTTGAAAGATTTGTATTAATATCGTTTTCCATATTTAAATTATGAACATTTTTACCTTCATTGTTCAATAACGGTGTCTGCATGGTTTTAGATGTATAATATATCCATTTTTTTGTAAGTTTATAATAAAGTTTATTATTACTAAATATTCACTGACATAAGGGCCACTTTACATTAGAGTACGAAAAAACGAGATCATTCATCGAGTCTA
Source organism: Megamerina dolium (assembly GCA_963854835.1). NCBI lineage: Eukaryota > Metazoa > Arthropoda > Insecta > Diptera > Megamerinidae > Megamerina > Megamerina dolium. The sequence continues at coordinate 59,466,186 of OY978526.1, read as the reverse complement.
GCGCATTTTCTGCCTCAACATTTGTCTCATAGTCATGCATGCTGCTGCAGATAATGTTCTTGATACTACGATACTACTAGACCTCACCGCGACAAGGGGAAGTATGATCGCTTGATGGGCAATACTGCAATACTAGTAGTCGAATTAATTAAATTGTAAAAGTCTCTTTAAATCATAAATTCTTAGAGAAATTTTACATATACTTAAATGTATTTATTTCCTTCACCCACCTTAAATATACCAAAAGTAGGCAAATATTCAATCTCGGAGAGACATCTCTAATTCTATAATGTACATCAATACAAAGCGGTTATTTTTTGAATTTACCCATACTAGGATGGATACACTCACATAACTACTCTAATTTATGTATGGAAATTTGCCAGCAGCAATACGAATCATAAATTAATTATAACTATTATGAATCCAAAGTAAGCAAGTAAATATGTGAATATTCAAAAAGAAACTAATATAATATATACATATAGTAATTATAGTATAAATTTATAAACAATTACCTACAATTATAATTTGCTGTGATATGTACATATGTATACGAATAAATATCATAGTAAGAGTATATATGCGTTCATTAAGTGAAAGTTGTGATCAAAGTCCTCATTAGAGGTCTTTTAATGTCAATTATGTACATATTTATTTGTTCACATATATAATTTAATTATTTATTTATTTATTTATTTCCATTTAAGTACAAAAAATATATGAATATATGTATATAGTAAATTGCCAAATATGTACTACTTACTACTTACTTATGTGGCCATAACAACCGAATATCGATTTAGGCCGAAAATAACATGCTTCGCCAGCCATCTCTGTTCTTCGCTAGCTGGCGCCAGTTAGAAATTCCAAGCGCCGTCAGGTTCTCCAGTACTTGGTCTTTCCACCGGAGGTTAGGTCTTCCTCTTCTGCGTCGTCCTCCATCGGGTTCCGAATATAACACCTTCTTAGCTGGAGCGTGTTCTTCCATTCGCTCGACATGACCTAGCCAGCGCAGCCGCTGGATTTTGATGCGCTTTACTATGTCAATATCGGCATACAGCTCGTACAGCTCATGGTTGTACCTTATTCGGTACTCGCCACCAACGCAAATAGGTCCAAAGATCTTGCGTAGGAATTTTCACTCGAAAATCCCAAGCATTCGCTCATCCGAGGTGGAAATTGTCCCGGCTTCAGCGCCATATGTTAGGAGAGGCATGATGAGAGACTTGTAGATTGTAGTTTTCGTTCTTCGAGAAAGGGCTCGACTTCTCAATTGCTTACTCTGCCCAAAGTAGCACTTGTTTGCAAGAGTGATCCTTTGCAATATCTCCAAGCTGACGTCATTACTGCTGTTAATGCTGGTTCCAAGATAGACGAAGTCCCTTACTACTTCAAAAGCGTAGTTATCAACAGTGACGTACTGTCCAAGACGCCGGGATTCTTTATTTGTTGACACCAGATACTTCGTCTTGCCCTCGTTCACCGTAAGACCCATCCGACGCGACTCTCTCTCCAACTCCGAGAATGCTGCACTGACTGCTCGCGTGTTCATGCCAATTATGTCAATATCGTCGGCATACGCCAACAGCATGACACTTTTGTTGAAGATAGTGCCATTATGTCGTAGATCAGCAGCTCGTATTATTTTCTCCATAATAAGATTGAAGAAGTCGCACGATTACGAATCACCTTGTCTGAAACCCCGTTCGGTAATAAACGGTGCGTAGAGGACCTTCCCAATTTTCACTGCAAAACTGGAGTTATGCAGTGTCATTCTACAAAATCGAATGAGCTTTGCAGGAATACCGAGCTAAGACATTGTTGCGTAGAGGTAATCCCTTACCGGACTGTCGAAAGCGGCTTTATAATCAACAAATAGGTGGAGTGTGTGTCTATCTGTTTTTCTTGGGTCTTCTCCAGGATTTGGCGCAGTGTGAACATCTGGTCGATGGTGGACTTACCAGGTCTGAAGCCACACTGATACGGTCCCATCAGGTTGCTGAGCATAGGCTTCAACCTTTCACATAGTACGCTCGATAGAACCTTGTATGCGATGCTCAGGAGACTTATTCCACAGTAGTTGGCGCAAATTGTGGAGTCTCCTTTTTTATGTACAGGACAGAGAACACTAAGTCTCCAATCATCAGGCATGCTTTCATATTCTGCTTATGAGCTGGTGCATGCGGGTGAGCAGCTCATCGCCTCCGGTCTTAAACAACTCGGCAGGCAGGCCATCAGCACCTGCAGCTTTGTTGTTATTCAGCCTTAAAATGGCCGTTTCAACCTCGTCATAGTCGGGTGGTGGAATATCAACACCATCATCTGTAATTGGGGTTATAGGCTCAGTACATTCTGGACATCTGTAACCAGATTCCCATTTCCATCACGACAAGAAGAGGCTCCGGGATTTAAACCGCCACTTAGGCGCTTGATCTTTTCGAAGAATTTTCGAGTCTCATTCTTGTCGGTACAAAGACGTCTCTCTGCACTCCTTTTCTCTCTGCACCGCTCCTTAACAGCTCGCGTTGCGCCTGCGTGCAGGGTTTTTTTGTAGGCGGCGTCTTTCTCTGCGGTAGCGACGCGACACTTCTGATCATACCACATATTCCTCAAAGGCCGGTAGTAACCGATTACCTCCTCGTCAGCAGTAGTCATGGAGTGGGATATATGTGTCCACCGTGCGCATGTATTATCAAGTGGGGGAGTGTTCTGCATAAGCAGATGCGATAGTCGAGTGGAAAATGCATCTGCTGTTTCTGCTGTTTCTGGTGATCGCAGCTTACTGACGTCGAACTTTCTCTGTGTGGGACTTCTCTTGTTATTTGCGACACATAAACGTGTGCGCACCTTAGCTGCAACAAGGTAGTGATCCGAGTCGATGTTGGCACCACGGATCGATTTCACGTCCATCACACTGGAAGCATACCTTCCGTCAATCACCACATGATCAATTTGATTTCTTGTACGTTGATCTGGAGACAGCCATGTCGCTTTGTGGATGTCGAGATGCTGGAATCTGGTACCACCAATTACCATGTTTCGTGCTGCGGCGGAGTCGATCAGCCTCATTCCGTTATCGGAGGTGTTCTGGTGGAGGCTGAATTTTCCGACAGTTGGACCAAAGTTACCTTCTTTGCCCACCCTGGCATTAAAGTCGCCAAGCACGATTTTGATATTGTAGCGGGGCAGCAGTCATAAGCTTCTTCGACGCACTGATAGAAGCACTCCTTGGTCACATTGTCCTTCTCATCCGTCGGAGCGTGGGCACATATAAGGCTGATGTTGAAGAATTTAGCCATGATGCGAATTGTGGTCAGCCGTTCGTTCACAGGCGTGAACTGCGAGACAAGATGTCGTAGTCTCTTTTTGACCAAAAATCCACATCCTAATTCGTGCCTTTCAGCATGGCAACTGTAGTAGATGTCACAGGACGCTCTTTTGGAGCAGCCCTGTCCCGTCCATCGCATTTCCTGGAGAGCGCTGATGTCAGCTCTGTATTTTTCGAGGACATCAACCAGCTGGATAGAGGCACCCTCCCTATAAAGGAATCGGACATTCCAGGTGCATATCCGTAAATCGTTGTCCTTTTTTCGTTTGCGGGGGTCATCAACAAAGGGGGCAGTCCGTTTCCGAGGCATTTTTATATTATTCACTGGGCAAGTTTTTTTATGTGGCGGTTCCCAAACCCAACGCACAACCTCTAACCGGGCCCCCATTAATAATAATGAAAGCGCCATCACATAATAAGCAGAGCAAGCTATATAACTACCCCTCATTAACAAATAAAGGTATCATCACATAGCGCTCAGATCAAACTACATGACAGCCAGTGAGTTGACTTGCGATGAGTTCAACAAGGATTGCGCTAGCCCCACCCGGTTGAGGAAGTTAGACACGTTACCTTGCGAAAACACCACCAGACCACCAAATATGTACCTATAATTAATAAATAAATAGTAGTATCGCAAACAAGCAAACAACACACATACAACAAAAACAACAAATAAGAATAACCAAATCACAGCAGGGTGCCATTAAATAATAAATATATTTTTTATTTAATTTTACGATTAAAGCATTTTCATGTTTATGTTTATTAATTTATAAGATAATGTGATTTTATTATTATTAGCATTTTATTAAATTTTTTTCATTGGCTTTTGATTAATTAAATGTCTTTGTCGTTGAACTATACTAAGATACATAAATATAAAAATCAAATATTATTACTTAAGAAATTCATTAAAGAAATTTGCTTTTAATTCACCTACATACTACTACAATTCTCATTATTTTATTTTTTATCTTGTCGAAAAGGTAATGTATGTACACAAGTATTTACTATAAAAATATTGTTACGTTTTTATTTTAAGAACATTTAATTCTATTTGCATCAACCCTGTTCGATCACTGGATTCTGTTAATAATAATTGCAACACTTATTTCGTACATTTACACTCTGTGGCAACACTCCAGAAACTTCCTTTATCGTATTCTGGGTTTTCTCTTTCTTTCTCGTTGTTTTCGTTGTTGACATTCGTTTCGATGCTACCATTATTAGTGCCATTCACAATTAGTGATGAATAACCAACCATCGATACCTGTTACACTGCCCTCCTCTTAACCTTGTTGGTCCCGAACAGGTAGAAGTATACCTAATACGGCACATGTCGCTCCAAGTGTACTACTTAAAAGTTTGCTGTTTAATTCCACACATTGAATACGATACACTACGTCATTTATCTTTCCTATAATCTTATATGGTACTTCCTAATGAGTCTGTAATTTAGGGGACAGACCTTTCTTTCGTCGTGGATGATGAAGCATTTTAAGTTCACCTTCATAGAACCATTTGGAATTTACTCTTAAATCATACCGGGCGCTTATCATCTGCGAGAGCTCTCTAATGAACTGATGTATTTCATCCAACTGTTTCCGCTTTTCGTTAGTGTAGCTACCTTCGGTTCATCTCGTTGGTGTTGCGACTCCAAATTTTAAATCAGCTGGCAGTCTAAACTCGTTTCCATAAATTGCCCTTGCTGGCGTAGTAGCCGTTGTATCATGTTGTGCGCAACGATATGTCCAGAGAAACATTGGTATATATAAATCCCAGACTCTTGGTATTTATCTATAACTTTTCTCAGATATTACTCCAAGGTACGGTTGAACCGTTCTTTCATGCCATTAAATTGTAGATGCAAAGGTGTTGTACGTGTCTTGTGTGTACCCAACACATTGCACATCTCTTGAAATACAATTGATTCGAAATTACGAACTTGGTCCGAGTGTAATTCCATCGGCACACCAAAACGAGTAATCCATTGGTTGACGAATACATCCGCAATTGTACTAGCTCCTTGATTTGGAATGGGGTATACTTCAGGGCATTTACTGAAGTAATATATAACAATCAGAACATACTTGTTCCATGCGTTGCTTGTTGGAAATGATCCAGCTATGTCCATAACAATTCGCTCAAATGGAGCACCCACGGTATATTGGTGCATTTTACTTCGACGTATTTTAGTGAGACCTTTGGCCATTGTACATTGCTCACACTTCCGAATCCACTCAGTAATATGGTCATGACATCCAACCCAATAAAATCGGTTTTTAATTTTCTCGACGGTTTTGGTGATGCCCAAATGCACTCCACTGTGATACTCAACTATCACTTCGATTATTCTTGCCTTGGGTACCACTAGAAGACCATTAGTGATTTTTCCATCTTCACTTTCCCATGCTCGAAATAAACATTAATCTTTCAAGTGCTGGCTTTGCCACTGCGCCTAGTATGCCTTTGCTATTGGACTCTCATTAGCCATTTCTTGTCTTGATCTTGGTATTCCATAACATTTACGATATCTGAGTCGTTCCACTGATCCTCTTGCACTCGTTCGGTGGTCCATGACTCCACCGGTAAGATATTCGTAAGTCATATGTGGACAATGTCCTCCTTGCTTTCCACTTGAGAACAATGTTTACATTCCATTTTGCAACTCTCTTCGCAGTAGTTTCTTTCTGGCTTTGACAGGATTTTACTATAGTATGCTATATTGAAACATTTTTCCACTAGTCTCGGTTCATATTCTATGGAATCGAAACTAGTGGGAGAATGCTTCAACAACATATAATCTTTAGGTACAATGAATAAGATTGTACTTGCCTGGATTCCTGGTCATTCAGGGTTCGGTTGTAACGAAATTGCTGATGAATTAGCCAGGCCTGGTTCAGCAGCAAACCTCATAGGACCAGAGCCATATTGTGGAATCAACTGGGCGGAGGCTAAATCAACAATAAATAACTGGGAACATAACCTTAGGGTATTACACTGGGAAGAAATAAATCAACTTCGACAAGCCAAATGATTGGTAAAGCCTTTTACATACAACAAGGAACTTCGCAATATGTGCAAAGCAGATATTAGGAAAATAGTAGGTTTTCTCTCAGCTCACTACTGCATGAAGTACTATCTCACCAAATTACACATGCTCGACGAAATCGAGTGCCGGCTCTGTCTAGAAGAAGATGAAACCACAGAACACTTTTTGTGTAACTGTATTGCGTTGGCAAAAACAAGGGTGAGCATATTTCATCGTGATCATTTGGATCCGGAAGTAATAAGATATGAATCTGCTAGGGACATTCTAAACTCCATCTGCAAGGCGGAAAATATACTGGAAGGACATGGATGTCAGTTACTTCCTTTCTTTAGACTAGAAAGATCTAGGTAGATAAGGACCCGATGGCACAAAATTTTAAATGTAGTGTGACACAAAAGATGTATTAAGTCGGAGTGTCGGCGAATTAATTGGTTAACTCCATGGACTCGCTGATGGTTCAATAACATCTTGTTTCTGCATATCGGGAATCAGCTTAATGGCTTTATCTCTTTTGGCCAATGGAACTCGTCGTGGTGCTTGACGAATTGGTCTAGAATCAACGGGGTCAATATGATGTTTCACGGTGGTTGTTCATCCAGCAGTGTTTCTATTTGATGAAAAGATTGAACTGTACTTCTCCAATAGGTGCAAGGCTTATTCTTTTTGCTCTTTGTTAGGCACACCTACACATTCTAATATCTGTACTTTTAATTCCGCTCTAACAGTTCATGATCTTCCATTTTTCATCGACGACATCTTTTCGCAGTCTACTACGGCAGTAACTTCCTGGCAATGACCAATGACCAATTATTTCTTTATCCGCTTCCACTATCCACAACTTGCCTGTCCCATCATCCACATTGATCAATGCTTAAATTACCGTTTCTGATTTTGCTGGAACCTCTTGGCGTTGGCATGCCAGTATTCGTCTGATGAGTCTACTACGCTCGTAACCGATGTTCAATGGTAACTCGATATTTGCATAGCGATGATGACGGCCACAATGATTTATGTTCCCACGTGCAATTTCCTATAAATAATAATTTCTTATCAAAGTTTGTGCATCCTCACCCGTTGCTGAATGCAATTTTATTCCCATTAAAGACTCAAAACTCTTTACCAAATCGCTGATGCTCCAGTATCCAGGGTTAACATGAACTCCATATTGACCAGTTTTCCATCACTAGTCAAGCTGCCTGGCACACGCTGTAGTTGTGAAATGTGAATAAGGGAGCAACCCATTGTTGGAGTAGGTTCACGCCCCGCTGAACTATCTCGATTTAGTATACCGATGGATTTGTATTAGTGGAGCGATCGGTGTCCACCTTATTCTCCTTCTTTTGTATTCCTGGAGAATTCGATCTTGTCGCTTTCGTCGTAGACGACAGTCACGCGCCATGTGTCTTGGTTTGTCGTAAATGAAGCACTTGTCAGCACTTGTTTTCACTTCGACCTGTTGTTCTTGCTTCAGGCTTCACTACTGACTTAACTGCCTGACACACTGCTTCAACCAGATCTGATGTTTCTGTTTCTAGTTGGCGTACTCGTGGCATTGGTCGGCACATTAAACTGGCGGCTTCATATGTCTAAGCACTATTGAATATTTCGGCATATATACTCCTTGGTGACATGACTAGGGCTCGCTTAGTCTCTCCGTCGCATATACTATCTGTGAATGTCTTTATTTTTATTTTTTCGATGAATTCTTCCGAATTACCGGGAAACGCAAGATGACATAAACCCTCAATGTCGGAAGCGAAATCCTGAAGGCTCTCATTACTCCGTTGCACTCGCGATCTTAATTCCACTCTATTCAATTGTCTCTTATATTGATTTCCATATTAGCGCTGTAGTGTGTTCATCAGTGATTAATAGCTACCACGATCTTTCTCTCGAACCATCTGCAAGGCTTCTGACGCATTACCCTTTAATGTCACTATTAAAGCAGCAGTATTGTCACCTTCGTCACATCGAAGCTGTTGTCTCGAACTGAAGCTTAAAGATGTTGAATTGTGTGGTTCCATTAAATGTTGGTGACTTTAGTTTAATTGTACTTGATTCTCTAATCACTGATGTACATGGTCCGTTTTTTTTTAATCGATTGAGTTCGTGCTCTAATTTTTTAAACTTATCTTCTCAGTCGTCGACATGTTCCTTCAACTTATCATCCAACTGATTCACGTGTTCTTTTAGCTCTGTGAATTTGCAATTAATGGAACCAGAAATTTCCTGTATCTGAGTTCAATTCCTTTTTGTAGATTTTCTTGGCTAGCTTAACCTTCTTGAATTGCCATGCGCATTTCACTAATAACGCCTTCTAGGCGTGCCGAAAGATGCTTGAAGTCTGAAGTCAATTGTTTTCTGGAATTCCCCGATAACATTTTCTTGGCGAGCTGAATATTCCTGAAACTTGGAGTCAATGCAAGACGCATTTTCCTTTAGCTGTTGTTGCTGCTGTTGCATCACAAATTCCATGAGTTTACCACTCGAATCTATATTACTCTCTTCCTCAGCGTGCACAACTGCATGTATATCGCAGCAGTTCAACTTTTGCACCTGATGACGATAAATTCATCTCTACCAACAGCATTTTAAGCTGGTCCACTTTCAGTTGGTCAATTTTCACCATTTTAACATCTTAACATCTTCTGACACCAATTGTTACGATTTTATTTTCTGAACGTTTAATTCTACTCGAATCAAACTTGTTCGATCACTGGATTCTGTCAATAACTTATTTTGTACAACTATATACAGCAACAATTTATACAACTCTATTTACAATAACTCTTTAATGCACTTGCAACTTGTGCCTCTGATACTGTATCAATATTCGCGCGATCACTTTCGAAGTCGAATTGATTTCATTTGTCAAAAACTGGCCACATTTATACAATGTGCAACACTTCAGAATCTTCCTTTATCGTATTCGAGTTTCTTCTCTTTCTTTCTCGTTAGATTGTTATAAAATTGTTGTTAAATAAAAACAACAAAGAGTTAGAAGAGCACATAGCTAAATTAACACCTGGTGAAGCGTCAGACTACTCTTTGTGGAAATCAGCAAAAAACTCAAATCGGCCCATCCGCATTGATTCTCCCATCCGTTTGAGTGACGGTAATTGGGCTAGCAGCAACTGTGACAAGGGTTTAGCTTTTGCAGACCTCCTAAAATGTGTGTTTACACCCAATCCACCCTCCAATCCACAGTCCTCATTACCAAAATTAACTTCTCAGCCTTGCTCAATAACGCTCAAAATGAAAAAAAGGACATATTCAAAGCAATTTATAAAGATTTAAACCCAAAAAAATCACCTGGTCCAGATAAAATTACCGGAAAAATGATAAAAGAGCTACCTCCAGCTTCAGTAATTCATCTCATGCACATTTTCAATGGTATCCTTCGTATTAAACACTATCCCAAATGCTGGAAAACTTCAAAAATTATAATGATAGCAAAACCAGGAAAAGACCCTACAAAAGTTGCATCGTACAGACCTATCAGCCTCCTGCCTCTACTCTTTAAAGTATTCGAAAAGCTACTTGTCATGAATATAACTCCATTTATTAATCTCAACCAACTGATTCCCCAACATCAGTTTGGATTTAGAAAACAGCACGGCACAATAGAACAAGTCCACCGCATTGTAACTCTGATAAGGAACACTTTTGAAGAAAAAAAGTATTGCTCAGCTGTCTTTTTTGATATCACTCAAGCTTTCGATAAAGTATGGCACGATGGCCTTATTTACAAACTCAAACTATTACTGCCTGCAAATGTCTCCTCATTGCTTAGTAGCTACCTCACGAAAAGACAATTTCTCGTACATCACAAGGATTACACAACAAATCCATTGGATATTCACGCTGGCGTTCCTCAAGGAAGCGTTTTGGGCCCCTTACTGTATCTCTTATACACTTCAGATATGCCCAACAATAACTATGTACATGTAACCTTCACGCTAAGGCTAGATACATGTCCCCCACTTAATATTAATGGCCAATCAGTGCCACAATGTTCCTCAACAAAGTACTTGGGTATTCACATCGACAGAAGGCTGACCTGGAAAAATCACATAGAGGCAAAGAAAACTTAGATCAAGCTTAAAATGAATCAGTTATGGTGGCTGATACACAAAAGATCAAAGTTGAATATCGAATACAAAGTGCTATTATATAAAGCAATCCTGAAGCCAATCTGGACTTATGGTATTCAGTTTTGGGGCACCGCATCTCCCTCAAATATCGAAAAATTGCAGCGAATACAATCCAAGTGTCTGCGAATTATTGTAAACTTAAATGTAAGTTTATTGTAAGATTTAAATGTACCCACAATTTCTGAGGAAGTTGCAATGTCTTGCAGAAGCTACATTCAAAAATTACACAGTCATCCGAATCCATTTGCTAGGCAATTGTTGCTGAGCACGGGGCATCGTCGATTAAAAAGAAAAGACACACTGAATATGCTGTGAAATTGCTATACCTCGTGACTCAACAAATTGTGATGGAACGTTGGGAATATCACATAATTTTATTTAGTTTGTAAGATTTGATTACTTATTGATAGTTTTTAAGTAATTTTAGAAAGATCCAATAAAAAAGCTTGTTAAAAAAAAAAAAAAAGATTGTTATGGTTACCGCCTATTTCTTTTTGCTGACATTCGTTTCGATGCTACCATTATTAGTGCCATTCACATTTAGTGATGAATAACCAATCATCGATTCTCGTTCTTATCAAATTGTAATATAAACATTTTTAAGTAAATTTTTACTTTGTTTTTCTTTCCAGCTTTATCAGAAAACAACGAAATTGTTTATCAAATTTTGAAATTTATCACGTACTCAAGTAATTTCACTATTTTCAAGTACGCTGCTATTTTTAATAAAAAAAAATAATCTTGATCATAACGATAAATAAGGAAATTTTTATTTAATCACATTATGTATATGGGTCTTTGTAAATGTGCGATATACGATTCAAAAGAGATAGGAAAATATTTAAAGCTTATTCAAACAGATAGAAGAAAGACAAATTTGAGTCTGTAGTCACAACTATGATGGGATCAAGGCAACTTTGAACCCGATGACTGATTCATATATACAAAGCTAAATTCTGTCGGTAGATGGAATCGCTTGTCCATAATTCAAGTTCCTGGTCACTCAGGAATACCAGATTTCGTAAGTTCATCTATCTTAACACAGATATACTCTTCTGCCCGTTACTCTGAATCTAGCCCAAGACTACATATGCCACCATCAAATCAACCATTTGTGATCTTGTCAGAAAAATTCATGATGAATCAATTCTCTAAAATAAGTAAGAATTGGTGTAAATTAAGGCATTTGTCACACAATTTTCAAAAACTGGTCGGATATTTTGCATCAGCAGCTCAACTACACCTTTGTAAAAGCAATTTCCGAATGACAGTACTCTGGTAACATTACTTTTTCTCACTTTTTTACCAACAACATTAGCCGTTTGCGAATGACAGTACTCTGGTAACATTACTTTTTCTGAGCCTTTTTAAAAAGCTTCTTTAGAATATATATATATATATATATATATATATATATATATATATATATATATATATATATATATATATATATATATATATATATGTATATATGTATATATATATGTATATATATATATATATATATATATATATATGTATATATATATATATATATATATATATTATAATAACAACAACAACAACAAAATAAATAACAATTATTATTACAATTACAAAATTACGAATGCGTTTCAAAAACGCATTAAAAATAACTTAAAACATGTTGATTAAACACAAATGCTGATTGGTTCCAGCAATACAACAATAATGAAAACAATATAATTTGTAATTTATTTCAATGATGAAATGATTTTAAAATTAAAAAAGGTTTCGTACGTACACATGTGAACATATTATGTATGAGTGAATAAATGATTTAACTACATTAAACAATATGAAATTCATTTGTGGCTGAGTATACAAGTGTACATAAGATGGCCTCAAGTTACAGTGGGGAAACGAGAAATTTTATTTAGAAGAAGATGTGCGTACATATGTAAATATATATTATAAATTAACTGGCGTGATTTATTTGAATTGTTTGATTGATTGATTGATTGATAAAACCACAAAATGCCATTGATGACATATTCACTTAATTATTTATTCTTTGAACCAATTTTGAAAAATAACAATATGATATTTATAGTTTTGTTTTTTTTAAATACAATAATCAGAAATGTGGTCAATAGAGCAGAAAAATATGCTAAAATTATTTTTGTAATATAATCTAATGAAATAAATATTGAATTTATGTGTAGGATGGAATAAAATTGAGCAATTAATAAGAATCTAATCACATTTATTTAATTTTTACTACTTAGTTTCCATTTCTATGAAATCTATGAACTCATAGCGATCGCTACTAAAGTAGTAAGCAAATTACAATTGATGAAAATTGTGACAATTTGCTAGAAAATCTTTATATTTCTTTAGTTAATGATTCGGAATATGCGATAGTTTCTACAAGACATAATTCTTTGTATGTTGTTCTGATAGTCTAAATGTGGAAATTAGATAGTCCCTGCGAATATATTTGCCTTAGTTCCTATTATTGACAAAGTTTTAGAATATACTGATTATAAGGTGATGTTAATGTTAATGCTTAAAAATCAACACAGTAGATAATACTATATATAATTTTACAGGTTATTGACCTAAAATCTTTAGAACAATATTGTAATTTGGCACACAATACTATATATACGCCAAAATTGAAAAACAGAAAAATATTAAGCTATTGTCTATTCACTGAGCGCGCAAAATACGAAAAAATAACAAGAAAATTTGTGCTGATTGAATTTCAAAGAACAAAATAGTTTTTTATGTTAATAGATTAGCAAAAAAAAAAAAAACCAAACAAAATAAAAATACATATAGCTTGTAAATGCTCTTCAATATTTTAATGGTTTTTATTTTTAGATGTGGGAGAATTTGCTGACACTCAATTGAAAGCTAGGTACATACACATATTGTATTTATGAATAAAATGCAAATTGCTTTTGATATTTTCTTAATGCATTTATTCTCAATTGATTTACGAGTATATTGCTCGTCTATACGCTCATTTTCATTATACACATTATGAACACTAGTATGATTTTATGATAGCTATACAAATCATACAAAATATAAAAAGCAGCCATAAAAATGTTTTGCTTTTACATTTCACTTCGCAAAGCACACAACAGCAGCAACGCTAATAGACCATTACTATATCGTATATAGTGAAAGAATTGGAATGAAAGTAAGTAGTCAGCAAGTAAAACAAAAACTTTGTGTTTTCCTAATTTTCCTAAATTTCCTAAATTAACATTCAAAATTAATAATTATATACACACATTTTTACATTTAGGTTTCTTTAAGCAGATTTCGGAAAGACTTCTTATTAACATTTTTAATTGATTTCGTCCAAGTTTTATGCATAGATAATTAAAATCAGAAAATTTGGCAATTGTTATTGAACGTTTCAGAAATATATTTATCAATGGAATTAATTCTAATAGAATAATAAATTTATATAAATATACATATATATACACATATATATATATATATATATATATATATATATATATATATATATATATATATATATATATGTATATACATATATATATATATACATATATATGAAAAAAATATGTTCACACACACACACACACACACATATATATATATATATATATATATATATATACATATATATATATATATATATATATATATATATATATATATATATATATATATACTTGTATATTCAATCACTTTGAATGCTTGGAGTGGGCGTAGCGGTTGGCCGATCATTGCCACTATCAATCCCCTCCTTAACCTTGGATCATAGATTACTCATGCCAAATTTCGTCAAAATAGCTCAAAATATTTGCTCAAGTTATCCACCCTCTTCACACTAAAATTAACTTCTCAACCTTGCTCAATAACGCTCAAAATTAAAAAAAGTTCAAAGCAATTCATAATGATTTAAACCCAAAAAAAATTACCTGGTCCAGATAAAATTACCGGTAAAATGATAAAAGAGCTACCTCCGGCTTCAGTAATTCATCTCATGCACATTTTCAATGCATACGCTCAACCAACTGATTCCCGAACATCAGTTTGGATTTAGAAAACAGCACGGCACAATAGAGCAAGTCCACCGCATTGTAACTCTGATAAGGAAAACTTTTGAAGAAAAAAAGTATTGCTCAGCTGTCTTTTTTGATGTCACTCAAGCTTTCGATAAAGTATGGCACGATGGCCTTATTTACAAACTCAAACTATTACTGCCTGCAAATGTCTCCTCATTACTTAGTAGCTATCTCACGAAAAGATAATTTCTCGTACATCACAAGGAGTACACAACAAATCCATTGGATATTCACGCTGGAGTTCCTAAAGGAAGCATTTTGGGCTCCCTACTGTATCTCTTATACACTACAGATATGCCCAACAATAACTATACATTCATATCGACCTTTGCTGATGATACGGCAATATTGTGCTCTCGCTCTAGAAGCTACTAAACTCCTTCAGACTCATGTCGATTCTCTCGAAATCTGGCTAGCAAAATGGCGTATAAAAGTCAATGAATCAAAGAGCGTACATGTAACCTTCACGCTAAGGCTAGATACATGTCCCCCACTTAAAATTAATGGCCAATCAGTTCCACAATGTTCCTCAACAAAGTACTTGGGTTATCACATCGACAGAAGGCTGACCTGGAAAAATCACATAGAGGCAAAGAAAACTCAGATCAAGCTTAAAATTAATCAGTTATGGTGGCTGTTACACAGAAGCTCAAATTTGAATCTCGAATACAAAGTGCTATTATATAAAGCAATCCTCAAGCCAATCTGGACCTTTGGCATTCAGTTATGGGGCACCGCATCTCCCTCAAATATCGAAAAATTACAGCGAATAGAATCCAAGTGCCTGCGAATTATTGTAAACGCGCCTTGGTATATGAGGAATGTTAAAATCCATCGAGATTTGAATGTACCCACAATTTCTGAGGAAGTTGCAAAGTCCTGCAGAAGCTACATTGAAAAATTACACAACTATCCAAATCCCCTTGCTAGGCAATTGTCGCTGAGCACAGACCATCGACGACTAAAAAGAAATGACACATTGAATACGTTGTATAATTGCTAAACCTCGCGACTCAACAAATTGTGATTGAACAACGGGAATATCACATAATTTTAATTTAGTTTGTAAGATTTGAATACTTATTGCGAGTTTCTACGAATGGTAGAAAGATTCAATAAATTCTTAGTATTAAAAAAAAAGTTATCGTGCGAACCAGCCACGTAACGGACAGACGGACGGACGGACATCGTTAAATCGAAAATTTAAGCGACGCTGATCGCGATTATATATATTTTTCTATATCTCCGAAGATTCTTAAATTATACGACCAAACAGCCATACGGTTAACAAACAAACAAAAATACAGTCAATTGATAACTCTGTGGCATAATAAGGGTACAAAAGATTATACAAATATTCATGATTGGTCAGTTAATACCACAACAAGAAGTGGTAACCTAACCTCGGATTTTGTTGTAACATTAGTGTATCATATTACTTACTTCATATATATGATATTTGAGACATTGGCTAATATTTTGGTATGTAATAATTTGGATGTACCGGAAAAACCACATAAATTATTTCATATACAATATTCAATTCTAAAAATAATTTTGAGACTGTCACATATACATAGTATATGTGAATCTATATTTTAGTACTTAAAAATTAGTGAAAAATGTCAAAAACTTTACAATACCTCCAAAACAGACTATTTTTAAGTGTTGGATACAAATAGGGCGTCCTAAACCGATTTAAACTTACTTACATATTTGTTTTAATATCAGTTTATATTTTCGAATTAAAATATTTGCTCTTAGAAATGACTAATCTTGTGTAATAAATACTTGGAATGTGTATTTCTTTATATTCATGCAATAAATTTAAAATAAATATAACCAATTTCTTTTGAAAAAAATAAAATGCTCTTTATTTGTATTTGTATGTATTTCTGTTGTCCAGAAGTTATTTCGGCGAAATTGCTTAATGTCTCTATGATGTCTATGTATATGCTATAATGTACTTATTTTTATATGTATATATGTATATACATGCCATATATATGTAAATACTACTTGAGCACTTGTTAACAGCTAGTACTATTGTGCTGATATTATTCATATTGTTGTTATTGTTCTATTGGCCCGCGTTGGTTATCATTATGCATAGACACATGTACAGGGTGATTTTTAAGAGACTTCGAATTTGATTTAAGAATAAACATATAAACTGTAGAAAAATGTATGAAATCTTTTAGTCAATAGAACGATTTATATAATTCAGTGTTTAAAGATGATTTCATATAAATGTTGAGCTCGACTGCGCCTCAAATGGTTCATACGTTAACAGCTAGTACTATTGTGCTGATATTATTCATATTGTTGTTATTGTTCTATTGGCCCGCGTTGGTTATCATTATGCATAGACACATGTACAGGGTGATTTTTAAGAGACTTCGAATTTGATTTAAGAATAAACATATAAACTTTAGAAAAATGTATGAAATCTTTTAGTCAATAGAACGATTTATATAATTCAGTGTTTAAAGATGATTTCATGTAAATGTTGAGCTCGACTGCGCCTCAAATGGTTCATACGCTAGGTCCAATTTTGGCATACTCCCTCCAACATATCGGCCGGTATCTCACGAATAAGTCGATAATTCACGGCCATCAACAACACTGGCAGATACAGCTGCGATATTTTCCCCTGTCCACACTCTACGTAAGCGTGTTGGTGGTTTGATGTCCAATAATGTAAATTTGGTGCTAAATTTAGTCACAAGATTCCGAATAGCCGCCTCAAAAGGTCGCCGAAAGTGACCATAAAATGAATGAATGAATGAACCGAGCATGAATTTTGATAATGAAATTCAATCATCTGCAAGCGTTGTTCGTTTGTAAGTCGATTCAAGGATAAATTATAGCTTCCAAAAACAGTGTTGCCAAAAAAAAATTCCTAAAAATCACCTTGTATGTATGTACATATATATTTACAGCATTTCATTTCATGTATTATTTAAATAGTTCTTGTTAATATTTTTGGCCCCCAGCTCATCGTTTCAATGTCGGTGACATGTACTTATGTTAGAATAGTTAAAAAAATATTTTATGTCTCTATATGAAACACATTAAAATCACAACAACAATAACAGCGTGTTCGTTGTCATTTAAAACCATATATGTCTGTCTCTCTTTAACTTTTTATGTATGTTTTTGTAAGTAATATAATTATATATACGAGCATGTGTATACGAGTATTATAAATAAAATGCTTTCAGTGTTTTCAATTTCGAATAAATGTTTTTTTTTAATTTTTTTTTTCTACTTCATCATTTTTAACTATATTCTTTTTATTGTTGTTGGCAGCATCAGCAAACATGCATGCTTAATGCTTACACTAGAGCAGCAACAACACAGCATGTATGATTACTAGTGATTATGATGATTATTATTATTATTGCTAGTATCATTTTTTTTCATTTGAAAATGACAACGACGATGAACTTCGAGGAGGTTACCACGCCAATACAAACAGATAAACACCATATGTGACCATTTCCTATGAATACATGTCGGTACCTATGTATATATTGATATCCGTATACATATAGGTATATGCATACATTATACATAGACATGAATTAAGAGAGCTATTCTCATCTTGTATGGAATACTTGGAATTCAAAAGGTTTCATTGGTGCTGCCGATGAGAGCGTACTATAGACGTTACATGAGACTCAATGTAAACTCTAAAACATCATTGGTTTGCACTGCTGTGAAATATAGATACATATATGTGTGGTTGTATCAAACAATACACATTCATTTGGCCTTATGAAGTAAAAATGCTTTAATCTGTTGGATATATTAAAAGCATACTTTGCTCACACGTATACATTCACTACCAGTATTGGTTACCTACTATTCAAGCTGATGCATACAAATGAATACCATCTACTATCTTTACAATTTACTATCTGGAATACCAACTTATGGATGTACTCGTTAAGTAAATATAAATACATATCCGTACTATGCTATTTAAGTACATACTGGTACTCCCATGTAGACACATATGTCTCTTTCTATGAATAATGATTGTTTGAGCAAATCTGTAAGGAATTATAATAGGTATCTCATAATGCTAAATGTGATAGTTGTAATACTACATACCTACTTGCCTATGGGTAAAGAAAATGAAAGACTAACGATGCGTTTGTTCTGCCCAAAAACAAATTTTCAACAAGGAAACATGTAAAATGTGAAAAAAAAAGATCAAATCACAAACACGCACATTTAATAAACATGTATTTATTCCACCTCACATAAATGTCTTCACATACATGCTGAAATAGAGCTAAGCGTAATTTATGTTCATACTATATGATATCGATATACAAGGTGCGACAATTATGTTTTAAGACTCGAACCATATCTCAGCAACCAAGCACGCCATCCATGTGTGAGCACATGCGTTTTGAAGCTTCAACCTTCCTCTACTAGCTGTCAAAATTTCATGGCATTTGGTTGACATTAAATGTTTATTGACATTCATTTTACAAAACACGCGTTCGCTTGATGTTGAAATTTTAACATGAAATTTAACACACAGCACTCATTGTTCGTCAATTTTTGGCTCGGAATCAGGTGTGTGTGTTGAATCACCCGCCGTATTCACCTGAATTGGCACCATGCGACTTCTTTTGGTTCCCAAAACTAAAATTGAAGTTGAAAGGTTGATTTTTTGATGACATTCAGACCATACAACGGGCGTCGACGAGAGCACTGGAGGCAATTTCGACAAATGAGCTGGAACACGCGTTTGAATCACTATTAAATCGATGTATCAAGTGTATTGAATCAGGGAGATATCGTGTTTTAATTGTGTTTTCTAGAGGCAGTCTTAATACATAGTTGTCGCACCTTGTATTCGTTGTTTCAAAATAATCCTATCATTATGTATGACTCTTATATACGTATGAAAGCAAGTACATATTGTATTTTAAGTATGGACTACAATCACACCAGTGATGGAAGTAGGGCATTAATAGAAAGTTCATTTTAAAACTGAACTGAACCTAAAAAGGAGGTACCTTACCATTTCCGAAGTATCAAAAAGAAGTTATTGTAACAAAGGGCATCTTACATTAATTAGCAACTGCTACTCTACATACTAGAAGGAAACAGTCTTTGAATGATAAGACATGAACTACGATTTTTGCACTAGTGTAAGATATTTTTAACGCAATTGGTGTTATTCTAAACGAAAAACTTACCAAGCTAATTCATATGCGAACAATTATTTTGAAAATAAAAAAACTTATCATCCAATTGAAAAACTACAAACTATTTTTAAAATTAAAAAAATCGTTTAAAAATTTATTCAAGCAAACAAGGAAGCCCAAAAACTCAGCGCTTCGGACAACGCTCCGTAAATGGAAAAGTTTAATGTATATATAAGAATCATCGCTCATCAATTTCTTCTGAAGTGGCAGTATATTTTAAATCAACGGACGTTCAACTGGATCTTTTTGCAGCATAAAGCTATCTATTAGGCAGTAAGCCAAATTTTTAATAAGGGCTAATTGAATTTTAATTTTTATGAAAAGAAATTTATTATTTTATCCAATTTATTTACTATTGTAAGTCATTGCCTCTGATTACAAAAAAACAAAAGAAATCTTTTCTTTATCATCTTTTTGAAAAGATAAAAAAGTAGAAATCTGGAGGAATTAATTGATAAATTTTCAAAAATGGTGACCACTGGTTCTACTTCCCAACCGTTGAGTGATTTATAGACTTATGACAAGTATTACCGCGTCAGTTAGAGCAGAATTAGAAAGTTTAGAAAAACAAGTAGGGGAATTGACCATAGCATATACAGTGATTGAATATTCTCGACAAACTATAGATGAAATAATCCTGTGAGATGATGTGAGATGACTTATACCAAAAATTGGCCCATTGTGTTACCATATATCACTGATGCTTACTATCCTGTTCCCTCTGTAAAGCGGAAGCATAGGGAATTCCTAATGAATAGAGCAATGTCCCTGACATCCATGGGTGCAAGCTCAGTGGTATCTTTAAAAAAGGCACTCTCCAGTATAGTGTGCATTCTGCGTGCCAAGGCGGGGCATCTACAAAGGAAGTAGTAAACAGTTTCCTCCTCTTCTTTGTCCTGGCAGCTGCGACAGAAATCGTTGGCCGGTAAACCAAGCCTTGCAGCATGCCTACGCACAAGCCAGTGACCCGTAAATACGGCAACTACATTACTGATAATTTTCCTACTGATTGACAACAGTGAACGAGTTCTTCTATTGTCCAGAGTTGGCCAAACTTTCCTACTAGTAACACAAGAGCTCTCATCCCGCCATCTTCTGTTGGCTATGGTGAGGTAATGTTGTGTGACAAGAAGCTTGCATGTTGTAAGCGGAATTACAGCGAAGCCATATTCATTCAGCCATAAACTCAGCTTGAAAAACACTGCAAAAGTCGGGTAATCGGAACTTAATCTTAACGCGTAAGGAATCAGAAAAGACGCCACCTTCTACCCTTCCCTCCAATTTGGAGTCATCTGTGTACAATTGTACAGATTGTACTCCAGTTTCGTTGACAATACCCCTATTCCATTCTTCCCTTGAGGGTATATTGGTTCAGAATCTATTGTCAAAGCATGGTATGGGAATGGTATAGTCGATGGCATTCGGAATTGTAGTGCACTCTGCTTGCCAAATAAATCTACGGGGTGTAGATGCAATAGCGAGTAGAGTGCTTTTGACGAGTGGTTCTTAGAGCAACTGTTGTCAACTCCGCAGACGTCCTTTGAACCTTGTCTATTAGCCGTCTATGTACCTCCTTATTTAAGGATTCCCTCCAGACTATCACTCCGTATGGCATGGGTTATCACTTCGGTGAGTGTATTTAAATATTTTCCCAATGCCACAAGTGCCACGTCATCTGCATAAGCCACCTCTTTGCAGCCCGAGGCGTGTAAGATATGAGAATTTCATTGATGGCTAAGTTCCACAAAAGAGGCGACAACACATCCCCTTGGAGGGTGCCCTTAACCGCAAATCTACTAATACATGAGGTACCCAATTTTGAGTTTATCACTCTTTGCTTTAGCAACAGACTAACGAATCTAATAATAGATTTATCCACCTTAAGCATAGCAAGACAGTTTTCGACTGCTTCTGGGTTTATATTATTGAAGGCCCCCTCAATAT
Source organism: Megamerina dolium (assembly GCA_963854835.1). NCBI lineage: Eukaryota > Metazoa > Arthropoda > Insecta > Diptera > Megamerinidae > Megamerina > Megamerina dolium. Next base: position 59,444,398 of record OY978526.1, on the reverse strand, counting down.
CTAGAAAGGTGACCAGGCTATATTCTTTGCAGTGCATAGATGTTTCGATCTTCTGCACAAGTGAGTGAATGGCTGTGTCAACGGACTTACTTTTGTTATATGCATATTGCAATGAAAAGATGTTAGAAAATTTGCACACTTCTGCATATCCGCGGGTATAATACCATCAGGTCCTGGTGACTTGAATGATTTAAAATTATTTATCGCCCAATTAATCTTTGGTTTATTGATTATTTTGTGCGCGACGTAGTAGGTAATTCTACTAGGATTAACATTGGGAGTCCGACTAAGCCTATCCTCCAAACAGTTTGCAGACTTGAAGTAGTCCAATCACCATCCCCTTTCATAATAAAGCTGGGTGTAACTGGATTCGTTGCGAGAATCTTTCGTAGGCGGCTTGCGTCTGAAATTTCCTTTATGTTACTGCAAAAGTCATTCCATGATGACCTTTTTGCTTTCCTTATTGCCTTTTTAAACACTCGTAGGCTCTCCTTATAGGGTTGCCATTGATTAGTGATTTTGGCTCAGTTGAATTGCTCTCGACACTCCTTCCTTAGAGTGATGATCTCTACCGACCACCACGGAGGTCTCTTCTTCTTTGGAGTCCTTCTAATTAGACCGGACGCTACAGTAGCTTTCCTGCAAGCTTCTGTAATTTGTTGAACAGCGGCCTCAAGCTGCTCCTCATTTTGCAGGCTTGAGGGCGCCATGTTAGTGAGGGATTTATTTATTTATTAAACCAATGATGCGTTGAACAATCATGGAACAGTCTTAAATTTTGATGCTATCATCAGTAGACTGGACTTCGCATATGCAGATAAAAGGCCAATTCATTTCATTGAACAGGATCTCAGCATCATGAGAAACTTGTCACCGATAGATTATTATAATGAAGTCAATGAAGTCAATAAGCAAATTATGCTCAACAATTTTTGAAATCAAGCCCAAGCAAAGAAATAATGGTAACTTCAACCCTCCTAACTACAATGACGATAGGCCAAATAGTAATCAAAATATTTTCAATCAGAATAATCCTAGCAATTCAAAACCTGAACCAATGGACGTTGACAAGTTAACCCAACGAGTACCGTATAATAAAAATTATCAGAATTTCAGAGGGCAAACACCCAATCCACAGAGAAATCAATATTTTCAGAGACCGTATCCCCGAAACGGATATCCTTACAACCTCAATCAGAACTTTCAGCAGGCTCAGAAAAGACCACCAAATAGTAGTAAAGTCAGCAATCAGCCCCAAAATAAGGTCCAGAGAGTCAATAATCTGAACGAAGATACTTTCTTAGAAGAAAACCCGAACTGCCCTTCATTACCAAAAGAGGAAGATCCGGAAGATAATATACAATTTTTATTGACAGCGGCTCAACAACCTGTTACTGTACTCCAGGTACATTTTCAAACAGAATGGAGTTACCCATATGAAAAAGAGTTAGCACAGTAAATGGATTTACTTTAAACAGTTACTATTATGAAGCGATATTATTTGGAATTAAACAACGTTTTTATGAAATTCCGAATTTAGAAACCGACATTTTAATAAATTATAATTTTTTAAAGAAAGCTAATATTATATTGAATTTATAAAAAGGGACTTTGCAATGTGGAAAACATTTTGAGAAATTTTTAAGCTTTGGGGGCGACGAATCCCAAAGCGAAAAGAGTGTCAAAGTTAACGCAAAAGAAAGTTTAGCCGATGAAAAAATAACAATTGGTAAAGAGCTCGAAAGTGAATCAAACACAGAAAATAAGTTAGAGATATTAAGACAAAAAACTATAAAAAGTGTATTAAAACTGCACTCAATATTAATTTAAACTTAACATTTCGCACGGATGTTAAAGCAGAAATACGTACAATTGCTGAAGCGCCTAAATGGCGCAAACAATACCCTTATCCTTTATCTGTAAATAGCTTTGTGAACAAAGAAATATAAAAACTTTTAAAAGACGGTATTATTCGCGAGAGTAAAAGCCCGTTTAATTCTCTTATTTGGGTCGTTCCTAAAAAGACGCAAATGATGACGGTATGCAAAAGATGCGTATGGTAGTTGACTATAAAAAAATTAACGAAGAAACGTCAACTATCGACCTTGAATCCGTATTTTATCAAATACTTATGAAAGATAAAGATATAGAGAAGACCGCGTTTTCCGTCAACAACGAAAAGTACGATCTTTTAAGGATGCCATTCGCCCCAAAAATGGACCAAGTATATTCCAAAGAGCAATGGACAATGAACGAATTTATAGGAAAAGTATCTCACGTATATATTGACGATATTATTGTTTTCTCAGAAAGTATAGAAGAACATTCATTCCATTTAAATTCAATTATTAATAAACTCAAAGAGTCAAATATGAAAATTTCGTTAGACACGTCCAAATTTTATGCCAAAGACGTTGAATTTTTGGGCTACCTTGTAGCTATGGTGTTATCAAAACTGATCCTAACAACATAGAAGTGATAGTGAATTACCCTTTACCTAAAACTTTAAGGCAATTAAGAAGTTTGTTTGGCGTCGTAGGGTATTACCGAAAATTTATTAAAAACTATGCTAGTATTGCGAAACCACTAACAAAACATTTACCAGGGGAAACTTAAAGGTATCCCAATACCTATCCAAAAAATGGAAATTCATTTAGCTGACGAGGGCATCAGTTATTTTCAAAAACTCACAAATCTTCTAACTCAACAAGTCGAACTGACACAACCTGACTTCAAAAAGAAATTTATTTTAACTACGGACGCCTTTGATACAACAGTAGGTGCATTATTAAGGAGTGCGTCGAATAAAATTGTCCGTTACATTTCTTCCCATACTGTGCTATTGAAAAATTCAAAATCAAAAATTTTTATCTTAGTAGCTCTAAGAGCTCTGGTAAAAAGAAGGGGCCACATGGCCGTGAAAAGGCGAAGAACGTTGTGACAATTTTGAAGATAAATCCAAATATTTCGGGAAGGAAATTGGCGGTAAATTAAAAACGAAAACTTAAGTACATGTCAAGATAAACTTTATGAAATAAGGAAAGATTGTAACTGCATAGTGACCTCTGCATTTGCACTGAAGAAAACTTGAATAACATAACCCTGAACGATTGACTACCAAAACTTTTAAGCAGTTACGTTCATAATTGTCCGATTACCAATAATGACCACATACAACAATATAAGAGATACTCCCAGGTACTATACTCCTCAATCAGTTTAAGGGAACATTTAAACTAATGAATGGCTACGCTTGGGATCTAGAAGGAAGCTTTTTAATACAATACAATGAAACCCTTTCGATAAATGATAGAATTTTTACACCCAAAGAAATAGAATATCTGACCCCACTACCAGCTTTTTTGCAAGTATCTCCAAAAATAGCAAACTCGAAGGAAATCCTCTCCCTTGAAATTATTAAACAACTTACTGTTGAAAATATTAAGACCCTAAATTCAATTGATGATAAAAGAGAAATTCTTTCTTATACAAACTTTTACATCTTGAAAAAATTTAACAAATTTGACAATAATGAACATCAGTTCCAAAAAATCGGAACAATCCCCGGAAACTCCTTAGGAAGAATCAACACATTTGCCAAAGCCGCAAACAAAATTCCGCAGTGTTAATGAACTTCCTATTTACTAATTTTACGAAACGTGACGTTTCTTAAAGAAGATGTATGAATCTATTGTCAAAACTTTAAACGCGTTTTTCTCAAAACCATGTTTTCGAAGTACTGACTCAAAACTATTCAACCGATTTTGCTAAAAATTTTACCCGTTATTCTAAACACACATATCTAAATAAGTAATATTTCAAACATTTAATTTTTTAATAATAAACTATTTAATTTAAACGATTTGTCAAGAAAAAAAATTAGATTTTGAGAACTTTGTTCACAAGTCCACCATTTTGTTTTTGTTTTTTATGTATCTAATCTTAATCTATTAAATAATCTTTTTGCATTTTTTATTTCAGATGACTTCGAGGACTCACTCTGACGTCAAAAATTAAAAACAAATTAATGTAAAATTAACTTAAAAAATTTTTCTATCTATATTTGAAAACACTAATAAAAACATGTAAAAAAAATTCATGAAAAAACGTCGAAATTTCGGTCGTCACACCGGACTACTACCTTAAGTCAGACGGCAGCGCGACGCTTTCGAGCTTCGCTAAGGAGAGAAAAACGGTTAGTTTAGTGCAGATCCTGAGGCCGTCGAGGCATAACATAATACATATTTGTAAATTTGTAACCTGCAAAGAAAATGTAAAAGCAATAATAAAACTTATTTTTTAATATAAAAACAACCAACAGAAATTAATTTGCAAGGTTGATACCCTGGGGTATATTCCCCTTTTCAGGCGTAAAAAGACAGAACTGCCTAGTGGCAGTTTAAATCCTGGTGCCGTTTCCTGCCTTGAATCTGGTTAAGGATGTCTAGAGCATACTGGGCCTATGGAGGCAACACCGTCCATGCAGAGGTTAAAATAGCCATAATGAGGCTGAAGAACAACAAAGCAGGAGGTGCAATTGGCCTGCCTGCCGAGTTGTTTAAGGCTGGCGGCGATGACCTGCTCATCTCATGCACCAACTTATAAGCAGAATATGGTCTGACGAAAGCATGCCCGACTTATGCCACCACTTATTATACCTACAAAACTCATTCGACTTTGCAGAATGACACTGCTTATCTCTCTTTGCCCAATGAAAATTGGGAAGGACCTCTCCCCTCCGTTTAATACCGAACGAGTTTTCGGACAAGGTGATTCGTTTTCGTGTGACTTCTTCAATCTTATTATGGAGAAAATTGTTCGAGCTGCAGATTTACGACATAATGCCAAAAGTGTCATGCTGCTGGCGTATGCTGACGACATTGACATAATTGGTATCAGCACACGAGCAGTCAGTGCAGCATTCTCTGAATTAGAACGGGAGTCACGTCGAATGGGTCTTACGGTGAACGAGGGCAAGAGGAAGTACCTAGTGTCTACAAACAAAGAATCCTGGCGTCACTGTTGACAATTAAACTTTCGAGGTGCTGAAGGACTTCGTCTATCTTGGAACCAGCATCAACAGCTGTAATGAAGTCAGCCTGGAAATCATGCGTAGGATAACTCTTGTTAACAGGTGTTACTTTGGGCTGAGTAAGAAATTGAGTAGTCGACCCCTCTCTCGAAAATCGAAAATCACACTCTACAAGTACCTCATTATTCCTGTCTTAAAATATGGATATCCCACCACGGATGAGAGGATGCTTCGAGTTTTCGAAAAGTTCTGCGTAGGATCTTCGGACTTATTTGCGTTGACGGCGAGTGCTGAATGAGGTACAACGATGAGCTGTACGCTGACACTGACATAGTCAAGCGGCTCAAAATCTAGCGGCTGCGCTGGCTGGTATTTAATTCGGCACCCACTGGAGGACGCAGAAGAAGAGGAAGACCAAACCTCCGTTGGAAGGACCAAGTGTTGGGATATCAATTGGCGCCGCATTATATGTTCGGCTTAAATCGTCATCGATATATATATATATATATATATATATATATATATATATATATATATATATATATATATATATATACATACATATATATATATATATATATATATATATATATATATACATATATATAAAGGGTTATCCATTTCGCGGTTTCAAAAGTATAGGGCTAGAATTCGACATCTGTCAAACTGAGTTGTTAAAACAATTTCTTTCTTTTTCAGTTCAAAGTCTGACATTCGCTTAACTATCGCACAATGCATTAAAATTGTAAAAACCTACTACAAAAATGGTGATTCTGCCATAGCCACATATCGTGCTTTAAGAGGAAATTATGGTTTACATAATCGTCCAACTACGCAAGCAATTGGCAAAATTGTGAAGATATATGAAGACACTGGATCGGTTACAGATATTGTAAGGCCTGTGCATCATCGTTTCGCTCGTACCACCGATAATATCGCTGCTGTAAGTGAAAGTGTTGCCGAAGACCCGAATGTGTCGATTCCTCGTCGTTCTCAGGCATTAGGACTGTCTTACGGTACATTATGGCGTATTTTGCATTTGGATCTACACCTACATCCATATAAGATCCAGCTCACACAATAACTGAAGCCAGCTGACCATTCACAACGTCGTACATACGTCGAAAGGGTGCTTGAACAACAGGCGGTGGACGGCGATTTTTCGAACAAAATTTTCTTCAGCGACGAAGCACATTTCTCACTCGGTGGGTATGTTAACTAACAAAATTGTCGTATTGGGGTTCTGAGAATCCTCAAGTAATTGAAAAGAGGCCACTACATCCACAAAAAGTCACTGCTTGGTGCGCTCTTTGGTCCGGAGGTGTGATTGGACCTTACTTCTTCGAAAACGACGATGGAACGACTGTCACCGTCAATTCGGAGCGTTATGGTCATATGATAACCGACTTTTTTTGCCTGCTTTTGAAGAATACGACTTAGAGAATATGTGGTTTCAACAAGACGGTGCCACATGCCACACAACTCGAGCGAATATGGCTTTATTGCAAGAGAAATTTTCTGGCTGCGTAATTTCTCATCGTGGCGATATCAAATGGCCACCAAGATCATGCGATTTGACACCGCTTGACTTTTTTTGTAGGGCTACGCGAAAGACCGTGTTTATGCAGATAAACCTTTAACTCTTGAGCACCTAAAAAGCAACATTCGTCACGTTATGGCTGAGATACCGCCAAATATGTGTCAAAAAGTGGTCGAAAATTACCTCAAAAGAATCGATGCTTGCAACAATTCGCGTGGTGGTCATTTAAATGATGTAGTATTTCACATATAATGTCAACGTTCAAACTTTATAATAGAAAAGAAATATCATGATAAAAAATATTTTATATGTGTTTTATTTACATTTACTTTTGAAACCGCAAAATGGATAACCCTGTATATACATATATATATATATATATATATATATATATATATATATATATATATATATATATATATATATATATATATATATATATATATACATATATATATATACACATATATGTATATATATATATATATATATATATATATATATATGTATATATATATATATATATATATATATATATATATATGTACATATATATATATATATTGGTGGTCTGGTGGTGTTTGCGCAAGGTAACGTGTCTAACTGCCTCAACCGGGTGGGGCTAGCGCAATCCTTGTTGAACTCATCGCAAGTCAACTCACTGGCTGTCATGTAGTTTGATCTGAGCGCTATGTGATGATACCTTTATTTGTTAATGAGGGGTAGTTATATAGCTTGCTCTGCTTACTATGTGATGGAGCTTTCATTATTATTAATGGGGGCCCTCCATGTGGCGACCACGGGGCAACGTCTTCCTGGCACCCACTGGGAGGCGGCTGAAGTGAGTGGCGAAAATCTCCTCAGTTAGAGGTTGTGCGTTGGGTTTGGGACCCGCCACATAAAAAACCCCTCCAATGAAAAAAACAGATACGCCTCGGATAAGGACTACCGCTTTTGTTGATGACCCCCGCAAACGAAAAAGGACAACGATTTACGGATATGCACCTGGAATGTCCGGTCCCTTTATAGGGAGGGTGCCTCTATCCAGCTGGTTGATGTCATCGAAAAATACAGAGCTGACATCACCGCTCTCCAAGAAATGCGATGGACGGGACAGGGCTGCTCCAAAAGAGCGTCATGTGACACCTACTACAGTTGCAATGCTGAAAGGCACGAATTAGGATGTGGATTTTTGGTCAGCAAGAGACTACGACATCTTGTCTCGCAGTTCACGCCTGTCAACGAACGGCTGGCCACAATCCACATCAAGGCAAAATTCTTCAACATCAGCCTTATATGTGCCCACGCTCCGACGGATGAGAAGGACAATGTGACCAAGGAGAGCTTCTTTCAGCGCCTCGAAGAAGCTTATGACTGCTGCCCCCGCTACGATATCAAAATCGTGCTTGGCGACTTTAATGGCAGGGTGGGCAAGGAAGGTACCTTTGGTCCAACTGTCGGAAAATTCAGCCTCCACCAGAACACCTCCGATAACGGAATGAGGCTGATCGACTTCGCCGCAGCACGAAACATGGTAATTGGTGGTACCAGATTTCAGCATCTCGACATCCACAAAGCGACATAGACAGACATCAACGTACAAGAAACCAATTTGATCATGTGGTGATTGACGGAAGGCATGCTTCCAGTGTGATGGACGTGAAATCGATTCGTGGTGCCAACATCGACTCGGATCACTACCTTGTTGCAGCTAAGGTGCGCACACGTTTATGTGTTGCAAATAACAAGAGAAGTCCCACACAGAGAAAGCTCGACGTCAGTAAGCTGCGATCACCAGAGACAGCAGATGCATCTCTGGTGATCGCACTCGACTATCGGACACACTCGACTATCGGATCTGCTTATGCAGAACACTCCCCCACTTGATGATACATGCGCACGGTGGACACATATATCCCACTCCATGACTACTGCTGCCGAGGAGGTAATCGGTTACTACCGGCCTCTGAGGAATGAGTGGTATGATCAGGAGTGTCGCGACGCTACCGCAGAGAAAGACGCCGCCTACAGAAAAACCCTGCATGCAGGCGCAAAGAGAGCTGTTAAGGAGCGGTACAGAGAGAAAAGGAGTGCAGAGAGACGTCTTTTCAGGCGCAAGAAGAGGGAGTTGGAAAGACGTGAGTGTGAGGAGATAGAGATGTGTACCGACAAGAATGAGACTCGAAAATTCTTCGAAAAGATCAAGCGCCTGAGTGGAGGTTTAAACCCCGGAGCCTCTTCTTGTCGTGATGGAAATGGGAATCTGGTTACAGATGTCCAGAGTGTACTGAGCCTATGGAGGGAACTCTTCTCCACGTTACTGAATGGCGATGCTACGAACAATTCCGCCAGGGGAGGAGAATGCCCGATAACCCCAATTACAGATGATGGTGTTGATGTTCCACCACCCGACTATGACGAGGTTGAAACGGCCATTTTAAGGCTGAAGAACAACAAGGCTGCAGGCGCTGATGGCCTGCCTGCCGAGTTGTTTAAGACCGGAGGCGATGAGCTGCTCACCCGCATGCACCAGCTCATAAGCAGAATATGGTCGGATGAAAGCATGCCTGATGATTGGAGGCTCAGTGTTCTCTGTCCTGTACATAAAAAAGGAGACCCTACAATTTGCGCCAACTACCGTGGAATAAGTCTCCTGAGCATCGCATACAAGGTTCTATCGAGCGTACTGTGTGAGAGGTTGAAGCCTATGCTCAGCAACCTGATTGGACCGTATCAGTGTGGCTTCAGACCTGGTAAATCCACCATCGATCAGATGTTCACACTGCGCTAAATCCTGGAGAAGACCCAAGAAAAACAGATCGACACACACCATCTATTTGTTGATTATAAAGCCGCTTTCGACAGTCCGGTAAGGGATTACCTCTACGCAACAATGTCTGAGTTCGGTATTCCTGCAAAGCTCATTCGATTTTGTAGAATGACACTGCATAACTCGCGTTGTGCAGTGAAAATTGGGAAGGACCTCTCCACACCGTTTTGTACCGAACGGGGTTTCAGACAAGGTGATTCGTTATCGCGCGACTTCTTCAATCTTATTATGGAGAAAATAATACGAGCTGCTGATCTACGACATAATGGCACTATCTTCAACAAAAGTGTCATGCTGTTGGCGTATGCCGACGATATTGACATAATCAGCATGAACACGAGAGCAGTCAGTGCAGCATTCTCGGAGTTGGAAAGAGAGTGGCGAGAATTGGAAGAGAATTGGTCTCACGGTGAACGAGGGCAAGACGAAGTATCTAGTTTTAACAAACAAAGAGTCCCGGCGTCTTGGACAGCACGTCACTGCTGATAACTACGCTTTTGAAGTAGTGAAGGTCTTTGTCTATCTTGGAACCAGCATTAACAGCTCTAATGACGTCAGCCTGGAGATAATGCGAAGGATCACTCTTGCAAACAGGTGCTAACGAAAACTACACTGTACAAGCCGCCCATCATGCCTGTCCTTACATTTGGCGCTGAAGCCTGGACAATTTCCACCTCGGATTAGCGAATGCTTGGAGTTTTCGAGAGAAAAATTTTACGCAAGATCTTATTGTGTTCATTGCGAGTACCGAAAAAGGTACAACCATGAGCTGTACGAGCTGTATGCCGATATTGACATAGTAAAGCGCATCAAAATCCAGCGGCTGCGCTGGCTAGGTCATGTCTAGCGAATGGAAGAACACGCTGGAGGACGACGCAGAAGAGGAAGACCTAACCTCCTGTGGAAAGACCAAGTACTGGAGAACCTGACGGCGCTTGGAATTTCTAACTGGCGCCAGATAGCGAAGAACAGACATGGCTGGCGAAACATGTTATTTTCGGCCTAAATCGATATCCGGTTGTTATGGCCACATAAGTAAGTAAGTAAGTATATATGATATTAAAGAAGTTATTATATAAATGCTTCTGAAAACATTTGTAATATTGACAATTTTAAGACAAGACAAACACTTGAGTTAGAATGAAATTTGAATTAAAAAGGTTGTGCCTTTGTACTTCAACGCAACTACATAAAGGAATAAAAATTGAGGACAACAAAAATGTGCCATCGGAACACCTGCAGAATATTGACCCCATAAATGAATTCTCCGAAACCAAAAATATAATCTGTTTTTGTTGATTTTCGAAAACATTTTCCACATCATATTATCTTACTTTTTATTTTTGTAATTTTTATTTATTTTATGTATTGTGTTATTTTAGTTCTAGTTTTTATTCAAAATTACTTGATCTTGTTATCATTTGGCGTCCTCGATCTCAAAATGTAGCCATAATAAGCCTATCAAAGTTGGGGAAATTTAACAAAAATGTTAACCGCCATAACTTACAAACTCTTCAGCGTAGAACAACCAGATTTAAGATGTAGATTAGTATTATAAGAGCAAATATACTCACAAGAAATGGGCCAGCCACGCCCATTGTTTATAGTGGCTTCCATACAAAATGATTGAATTTCTTTTACATTGAGATAGCTGCAGCTTCTGCAGTCTTCTGTCTAGAACAATCATAATTAATACTTAGGTTAATATGGTAGTTGTACATAATTTGGCAAAAAATCAACATGCCACGCCCACTTTTTAATGGGGCTACCATACAAAGTTGCGAAAATTTAAAAAAATTTAAACCGCTATAACTCACGAACTATTCAACGTAGGACAAACAAATTTAAGGTGTGGATTAATATTGAAAAATTAATTGAATTTACAAGAAAGAGATAAGCCACGTCAACTTTTTATATAGCACTCTCATAAGTGCACTTTCACTTCGTGAAAGTCAACCATATTTCGGGTGTAAATTAGTAGTATATGCAAAAATTGTTCTTCAAAAAGTGGAAATAAAAGAAAAAGATGGATTTCCGAGTAAACTTTTTATATATATATCTACATATGCAATCTGGCAATAACTGCCAACTGTCTACTGTCAGTAGACTGTTTTATAGTACATAATAGGTACACTCGGGGTGCAGTAGCTCAGTGGTTAGTGTGTTCGCCTTCTGATCTGTAGGTCGTGGTTCAATCCCCGGCTGATGCATAACAAATTTAATATCGGAAAGATTTTTCTTTCAAACGGTACCCACCAATCGGTAAGCAATTGGCAATTCTTCCGACATTAACAACTTGCCATGAAAAAGCTTCTAAAAGAACTCTGTGACAAAGCTCAGAAAAAGTGATGTTACAAGGGTTCTGCCGTTCGGAACTGGCTAAAATAAGTAGGTCCCTTCTAATACTGTCCAAAATTTAACACGCAGAACAGTAATGGAAGAGAAACTGGGCCAAAGAGCACTTCGGTTCTTAAAAGTGCCACATATTTATTTTTTATTTAATGGGAACACACGTACAACGCAACACAAACACAACAACTTTTTTTTTTTAAATTGCGATCTATCAAACGTCAGCTGTTAAAATTTCACCCAAATTCATCGATTAGTGTATTTGTTGTAGTCGTTTGAAGTAACCAACTTTTGTGTGTCTTGAAAAATGGAAAAAAGCGAATTTCGTGCAGTGATTAAACACTATTATTTGGAAGGGTAAACGGCGAAAGAGACAAAAGAAAAGCTCGATAAACATTACGGTAAGTCTGCTCCGTCAGATTGCATGGTAAAATATTGGATTGCTAAATTTAAACGCGGCCGAACAAGCACTGCAACAATACCATCAACAGGAAGGCCAAAAGTGGAGGTTACTGAAGAAAATATCAAGAAAATCCTAGATATCGTTATGAATGATCGCCGAGTCAAGTTGCGTGAGATTGTTGAAATGGTAAACATCTCATATGAACGTGTGTTCAACATTTTGCATGAAAATTTGCATATGACAAAACTATCGGCAAGATAGTTGCCGCGTTTGCTCAGTGTCGAACAAAAACGAGTTCGACAGATCACTTCACAGCGGTGTTTGGGCATGATAAAGCGTAATCCTGTTGATTCTTGGCGTCGACTAATAACTGTTGATGAAACGTGGGTCCACCACTACACACCTAAAACCAAAAATCAATCGAAACAATGGGTGGAAGCTGGTGGAAGTGCTCCGAAGAAGGCGAAGGAAGTGAAATCGGCTGGCAAGGTTATGGCCGCTGTATTTTGGGATGCACTCGGAATATTGCTTATCGATTATTTTGAAAAATAATCCACAATCACAGGAAATTATTATCGTGCTTTACTAGATCAATTGAATGATGCAATCAAGAAAAAACGACCACATTTAAAGAAGAAAATAGTTTTCTTTCTTCAAGACAACGCACCGGTTCACACAGCATTAGATACGATGCTAAAATTACGTGAAATACACTTCTAATTGGTTGATCATCCACCTTATAGTCCAGATTTAGCTCCTAGTGACTTTTTCCTGTTTCCAAACTTGAAAAAATGGCTCGCAGTTAAAAGATTCAGCTCAAACGAAGAAGTAATTACCGAAACTAACGTGTATTTTGAGGGGTTCCCGAAATCGTATTATTCAGATGGTATAAAAAAGTTGGAATATCGTATTACTAAGTGTGTCGAAGTAAAAGGAGACTATGTTGAGAAACAAATGGTTTTTGAAAAAAAAAATGTTTTTTTCCTACTTAGGTAGCTTCATTATCAATCCGCCCTCGTATGTTGGTACATATAATAAATAATAACGTTACCTATCTTCCACTTTTCGTTCCCATTCATACGCTGTAAAGCATTTATTTTCTCTTCTATGGCAAAATAAAGATGAAAGTATTTAAGCATATTTACATTCTTGAAATAAAGCCAGGCCTACTTTGTGTGGAAAGATAAAAATAAATAAATAAATGAATATGTGGCACTTAAAGCCCCGAAGTGCTCATCGGCCGAGCTTCTCTTCCATTACTGTTGTGCGTCTTAAATTTGGACAGTATTAAAAGGGACCTACTTATTTTAGCCGGTTCCGAACGGCAGAACACTTGTTTTTCTGAGCTTTGTCACAGAATTCTTTTAGAAGCTTTTTCATGGCAAGTTATTACTGTCGAAAGAATTGCCAATTGCTTGCCGACAGGTGGGTACCATTCGAAAGAAAATCTTATCGATATTAAATTTGTTATGCATCAGCCGGGGATTGAACCACGACCTACAGATCAGAAGGCGAACACACTAACCACTGAGCTACGGCTACGAGTGTGGAAAGATAGCTCATCTAAAATATGAAAATGTTCATATTAAAAATATGAACACTTGTATTTACATATAAATGAATGTATAAGTATATATATATATATATATATATATATATATATATATATATATATATATATATATATATATATATATATATATATATATATATATATATATATAAGTATTCGTATCAGTACTTTGACACACACACTTTGAATGCACGAATACAAAGGAACAGACAACTGTTAATTAGCAGTTAAATCTCATCCTATACACCCTATGCATTCGGAGAGAGTGACGAGTTTTTGAATGTTGGCATCTTTAGGCCTTCTTTTGTTTCGAAATTACTTCCGGAAACGTCATTTGAGTCAACGGAGAAAGCTATAAATCCATAATTACCGGCTTTTTTAGGCTGAAATTGAAGACATTTACTTGGACGAACTTCAATTCCTGTTGGGTATTTTGAATGTAACGGAGTGGAATGGATATGAGAAGTAGTGATTGCTGTTCCCGATGTTGCAACCGCGAATGATGTAACTATTGTTCAGTAAGTTGATGTCCTGGAGACTAAAGAACAAAGCCTGGCAGAAAGGGGTTTTATAGAAGACGTTCTACTGAATTGAATAAGAAAAACTAAGAATGACTTCTTTTTCATATATTTAACTATTTCATCCGGTTCAAACATTATGACAAGAATCCTATCTGCAAAATGACTTTAAAGTGATTCCCACTGTTTTATCACGTAATGATCTTGAATACTCGTTTTGTTTTCTTCGATTCAGAAAAGCTTATTCATCCGTTTAATTCGTTGGTTGGGTAGAGGTTGGTTAACATAACATAGCAATATGGTAAAAAAAGAAGTTTCGGCGTAATTCGAAAGCAAATATATGGGAATTTAGTAATGGCTTCCTCTCTTTGTATAAATTAAATACAGGTCCCGAAAACCCGTTTGTTTCTACCGCAAAAGGGGTTCTATAATATGACTCATTATGCCATACTCGTATTATTGCCATTATTTACATTACTTTAACCTCTATATAAGTTATTAAAATAAGAAAATAAATTTTGTTATGTATTTCATATTAATTACAATTCAACGAACAACAATACATAAATAAAAGACAAAATCAGTTTTCATTATTAGATGCTTAAATTGTATAAAATTCATATGAAAAGAATTATAATTTAACCGGATATTTAAAATGCAAAAAAAAAGTAAAATTAAAAACAACAATACAACTGAAGAATACAACAACTAATTATACAAAAATTATTGCTTTCATTCTCAAAAGCATAGACGAAATGTTGCTCATCAATCAAATGTTCATTATAATAAAATATGCTACAAAGTCATTCCATTGTATGTATGAATATATGTACATGTATGTATAAAAGTAGTTGTTGTACAATATATAGTATATTTATTGTATAGACTATGATGATATGAGAACAATTATATACAAACAAATCTAGTAGAGCAAATGTATAAATTCATTTTAAATTTATTAGACTAATTTCTGCCATTTTTTTTTAAGATAATTTTATTTGTGAAAAATTTGTATTAAATTTTATTGTTATAATGATGATATTGTTATTTTTGTACTGACTTTCTTTCTTATTATTTCTCTTGTTTATTTTCTTAATAAAAATTTCCGTTGTGTCTCATTAAGAATTTGCTATATGCATAATTTGAAAATATTTTAATACACAATACAATACATGCATATCTTCATAAATATCGTACGGGTATGCGTATGCATGTACAAGGTGCGACAGTTATGTATTAAAACTGCCTCTAGAAAACACAATTAAAACACGATATCTGCTAATTCTTCGGTATATTTATTCGAAATATTCTCCTCCTGATTCAATACACTTGTTACATCGATTGAATAGTGATTCAAACGCGTGTTCCAGCTCATTTTTCGGAATTGCCTCCAGTGCCCTCGTCGAAGCCCGTTGTATGGTCTGAATGTCATCAAAAAAGCATCCTTTCAACTTCAATTTCAGTTTTGGAAACAAAAAGAAGTCGCACGGTGCCAAATCAGGTGAATACGGCGGGTGATTCAACACACAGACCTGATTCCGAGCCAAAAATTGACGAACAATGAGTGCTGTGTGACTCGGTGTATGATCGTACAACAGAGACCAAGTTTTTGGATCGCGGTATTCTGGTCGAACACGACGGATCCTGGACATCAAACGCTTCAAAACTTCGAGGTAACATGCGGAAGTAACTGTTTGACCAGTTGGAACAAATTCTTTGTGGATAATTCCTTTGCTATCGAAGAATGTGATGAGCATTGTTTTGATTTTTGATGGAACTTTTCGTGTTTTTTTGGCTTGTGGTGAGTTTTTTGATTTCCATTCCGCACTTTGACGCTGGGTTTCTGGATCGTATTGGAAACACCATGTTTCATCACCCGTAACAATTGTTTTCAGGAAGTTTAGATAATTTTCTGCAGCTGCAACCATGTCTCTAGAATGACTGACTCTCATTAATTTTTGGTCCTCGGTCAATGTGTGTGGAACAAATCTTGCGCAGAAATTTGTTTTGCCCAAATCCTCGTGAAGAATGAGTCGGATAGTTTCTCTGTTGATGTTTAAGGCCTCTTCCATAATTTTCACTGAAGCATTGCGGGCTTCTGTAATAAAATCACGAACTTTCTGGATCGCTTCCGGCGTCCGCACTGAAATTGGCCTTCCTTCTTTTATTTCATCTTCCAGCGACTCTCTGCCATCCACAAACCGTTTATGCCATATAAAAACAATTGATCTTGATAAACAAGCATCGCCATACGCTTGCTGCATGATTCCGAATGTTTCTGATGCACTTTTACCAATTTTTGCGTGGAATTTAATGACCGCTCTTTGCTCTATGTTAAAATTTCAACATCAAACGAACACGTGTTTTGTAAAATGAATGTCATAAACGTTAAATGTCAACCAAATGCCATGACATTTTGACAGTTAGTAGAGGAAGGTTGAAGCTTCAAAACGCATGTGCTCACACATAGATGGCGCGCTTGTTTGCTGAGATATGGTTCGAGTCTTAATACATAAATGTCGCACCTTGTACGCATAGTTGTATGAATGAATATATTCACCAAATGAAATGTTATTATGTATTATTACTATTTTTATTACAATTATTGTTCTGTGACAATAAAAATAAATTGTCATTTAAGAAATTAAGACAGAATGGGTCGAAACATTTATTGTGATGAGAAACTAAATGTATTTATTAACTTCCTGTCCGTTAGTTTTTATTAAGGCTTAAGTGCAGAATAACCCTCTTAAAGGTAAAGAAATGTTTTTCGTATAGAGCCTATTTTTGGGAATATAAAAAACAAAAATTGTTTGTTCTTAACGCTCATATAAGGCTTAATGTCAAATTTCAAATTTGCGATCTTAATTATTCAATAAATTCGCAATTTTTATACCCTGCATAATGCATTATGCAAGGTATATTCATTTCGGTCAGACGTTTGTAACCACTTGAAGGAATCTCCGGAGATATAGAAAATTATATATATTCGAGATCAGCGTTGCTTAAATTTTCGATTTAACGATATCCGTCCGTCCGTCCGTCTGTCTGCCACCTGGATGGTTCGCACGATAACTTGAGCAAATATTGACCTATTTTGACGAAATTTGGCATTAGTAACCTATGATCCAAGGGTTCAGAGGGGATTGATATTGGGCATGATCGGTCAATAGCCACGCCCACACCAAGCATTCAAAGCGACTAACCTCGGAATTTTCAAAATCTTTAACTTGCTATAACTCACATAATATATCACTTGGGACAACAATATTTGGCACATAGACTTATATTATACTACTATATAACCTCGCCAAAAGTGGTTGAGCCACGCCTACTTTTTAGCGTAGCCCTCATACAAAGTGTCTGTACTTCTTTTAAATTGAAACAGCTGTAACTTCTACAATCTTCTGTCCAGAATAACCATAATTGACACTGAGATTAATATGGTAGTCGGAAATAATCTGGGAAAAAATCAACAAGACTTTTATCCTAAAACACCATAACGGTCTATTAAAAAAGACTTTTATGCTCAAACACCATAACGGTTATTTTTTAGCGACCGGCCTGAGGCCGGCTATCAAAAATACTTTTTATATAAAAATACTGATGGTCGCTAAACTAAATCTGAAGACATACAGGTAATTCTATCGAAAGCCATCCATATTGAAAAAATTTCATGAAGTCAACTTAAAAAAATATTTAAAATATATAAGCATTTTCTAAAAATATGATTTAATTACCAGTGAAAAGGTAATTGTATGGCCTTGAATATGGTTCTAAATTTGTTATAGGTCTATAGTGATTATTTAAAAAAAAGCAGTTTTGAAAAAATACTTTTCAAATTTTTTATTTTGATCATAACATTTAAAATATTCAAAAGAGGTTATAAATATTGTACATTGTAAGGAAAAATTGCGAAATTATTAAGTAATTTCGATTTCAAATTTAAATTTTGACCTTGAGCCACGCCTTATATGAGTGTTAGCAACAATTTTTGGATTTTGTATTTACGAAGTCTCTATACGAAGAATTTTTGTTTCTTTAAGTGGGCTATACTGCAGTTGTTCCTTTATTAATATTTTAATATTTTTGTTCATTCAACTGTATCTACTCTTTTGTAATTTTATAAGTAATATTTTTCGTGACACTTAATAGTAGTTTCGTCAATTCTACATTGAAGCTAGCTCAATGGTAAGATGTGATTGGATTAGGAGTCAAATAGCACATTTATGAAAAAAGATTATGTTAATTAGCAGCCCAAGTGTATGTGATTTAATTCTAATACTACATCCTCACTAAAGCAAAATAAAATTAACTGTGAATGATGATAAAGCATATGCATTCATTATTAACATATTACAATGTTATACTAATTTAACATACTGTAGTATGTATTTACTGCTTTTTTCAATTTTATTGTTGTGTTAATTGAATAGTAGTATTAATTATGAAACTAACGTAAACTACCTCGTATCGTTTACGTGTATGTATCTACACATGTATCCAGGTATATACTCGAATGAATGTTTCCCCTCCTCAAATATACATATTATAGATATGTGCACATAAAAAATTACAAAACGCCAGCAATAATAATAACAATAATAATAGCAATGAAAATAAATATATATACATACACACTTACAACCACACAAATAGATCTATTTTGCATGTAGTTATGTATAAAACAATAGGATAATCACATAAATTTAATTACAAAATATATTTTATATTTTGGTTTTTTTTTTTTGCAAATAAGGGCATTAATTGTTAACACAAAGAACGTAACGAATAAAGGCCAACGAATTTGTTAAATTTACAATCAGTGAATAAGTATACTGTAAAGAAGAGAAGAAACTAGTAATAATAATAATCTCATAATTATATTAATATTTGCAAAATGTGTAGGTATAAACAAATATGTTTTTAGATATGAATGTAGTTATATAAATTGGGTTGTTTGTTATTTATAAAAAGGAAATACAAACTTGGTATTAGGAAATGATAATTGAGATATATAATCTTACTATTATCATTATTAAAATCATCCGTCAATCTATTATAACAATAATTTTAATCATTTTCATAAGTCTGCGAGTTATGAAAATGATTGTGATACGAGTATATCACAAACAGCACTATCAACATAATCACAATGTTATTATCATAGCGTCAAAAAAAGCCTTTGAAAACGTACATAAAGCTTCTCTAGCTTTCCTAAAGGCTTTCGATTAGCACTTTGAAGATGACAATAATACCTAATCCGCCTGAGGTTAGTTGGTATACGGGAATCAAAACCGATCCCAGCCTACTTTAAATAAATATAAACAAAATAAACCAATAATTGCATTGAAATATAATTATTTGACTACTTTTGCGTCAAAATGAATCTGGAGTACACACCATTTTTTCTATGAAGTGAGTTTTACTATTTACTTTCATGCCTTGTTGAATCTGAAGATTGCTTAGAAGTCGACGATACTGAACTGATTGATAGTCTATCAAAATAATTGTTCTTACTGAACATTTTTATGATTTTCTTTGTTACCATTTTTCAATGTTTCATTACTTCTTATCTCATTCGTCCTTAAGAATATTTAGCAAATTTTTTTTTTATAGATTCTAGATATTTTATCTAGATGGACATAACTAAAGGAGTTGGTAAATATTTAAATAAGTTCTAAGTTCAATTAACTTTCCAACAAGCACTTATTAAATAAATCTATGAAATCATTCTGATTTTATTGAATTTTTAATTATTTACTTACATCTTCAAAGCCATCCGCGTTTCAAAATATATGCATGCTTTTAAAAATTTTACCACTTTTTTGATTGATTTCTTCTACCCCTACACTTTATATTTCAAATTTCTATATATATACATATATATATGTACACACACACACACACACACACACACACACACACACACACATATATATATATATATATATATATATGTTTCAGCGGAGAGCGAGTGAGAATGCCAGTGGGCTTGCTTCGATGTGGTGCACTTGCCTAAAAGCCTTGGTGACGTGATAGATGGTGGTGATTACGTTGACTGTGGCCGTTGTTGTTGGCAATAATAACACACGGACACTTGTTTTTTCACTTTTATATTCTTATATATATTTAATCAGTGTTTAATGATTATTTATTAAATTTAAAGCAAATGTATATTAACATCGAGAGGGAAAAATATCGCGCACTGTTCGAGAAATTGGGACCTTTTTATTTCTGTTTATAATTTTAATTTTAATATTTATAAAAACACGCACTTGCTTTTAATAGGGAGTTTATATCAACAATAAAATAATTAAAGTGGAAAGTGATGAGATAAAGTAAAAGAAAAGAGAGTATGGCAGTGAGAGAAAGAGGGAGAATTAGAGCGAAAAATAGCAGGACAAATAGAATTAGATTAGGGTTGCTAAGTTTGGGCGGGCAGTGCGCGACACACGGTTTCTGGCGTAGACATTCCGCCCCCCTTGCAGGAATACTGCAAAGAAGACGGAACCTCCACCCGAGACGGAGGGAATGAGAAAAAGAAAAAAAAATTAAAATATAAAGTAAATACAAATAAAAATACGATATTTCATATACTTAAAGTTAATCTTAAAAATACTTAAAATTAACTATAAAATATTCATATTCTTATCAGCATCAGCAGTGAGGGAGTTCAATTCGGGATTCGAGATTTTGACTCTTATAAGAGTGAGCAAGAGCCCTCGAGGAGGGATGACGCATGTTGATTGTTGAGAATGTGTATTGGTGGGTGCGGAAGGAATGTTGATTGAAGAATGTGTTGATTGATGAGTACTGATGTGTGCTGTTGATTGATGACTGTTGATTGTAGTGTTGATTTTAAAGTGTTGTCCAATTTTGATTGGTGTGTGGATCGGGGTTGGATCACACGATCTCAGGTGAATATATTCTCAGGGCTGGTCGTAGACCAGATCAAAGGGTTCGGTAGGTCAACGTAGTTGACAAACCTCGAGCTCGTAGAGCACTTGCAGCATTAATAATTCCAGCTTGTCGGGATTGCCAGAATATGTAACACTCGTGACACGTTCTAAACTAGGATAGAATCTGCGTGCCTTGGGTTCATGATGACTAGACTCATGAATATGTAGCAAATAATGTGAAATTAACACATGGGATTATTCATACGCATATACACTATGCCAGTGCATAGTTCCATTGAAGCTTCGTAGAAGTTCGGGAGTAAACTCGGGCAGTTACAGTGAACTGAACCATGTGAGAGAGGGATGCGTATGACGGTCAGTATCGTATAACCTGACAAAACGTTGCTACATAATACGGGTGTGGCATCAGAGGCTTATATGTTGCTCAAGCCACAATCTTCAAATCACCTTTTACGTGACAACAATTTTGGGGGGCCAATATTAGGCGGGATAGTATGTATTGTCATGCAAGTAGAAGTCCTCTCGTTGATTGATCGAGCCTTGTTCGGGGAGTGATGCGCAAAACTCGATAATCCATTGAATGTCGCTGTACGACAGGTATTACGGGTGGGAAATACATTTGACGGGAGATGTCCTCTTCTTGGATACGATCTGTAAGATCGATCCTTTGCATCTGGGTGGAGCATTGCATAACGGTGAACTTTCCGCTTTGCTCTCGGGTCATGCCGCGCTCTGTGAAGCAGGGAATGATGTTGCTTCCCACAAAGATGGCATGAAAACACACCATTACTTTGGTTGTTGTTGTTATTGTGATTAACGGAGGAGGTGGTGATGTTGCGATTGCTGCTGTGGTTGCTTGTGGCGTTGGTAACGGAGGCGGCGGCGGCGACTGTAACAGCTCCTGCTGTATTAGAACTACTATTGACTGGCGCCGCCGCCGCCGCTGCTAAAGATGTTGCTGCTAATGATGTTGACAGATGTTGTTGTGTTGAGGTGGTTTGATGTGATGTATTTGCAGATACAGACGTCGACACATTTCGTGTGGCATTTCGCAAGGGTATGCGATGTTGCCAAACAGTTGTTGCAAATTCCATACTGATGCACACAGAGTATTCTCTCTTCAACCGTAAGTTTGGAGAACTCTTTACAGTGTCGCAGGGGGTGCTTGCCTCTACATAGCGGGCAGCATGTCTTCATGACAGTACTATGCAACGAACTAACATCTTTAGCTGTTGTGAGGGGTTTTTTTGAACATTTGGGGTGTTTTCTGTTATTACTTCGTGTCGGGTGCTTATCGCATTTAGCACGAGGTGATGAATGCGGGAGTTTGTCGAAACGGATTCTGCTGTGGAGCGATGAAACCGTTCTGCGGGAAGTAGAATTCACTGGTGGGAGGATTGTCATAATGGGTGCTGTGTCCAAAGCTGTATTATGTTTTTTCTTCGTAACCGCTGGCAGCAGAGAAGAACGAGTACGCTGACAAGAACGTTCAGCTGTTGTTTCAGTGGGAGTTGACTCGGGAGTTACCTCATAGCGAGTGCTGGAAGCATTCTCTAGCCTATGAAGTAAAGAATGATGCGTTTTCGCACAAAACGAACACGTGAATATGCTTTTGCAATTGCTACGGTCGTGAGAATTAGCAAAGCAATTGCTACACAGTTTCTGCTTTTTTACAACATTGTACCGTTCTTCTATTCCTAATTTAAGGAAATCCGGGCAATGGCGAAGAGGGTGTGTTTTCCTACACAGTGGACAACCGCGAGTTACAATATTGTTAGGGTATTTACTGATTTTTCTGGGAGTCGTTGGAGGACTGTTCGATCGCCTGGGAGGGTCGAACCGACCGGGTTGCCGATTCGATGGCTGGTGGAATTTACTATTCTGTGGCTGGCTGGGTTGCCGGGAACCACTTCTGATATCGGAGACCGATTCCAAGGTCTAATACCGCTCTGTTATAAAGGCGTCAAAGTCAGTCCACTTTGGGATTTCGCGCTTATTCTTCAACGACTGTTCCCAAAGACACAAAGTTGTGTCGGGAATCTTCGTGGAACACAAGTATACGATAATCGCATCCCAATGAGAAGTATCAACATTTAGCAGCTTAAGATGTGTAATGCTGTCATTAATCGTACGTTGCAGTCGCTTTAAGTTAGGGCCGGTTTCTTGAGTTATCGGCTGGAGAGTGAAAAGGGATTTCAACTGTAAGTTGACCAGAATTCTCTTATTTTCATATCTCTCCTCGAGATTGTGCCAAGCAAGAGCAAAGCCATCATTAGTCAAGGGAGTAGGCTGAATGATGCTACGTGCTTCACCTCGGGTTTTCTGCAGCAAATGGTATAGTTTTTCCACTGGCGACAGACGGGGATTATTACGGTATAATGCCGTAAACAAGTCACGAAAACTTGGCCACGATACATAATCACCTGAAAAACATGGGGTGTCGCATGGAGGCAGCTGAATAGCGGGAAATGAATGTTCATTATTTATTTTCTGAACGGGTGGATTCGGAATTGCTGGAGAAGAGGAAACTGCGGGGGATGACACTTCGGATATTAGCTCGTGAAGCACAGTCAGAAATGAAGGTTGACGGGGTATATTTTCAGCGGTGGAAGAGGAAATTGCGGGAGGTTCCACTTCGGAACTCAACTCGTGAAGATGAGCGTTGATTGCAGAGAGGCACCGGACATACGAGGTGTAACATTTAATATATACCTCTTTAATTTGGCTAATATCGACATCTTCAGCAACTTCCTCTGTCATGAGAGAGTAATTTGCCGTTTTACAATCACTCCACAGGGACTGGAATTGCCTTTGCTGTGCTTCCAAAACAAATTTTGTATGGTTTTCCGGGTTGATGGCATGAAAATTGCTATCAAAATCAATAATATCTTCCACGGCAGCTCTGAAGAGATCGTAAGCTGCCATCCTTTTAGCAATTGTAGAATTCCAGATGTTATACGGGATAAAATTTGAAAGCGACAGAGCGAATTGCTTGCGAATCTGGAGTTATGTTGCCTGTTCGCACGATTTATCAAAAAATGGGTTGCCAAAATGTGTCCGGAAAGAGATTAATCCGAAAGACGTAGTCTTCCGTAGCCAAATTGAAGGTTATACTAGTGGGCTAACTTATGGAAGGTATGACCTTGAGCTTATTTTAAATTCGTATTCGATTCCGCTGAATTCCGGAATTGATGTAGGGAGATGTAATATAAATTAATTCACAATCAATAAAATTACTAAATTGTAATGAGCCGGGGTGATATCTACGTATAGAAAATTCGTATCCGATGGGTATAAAAACGTTTGGGAACCACTGTATACTACTTCCTTCAATTTGTAACGTATTATCATGCAGAAAGAACTCAATTATTTAATATTCGTTAACACTGTAGCAACTTTGGGTTGAGAGTGACTCTTTTTCACACTGGGTATTTTTCAATAGAAAAGATAGTGTACAATTGTTATTGCAATTACATTTCCTTTATAAAAAACACCAGCCAATGCAATTATATTTGGTTGCTATTACAGGTATATGCAAAACAAAAATTGGGAGTTAGAAATTTAGCAACAATATACACTACCGCTATATTTCTGATCAAACGCAGGTATATTAGTCGAGACAAATCAATGCCTTTTATTGTTGCCTATGTATGACGAAATACCTTTATTGCTTGCTTTTGGGTGTGCTTGTTGTTGATGGTTTAGGGATATGCATGAACCACGGTAGGTAGTTGAAATTTAACAACAACAAGTAATCGCATGTGCGTTTGTATAATAAGGCGGTTGTTTTTGCAAATGCACAAGGCAAAGGTATTGAAAAAAAAATGCAATATGTTTGAAATTGTTATTGCACTGCCAAACAAATATTTTTGAATATTTTAATGTTATTGCCGATATCAATTTTCGTGAGGGAAAAACAACTATTGGGAAAGTGTAGTTGTATTACTTTTGCTTTGTTCTTCCTTGATACTAAGGTTGTTATTATTATTACATTATTGGCAATAATGTTTATCGTAGAGGAGTGTATGCGGGGAGATACGACTGATCTGATACCACTTATTTGTTATGAGAGAGATGCTTTGATGATGATATATTTTTTCTTTCTCTCTTCTCTTATCAATATGTTCTTATGTAAATGGTATGTGCAATATGTGGGATATGATTTCGGGTATTGTTTTTGCCGTCGGCAAAACAATATCTATGGTATAACAATATATTATGTCGTAATTTCTTAATTTTTGCAGCTGTATGGGATACAGAATGCAATATTTTAACTCAGCGAGAAATTCGCTGTAAGTTATCGGGATGTTTAAGCGGGATTTTTTATAAAATGTACGAACGACGTACTCATAAATAATGTAGCCAAAAATTAAGAAATCCAACAATAGTTGTGCTGCAACAATGTTATTAAATACTTCTTGTTGAATTTATCGGGATGACGGGATATATGTATGTGGGTACATAAAACGCACGGAATGTACGTACCTGGGGTGGCAAGATTTGCTTACCAATCGTTGCGAGCCTATCCGGCTCGAAGGACCAATGTTTCAGCGGAGAGCGAGTGAGAATGCCAGTGGGCTTGCTTCGATGTTGTGCACTTGCCTAAAGTCTTGGTGACGTGATAGATGGTGGTGATTACGTTGACTGTGGCCGTTGTTGTTGGCAATAATAACACACGGACACTTGTTTTTTCACTTTTATATTCTTATATAGATTTAATCAGTGTTTAATGATTATTTATTAAATTTAAAGCAAATGTATATTAACATCGAGAGGGAAAAATATCGCGCACTGTTCGAGAAATTGGGACCTTTTTATTTCTGTTTATAATTTTAATTTTAATATTTATAAAAACACGCACTTGCTTTTAATAGGGAGTTTATATCAACAATAAAATAATTAAAGTGGAAAGTGATGAGATAAAGTAAAAGAAAAGAGAGTATGGCAGTGAGAGAAAGAGGGAGAATTAGAGCGAAAAATAGCAGGACAAATAGAATTAGATTAGGGTTGCTAAGTTTGGGCGGGCAGTGCGCGACACACGGTTTCTGGCGTAGACAATATATAAATATATATATATATATATATATATATATATATATATATATATATATATATATATATTTATATATATATATATAAATATCTACATACATATATTTTTTTGTTCACTCCTCTTGGGAGCATAGGGCCTTAACAAGACTCTTCCATCGTACGCGGTTCTGTGCTGTTATTTTTGCGCCGCCCCATGTTGTGTTAACATCGCCTAGCTAGCGCAATATCGATCTACTCCAAGTATTTTATGGCAGACCTCGACCTCTGCTCCCTTGCGGGTTCCATTCTAGTGGCATTCTTGTAATGGTATCTGCAGGTTTTCTAAGCGTGTGACCTATTCATCGCCACTTTCAGGTTTTGATTTTCAACAGAACGGGTTCTTCGTCCGTTAGTTTCCACAGCGCGTCGTTGCTGATGGTGTTCGGCCAGAATATTCTGCAGATAATACGACAGCATTTATTGACGAAAGTTTGTAGCTTTTGTGTGATGGTGTTTGAGATATATATACATATATATATATATACATATATATATACATATATATATATATATATATATATATATATACATATATATATACATATATACATATATATATATATATATATATATATATATATATATATATATATATATATATATATATATATATAGATACGTCACCCCATACATATATATACACATATATATATATATATATATATATATATATATATAGATACGTCACCCCATACATATATATACATATATATATATATATATATATATATATATATATACTGTAGTGTCCAAAATCTGGTTTAGTGATAAATAATTTTATATACGAGTAGTGTATATCTCATTTGCACTTAAAGTAAATAAATCTCACAAAATTTAGTGCGGTCAATCATTCTCAAAAATGCACTAACTGCACTAACTGCACTAACATACATATTTTTGTATAAGTATTTTATTTCATTTTCATGGTAATATTTCTTGTCGCATGTGTGAATACTTGAGTGATTGCGACAGAAATTGAAGATTACGTGATATTTAAATTTATTATTATAAACGTACATAGTATGCATTTTTTGTGTAACAATTTCAAATTAAACTCAACATATAAATAAATAATAAATTGCACAAAGAAAAAAAATATGCATACGTTCAAAGTCGTTAATTTCAATTTATTTAAAAATGCTAATTGATATTGCAATGAATTAAAAAATAAACAAACAAGGAAAAACACACTAAAATATATATGCCGTGTAATCGAAGGCTGCACTAAGGTTTGGCTTATACATACGTATGAATACTAATATTAACAATACAATTTAAACTAATTCATACATACTTATAATATGTATATATACTAGCAATTTTCAGTTCAGTAATTTAACCATGAATCTTCTTACAAACGAACAACGCTTGCAGATTATTAAATTTTATTATCAAAATTCATTCTCGGTTAAGAAAGTACATCGTGCACTGCAAGGACTGCCAATGCATTCCGAAAGATTCACTGTTTGGTGTGGATTATGGGTCGGTGGCATCATTGGACCATACTTTTTCAAAGACGACGAAGGCAGGAACGTTCTGTGATGGCGGACGCTACCGTGCGATGATTACAAACTTTTTTTTTTGCCCAAAATGGAAGAGCTGGACTTGGCTGACATGTGGTTTCAACAAGACGGTGCCTCATGCCACACAGCACGCGAAATAATGGCCCAATTGAGCAATATACCACAACCGTTATATCGTATTGAGCTTCAGCCTGAAACAAAACCCCTAAAAAAAAGGTGAAGTACACCCCATATATAAAATTCGATATTTATTGCATCGCAAAATCACAATCGAAGAACCCCATAAGAGAACTGGACCTCCTCAGTGCAGTAACTGCCAAGAATATGGAAATACTAAGACATATTGTACCCTGCCAGCTGTTTGTGTGATTTGTGGAGATCTCCATAAATCAAACATATGCCCAAAATCTAAAGGCGATGCTAGTATGAAAAAATGCAACAATTGTGGAGGTAATCACACCGCAAATTATAGAGGTTGCCCAGTATATACAACCCTAAAGCTAAATTTCTCCGCTAGCAATCAACCTCTAAAACCAGTTGAGCAAAC
Organism: Megamerina dolium; assembly: GCA_963854835.1. Classification (NCBI taxonomy): domain Eukaryota; kingdom Metazoa; phylum Arthropoda; class Insecta; order Diptera; family Megamerinidae; genus Megamerina; species Megamerina dolium. The sequence continues at coordinate 59,416,069 of OY978526.1, read as the reverse complement.
TCAGATAGCCAACTCAAGTAAGAGACAAAATATTGATGCAACACAATTCTTCTCTGCAATCCCAAACAAGAATCAAACCAATTCATACGCTAGCGTGTTAAAACAAAACCCACACCAACAAAGCAATGTAAATAATGAGCAGAAGCACTCACTGCCGACCCAACAGCCAAGTACCCTTGAACATTTGCTTCAAACATTAATTCAGAATATGAACCAATTCATGAACTCAATTGAAACAATGATGCAAGAAATGATGAAAAATCAATCGATGTTACTCCAAACATTGCTATCCAGACCATGAGTCGTCGCAAGATATGCCACTGGAACCCCAGCGGCTTAAGCCAGCATCGTTTGGAGCTAATTCAATTACTTGAATCCAGCCAGATCGACATAATGATGATATCTAAGCCCCATTTCACTGACAAAAATTGCTACCAAATACCATATTACAAACTGTACACCACAAATCATCCGCATGGTAAGGCACGCGAAGGAACTGCCATATTGATAAAAAGCAGAATAAAACATCATGTTCTCGAAGACTTCAGTAGCGTCTACTTGCAAGCAACATCTATATGTCTGGAAGAATACATCTCTAAGCTAGTAATATCTGCTATATACTGTCGCCCAAGATACAGTATTACCGAACAGCAATATAAAGAATTTTTCTCAACTCTTGGTAGCAAATTCTTGGTTGCTGGCGATTTCAACGCCAAACACACTCACTGGGGCTCCCGCTTAATAACTCCAAAAGGCAGAAGACTATGTTCAATCATCACTAACCACGGTTACGATGTTATTTCAAATGGTCAACCGACATATTGGCCGACGGACAAGAGGAAGATACCCGATCTCATAGACTTTGGAGTCGCCAAAGGTTTGCAGATGGAAAATATCTCCACAGAGTCAAATTATGATCGCTCATCTGACCACTCACCCACGGTAATACCTTTAAAATCACCAAGCCCCCAATGAAATTGCGTTAGAAAGAAAATAGACTGGTTGAAATTCAAGAAATATGTACATTGCCATCTTCCTCTAAGTACTGTATTAAGAAATGGACACGATGTAGAATCAGCACTCGAAAAATTCAACCAGCTGCTCTCATTAGCTCTCAGCTCAGCCACCTGCTCAAGAGTATGCAAGCAATCAAACTATAGCTCATACACACCAGCTGACATTGAATTATTAGTAAGACAGAAAAGAAGACTCCGAAGGCAATGGCAAGAATTCAGATCACCGAATCTGAAAACACAGCTACAGCACTGCACTCGAAAGTTAAAGCAAGCCTTAAAAAATAAAAACAACAAAGAGTTAGAAGCACATAGCGAAATTAACACCTGGTGAAGCGTCAGACTACTCTTTGTGGAAATCAGCAAAAAACTCAAATCGGCCAATTCTCACTGATTCCCCCATCCGTTTGAGTGACGGTAATTGGGCTAGAAGCAACTGTGAGAAGGGTTTGGCTTTTGCAAACCACCTAAAAAGTGTGTTTACACCCAATCCACCCTCTTCACAGTCCTCATTACCAAAATTAATTTCTCAACCTTGCTCAATAACGCTCAAAATTAAAAAAAAGAACATATGCAAAGCAATTTATAAAGATTTAAACCCAAAAAATTCACCTGGTCCAGATAAAATTACCGGAAAAATGATAAAAGATCTACCTCCAGCTTCAGTAATTCATCTCATGCACATTTTCAATGCTATCCTTCGTATTAAACACTATCCCAAATGCTGGAAAACTTCAAAATTTATAATGATAGCAAAACCAGGAAAATACCCTACAAAAGTTGCATCGTACAGACCTATCAGCCTCCTGCCTCTACTCTTTAAAGTATTCGAAAAGCTACTTGTCATGAATATAACTCCATTTATTAATCTCAACCAACTGATTCCCCAACATCAGTTTGGATTTAGAAAACAGCACGGCACAATAGAACAAGTCCACCGCATTGTAACTCTGATAAGGAACACTTTTGAAGAAAAAAAGTATTGCTCAGCTGTCTTTCTTGATATCACTCAAGCTTTCGATAAAGTATGGCACGATGGCCTTATTTACAAACTCAAACTATTACTGCCTGCAAATGTCTCCTCATTGCTTAGTAGCTACCTCACGAAAAGACAATTTCTCGTAAATCACAAGGATTACACAACAAATCCTCAAGGAAGCGTTTTGGGCCCCTTACTGTATCTCTTATACACTTCAGATATGCCCAACAATAACTATACATTTATATCGACCTTTGCTGATGATACGGCAATATTGTGCTCTCGCTCTAACCCCATAGAAGTTACTAAACTCCTGCAGACGCATGTCGATTCTCTCGAAATCTGGCTAGCAAAATGGCGTATAAAAGTCAATGAATCAAAGAGCGTACATGTAACCTTCACGCTAAGGCTAGATACATGTCCCCCACTTAATATTAATGGCCAATCAGTTCCACAAAGTTCCTCAACAAAGTACTTGGGTATTCACCTCGACAGAAGGCTGATATGGAAAAATCACATAGAGGCAAAGAAAACTCAGATCAAGCTTAAAATGAATCAGTTATGGTGGCTGTTACACAAAAGATCAAAGTTGAATCTTGAATACAAAGTGCTATTATATAAAGCAATCCTAAAGCCAATTTGGACTTATGGTATTCAGTTTTGGGGCACCGCATCTCCCTCAAATATCGAAAAATTGCAGCGAGTACAATCCAAGTGTCTGCGAATTATTGTAAACGCGCCTTGGTATATGAGGAACGTTAACATCCATTGAGATTTAAATGTACCCACAATTTCTGAGGAAGTTGAAATGTCCTGCAGAAGCTACATTCAAAAATTACACAATCATCCGAATCCCCTTGCTAGGCAATTATTGGTGAGCACGGGGCATCGGTTGGGAATATCACGTAATTTTAGTTAGTTTGTAAGATTTGATTACTTATTGTTAGTTTCTAAGTAATTTAGAAAGATCCAATAAAAAAAGCTTGTTGGTAAAAAAAAAAAAAATTGAGAGGCGAATTCGGTGAACAGTTTATTTCAAGTTTGGGGCCGGTCAATTGGACGCCTTTAGACTATTTTTTGTGGGGCTATGTTAAGGCACATGTCTATAGCGACAAGCCCGCAACGGTTGACGCACTGGAAGCCAATATTGAAGAGTTGATTCGTGAGATACTGACCGATATGTTGGAGAGAGTATGCCAAAATTGGACCCAGCGTATGAACCATTTGAGGCGCAGCCGCGGTCAACATTTACATGAAATCATCTTTAAACATTTAATTATATAGATCGTTCTATCGACTCAAATAAAGATTTCATATACTTCACTAAATTTTTTTTTTTTTTATTTTAATGAAATCCGAAGGCTCTTAAAAAATCACCCTGTATTTTAATTGCTTTAGATTTACACTGCGAGTGTAATTAAAACTAGTCAATTTATTTTTTAATAACGACAGACATACTTACATACGTCGCAGGCTGCGATGTTAATGCGCACAGTTCTATGTGGGACAGCAGCAATGAAAACTATAGAGGAGAGTGTGTACTCGAATTTATAGAAAGATTTGGTCTACAAGTTGCCAATAAGAGAACATCGCCAACCTTTGTCGACGCACGTCGTTGCGAGGTCATTGATGTTACTCTGACGAATGTCAAAAAACGCTCTAATCCAAAGGATTTTGGATTAGAGCGTTAAGTCCGATAAAAGACATAGGAACGACTGTAGAATGGTAAGGATACCGAAACGAACGGATTGTACAAGGTACTGCGAAGTTCTTGAGGAATTATTGCCAAGGAGGTTTAAAAGACCTAGAACAACCGCAGATGTTGAGTATCAGGTGAGGGCTATCAGCTCAGCCATGATCAATGCATTTGAATCTTCATGTCCTCTGACGGTAGTGGACAAAGGAGATCGCTCTTCATGGTGGAATGGGGAACTGGAAGCCATGAAAAAGGAGACTTTTAATCGTCACATGAGAGGGGACACCAATGCATGGGACGACTACAAGTCAAAGAAAAGGGAGCTGAAGAAGACTCTACGTAACCGTAAAAGGAAAACGTGGAAGGAATTCTGCTCAAATATGCTAGATATGACCGATGTATGTAGATTACCGAGGATCATTTCAAAAAACCCGGAGTCAAAGTTGAGATTAATTCGCAAAACGAATGGATCCTTTACAGAGACAATCGGAGAGTCACTGAAATACCTGATGGAGGTGCATTTTCCAGGAAGCTTTAGATCGGAAGATCCTTGGAAAACCACCCGCAAGGGTGCAAACAAAAATGAAAGATTGGAAGCTGAAAGGATAGTCACCAGAGATGGAGTGATAAACGCCATTAAGCGTTTCTCTGCATTCAAAACAGCGGGTACAGACGGGATATTTGCAGAGTGCGGGGTGCAGAAGCTCTGGTAGACAGGCTTCTGGGAATATTTACTACTTGCCTGGCTACAGGATATATCCCGACTCAATGGAGAGAGACTAAGGTTGTCTTTCTTCCAAAGCCGGGAAAAAGGGACTACTCAGAAGCTAAATCTTTCCGGCCGGTTAGCTTGACCTCCTTTCTGTTTAAATGTATGGAGGGAGTACTGGCGGACTACATGGAAAGGACAACGCTTCTGACAAAACCACTGTGCAGGTGTCAGCACGCATACAGAGCTGGCAAATCCACTGAAACGGCCCTGCACGAACTCGTTCGATTAGCGGAAAGAGAACTGTTTTGTGGAGAGATATCTATGTCTACTTTTATGGATATAGAAGGTGCCTTCGATAAGATTGGTTTCGATAAGCTAAGGATGGCCCTTGCTTCTCGTGAAGTCAGCCCAACCATTATAAGGTGGGTGGACAGCATGCTTAGGAAAAGGGCAATAAACTTTCAAAATGGGAGTTACAGACTCAGAGGTAGAGTAGTCAAAGGGTGTCCACTGGGGGGAGTATTATCGCCCATCCTTTGGAACATCACGGTCGATTCCCTACTTCAGCTTCTAGACTCAAAAGGCATACACACAGTCGGGTATGCAGATGACATAGCGGTAACGGTGAACGGTAAGTTCCTGGACACTATTTATGATACCATAAGAGGTGCACTCAAAATGGTTGAAGGATGGTGCACAGAATAAGGTCTCTCTGTAAATGCTAGTAAGTCGGAAACAGTACTGTTTACTAAAAGAAGGACTGGGCTAACAATAGACCCTCTTAGGCTTTTTGGATCGAACATCAACGTCTCCAAGGAAGTAAAGTATCTAGGTGTCTCCTGGATAACAAGCTGACTTGGAATAGTTACGTCGATGACAAGATCCAGAAGGACAAGCGGGTATTGCGTCAGTGTAAGAGAGTGTTCGGTTTCATGTGGGAAATTACACCCAGAGTCAGGCCCTTAATAACGTATGCTGCTGTGGTCTGGTGGCCTAAGGTCACCCAAAAGAACGGGAAAAGCAAGTTAGATAGGGTGCAAAGAATGGCTTGTATTACGTCTATCCGGACGACCCCAGTAGAAGCATTGGAAGTTTTTCTCGGGCTGCTGCCGTTGGACTTGCATATTATGAAGTCAGCGGCACTAACAGTATTACGTCTGAAGACAACCAATAATTGGTATGGATTCTGCACGGAGATAGGGCACAAGGGCATCCTGTCACTGTTATATTGCAGTGTAAAGGAGGTGCAAATGCCAATGGAGGGAATGGGTAGGCTGAAGATGACTGAAAAGTCACACAGAACACTCATTGAAGACGGCCTCACACATGATGTATGTGAGGAAAATGACATCAGTATTTTTACAGATGGTTCGTTAATGGATGGCAGAGCGGGGGCTGGAATCTTCTCTAAAGAGTTGGGACTGGCATGCACTCTGAATCTGGGAAGATACGTATCGGTCTATCAAGCAGAAATACTTGGACTAATGCATGCGCTACACCATCTACTGGATGGAAAGGTGCAAGGTAAGAAAATTTTGCTAGCACTCGATAACCAGGCGGTGGTCAGGTGGCTGCAAAAACCTACGATATCTTCTAAGTTGGCTCCCGAATGTGTTCAGAAACTTAATGGGTGTGCTCGTAGTAATGCGATTACTCTTATGTGGGTGAAGGGACACATTGGTATAGAACAGAATGAAGCTGCAGACGCCTTGGCTAGACAAGGAACCAATAGTTTCTCTCAGCAGCGGGACGGTAAAGGCAAAGGTCGAAGAGTGGATAAAGAAACTCCATCTCACGATATGGGAGAACTTATCCACATGTAGACAGGCAAAGGCTTCGTTGAGGCTATCAAAGGGCAGTGAATCGGGGAGGGCTGATATTTGCAAATTATGCATGGTAGAGGCAGAGACAGCGGCGCACATAGTGTGCCAGTATCCTGCATTGGCAAGCAGGAGGATGTCCACACTGGGTCGCCAATTTATTGATGAACTCGGAATGTGGAACATACCCCACAAAGATATGCTTGAAATAACTCGTGATGTTATTATGAGGAAGAAAGTAGAAGAATTCTGCAACCGAACAAATAATTAACACACGATTTGAGGGATGAAAAGGGACCCATATAAGTGGTGTGATTCGGCTAATCCCTAAAATATATATATATACATACGTCGCACTATGGGTAAAATTATCAATTGACAAATTTCCCGTAGGAAAATCTGTCAAAAACCCCATACTAAATTTAAGGTGGAACTTTAATTTGAGTATAAATAAGCGCTTATATCTTTAACATTTATGTACTCATAGACCGAATGTCGAGACGCATCAATTACTTCTCTCACAGCTATTGATGTATGACATTCAGGTAATTAATCACTAAATCATATACGACCATGCTAAAATTCTACAAATCTTTCATAAACTGTGGTTTTGTATGTGGCCATAAGTTCTAAGTAAATATGCCATAAATAAGTATTTCTACGCAATATGACCTACTAAGGACAATATTTTGGAGTTTTACTTATTGCTTAAACATTTTCATGGCAACGAAACGGTAAAAATTTTTTTTTTTGTTCTAAACAGGTTATAACGTATATACATGTTAGAAATGATAAATAAGCAAATGCTTATATCGTTGTTTTTGTTTTGATCACTTTGATAAATATATACGTGTGTTTCCCTTTATAGACACTATTCTTCTTACTTGTGCTTCTTCTTACACATGCAGTTAAAAACCAAAAACACCAATGCATGCACATCGATAGTATTTATGCATTCTCCTTTTACCTAATGTTTTTTTTTTTTTTGTATATTCAGTTAACAACCAAAAACACAAATGAATTCATATTGATAGTGTTGATGCATTTTTCTTCTGACTAATGCTTTTTCTTCATGAATGGGTATATATATATTTTAAATATAATTCTTATATGCCTCATATACGTTAAATGTTAAGTTATGCATCTTTGGCAGAAGAAGGGATGCAAAGCAAGCATAGAGCTTTTGATTAAGTGGTTTAATCGACTGCATTAAAATTAAAAGTTATTTTTTTTTAATTTTGCCCGTTTGAGGTGGTTAGTTGGACCACTTCCGAAACGAGTGCTTTGAAGATAGTTTCCATCGGAATTATCTCGAAAGTTCGTGTCCTGAAAGGAGCTCGTCGAGCGGTTTTAAGATATGCTCTGGAAACTAATACTGCTCAGGTGTAATCAGTCGCCATCCCGCTAATTATTCACCTTTTCCTTAAAGGTAATCTCCCTCAGAAGGTTTGAGAAAACGAAGAAGTTCCTTAGGTAACCCCTACAGAACTACTTCACTATAGACACCCTTGTGTGTAAGCTAACGATTGAGCTACCACAAGTGGTAATTAGTCTTAGAGCCTTCTGCTCCAAAAATAGGTCCCTTTAAGACCTAATAAATGGCCTCATACCAAGGCAAGCACCAGGGATAACCAGTTGGCGTTCGTTATCTCTTCTAGCAAACCTCTGATTTCACCGTCTCTATAGTACAGGGTAGTATACATATTTATATATATGGACATAGATAGGATAGCTCAAATCGTAGAACATATTGTATTGGTAATGAAAGAAGTGGGTACGGTATACCAACCGCGCCGAACACGCCCAGTGTCGGTGAATTTACTTATTCGTTGGATAAATAATGCGTAATTCGGTTCTCCTCCCACAAAAGAGTTTGTCTGCGCCCCTCATGTGTGCAAAGTGCTAGAGAATTCTAGCTCTTTCGACACAATGAAATTCGCATAAAATGTCAAATCCTTTTTCGTAGGAGTTTTGCATTATTTCTTTCTGGGCCTCTTAAGCAATAGCTATGTACGTTTTCGACGGATCATTCATTTAAATAAGGTCAAACTATAATTTTGCTTTAGTTGTTTGGCATTTCATTATGAAAAGACTTAACTCGTCTAAAAATTATTAAGCTGTATTATGAAAATAAATATTTTACGAGTAAATGTTTCGTGGGATTACATTTTTACTTACGATCCAACATGTTTGCTATCATAAACGAACACATCGGGTCTCATACAACAGGAAAAATACGTATAAATGTTTAATATACTTAGATTTCAATTTCGTAGGGAAATACAATTGACAAGAGCCTTTTGTATTAGGTCCTAGACATCTGTGTCAAATTTTATGTGAATATTGTAATTGTTTGAAGTTTTGAGTGAGTTTTTAGAGTTGGAAAAGTGAAATCGAGCATTTTTAAAATGTAAACAAAATGAACAAAGAAATTCGATTAAATATTTTGCTAGCAGAACGGTTGTAGAGATACATCGAATTGCTTTAAATGAAGAGTATAGTATTGCCTTGATTATACGTAACGATTAGAGTGGTGCGACAGTAACATGATACTAATTTGAGAGAGTTGTGGGGGCGATTAAAAGTGAGAAAGTGTTAAAAGGTATTTCGCCATGTGGCGACTTAGTTTAATTTTATTACAGTGATTAATTGAAATTAATCGCGGAAAACAAACTTTAATACAATATACTGTTTAAAGGATTGGAAGCAGAATTCAGGGCTCTTTTGAGAATAAATGTGAAAAGTATTGTGACGTTGTTGGGTAACATCGCTCCACGTATTCAAAGAGCAGGTATCGGTATTTGCAAGCAATTTATCAAACATCTCGATCTGCAAAATCATTACTTATATCAGAAGTCACGGATGCTATTATTGTCTATTTGGAACTATATATTTATAAAGGTAAATTATCTCAAGTGGGTTAAATAGTATTTATTGTTTAATAAAAAGTCAAATTTCCCAGTAGCTAATAGCCCTGACAGACGGCAGCGTTAATCCGGACTAACGATTTAATTCGGATTAACTCGGGCATTAACTGCAGCTAATCCGCATTAACTCCACGAGTTAATTCTCAAAATTATAGAGAATTAGGCCAATTTACGATGACAATATTGCTGATAAATTTCAATTGTGAATTTTTCTCGATCCAACTTACAAAACAATAGGTGTGTTCGCTTATAAAAAACTTTCAACAATTGTTAACAGTTTACGATATGAAAACCGTTGGCGAACAAATAAATCCAACTGTCAATTACGAACTGTGAATGTCGATTTACAAGTTTCTGATAGTTTTCAGTTCACGTACTTCTTGTAGATTTTCTCATATCGAGAGTGACAGATGACAGAAATTATAGTGATAGTAATGTAAGTGAGCAGACCTAATAAAACAGCAATCTGCTGTTAATCCGGATTAAGTGTGTCGTTAATCTGTCTAGGCTATAAGGGTAATATAGAGGATATGAGCTGGTATTAGTATAAGTGGTGGCATTACCGGTGAATTCATTAATGAATTTTAACACAGCGATGTTCTAGGAAATGCATGACTGAACGACTCGCAAATCCAGGGATATGAGTCGATCAGTTGTACACATTACCTACTCATATACACATGTAGCGTGCATTATCTACTCATATGAATTCAATATACATTTTTAAAAATGTTAATATTATATTTATTTCAAATAATACAAATAAACACTAACAAATTTTTTAAATGATTTTATATTAAACTAAACTTCAAACTAAATTAAAAAATAAATTAGAATTATAAAATAAAATGCAGCTTTATTTGCAACAGCTTCAAGTATTTAAAACATACTAAAGAAGAATATAAAAAAGAAATTCAGAACAACAACTAGGCGGTTGTTTTCGGAAAAGAACAGGAAAAAAATATTCCCTTTTAAATAAACACAATGTCCTCGTTTCTTGCCCGCTACCTATCACCAGCTCGCTTAATTTTTTCAGTAGTGAATTCCATTGACAGTGGATTTACTTCAATGAAATTTATTATTAATAACTAAAATGACAACTATTTACTGATTTACTGAGCTGCAAACATTGCAGATTGTATTATATTATTTGTTGTGGTTACTTCTGTCGATATATTTCAAGAGTTTCATAATTCCATTTACTCCCCATCTTGATGCATAAACTAAGGTAAACAACTTTCGCAAAAGAACTCTCATCCGAGTGGAGAGCGGCTGCCGAGTGCGCGTTCACGGGAAAGTAGTTCTCGGCTCAGTGAACAAAATGTGATTCTAGTGACTCTCTCGTCACTATTCTCGGTCACTGACTCGGCCAACATCTCGCTTTACGTTTAGATGAAATGAGGACTTGGCCGAGTTACTGTCTCTCCACTACACTTGTAGCATGTAATCAAGGCCTATCCCTCAAAGATAAGTTTGTGAGTAGTACAAACTGTTCCAAGACGGACAAAAACATGTTAAAAGCGATTCCGGTTGGTCAATTGATAAATAAAGACCGTGTTAACATTAGCAAAATATCGTTTACATCGATTCAGTCGATTTTAAATGGCCAGTTGGACCTCAGATATGTCGCATTTTGTGTGGTTCCAATAACACACAATTAATTATTGATCATAGCGTTCCACAGCCACTGCATTCCCCAGATTTAACACTGTGTGACTTCTGGTTGGACAGTAAACTGAAAAGACCTCACTTGTGACACCGTGTCGAGTACACTGAAAACGTTAATCGTAAATCGCCGAGCGTCTTAAAGACTGACTGATTGGAGGCTTCGGAAAAAACGTTGAAGTAAGCGATTTTCCATACGAAGCATACAGTAAATGATGAAAAGTTAATCAATAGTTTATGTTTTTTCACGTTTGCGGAAACCTGTTGCTCACCGTATACTGGTAAAATATAGTTCAGACACGTAAAATGAAACAACTGAATAAATTTTTTTTGTCAAATCAATGATAATTTGTTACTTTTTATTAATTACTATATATTTCATATTGATTTCTTCTCAGTATCTCATTTTTCTTTCTCTTTATTTCTCTATTGTTTTATTGTTATTTGTATCTTCCTTCTAGCTTATGTATCTTACTTCCAACATCATAATCATAATCAAGTCATTTATTGTTCGTTTTTTTTCATCTGATCTTTTTCTTTAATATTTCAGTTTTGTTGTTGTTTTCATCATTATTAAATAATTGGTGATTATTATCAATTGTTTATTAGTGTAATAATATATATTTATTTATTTCCATAATAATAATAATAATAATAATAATAGTAATAATATAATTATAATTATATATATAATTATGCTACAATTCTATTATACTTCTCTTTATCAGCATCATTGCAATTGTTTGTTCTTTTTTTTTTCTTTGAATATTTTGTTGTTATTTCATATTATGTATAGTATTTAGGCTTCATTGTTACATATATACTCCTATATATGTATGAGTTTATGAATGTGTGTATATAATTTACAATAGATGAATGTACATAAGCATATAGTTACGATATAATTTCTGCTTCTGTTAATGTACATATTCTTTATTCTTTACAATAAATAGGTAGGTGTATATTACAATTACATATTACAATGTTAGTTTAGCATAATGTTACATTGTGCAGTATAGAATTATTTCTTCATATAAATTATACTTTATAATAAAAATTAAATAATATAATTGTGATAATCATAATATTTAGAACAATATTTAGGTAATATATATATATAATAATAATTCAATCAAGTTCTCAATTTGAATTTATAGTTCATAATATTTAAACAATAATTCATAATATATAAAACTACTATCACATTTAAATATATTTTATATTTTCATTTTTCTTTTATTTATTGTATATTCTATATAGCATATGTAGGGATCATTTGTGGTGTTGGTATGCATTTTGATGTGTATATCTATAATGTAGAGTAAGGTCATATTAATATACATAATTATTGATACATATCCATAGACTTGCTGTTAAATGAGTGAAATGAATAAATGAATTTATATTTTTCTTTTTTTTTTTCAAAGCAACAGATATAATTACAATACAAAAACAAAACAAAAAACAATAACACGAAAATTATAATAAAAAATAAATAATTTTTAAGCCATTTATAATTTGGTAAATATAACAAAAATAAAAATTAAAGCAAATATAATAAATATACAAAAATACCTACTCGTATATGTAGTATGAAAACAATATGAAAACAATTTTAAATTATTGTGTGAATTATGACACATATCTTTATCGTTGACCTGGACGAGTACAACAAAACTATCATGTTTAAAGTTTTTCTTCAGTCATAAATATTCGAATTTCTGTTGAAATCTATGCGTCAAATACAAGCAGTAAATCTATCATTTTACAACCGATTTCAGATTTTTCACGGTTCTGGAAATTCACAACAATTTCTTAAAAATGATGGTTTTTAAACAGCCAATTGAATATTTGAGCAGTACACGACCCCAAAAAGGTCACTTGAAAAGTTCATTATGACTGCCGTACTTTGTTTTTTTTTTTTTCTATTGAACCTATCTTTATTGATAGCATGGAATTTAACCGTAATTCACACAAGTGATGATCACGCATATGAACATATTCAATTTTATAATTATACATATATGGACGTGGATAAGTATATATATGTGTGTATAATGCAAAATATTTGGACAATTTTATAATTTCCGGTATTTTCGTAAACATAACAAACAATCATTCTTGTCTCCTCCGTCTTCAACCATCGCTTTATCTATAGTACTTGTGTAGCTATAAGTATTGCAAAATTATGTATGTACTTTTGCATGCGATATATGTATGTATATAATTGTATGGTAGATATACATATGTTATGTGTTGAATTTATAAGTATTATCTTATACATCATCATCATCATCATATGTATACAGGTAGTGTTGCTATACATAGTATTTGTGTTTTTTGTTTTCTGATTTTTTCTGTTATTTTTTATTTATTTACATATTTGTAGTTTTTATAATGCGTTTTTACGGAATATTTTTCAATTGGTTTTTTTATTTTTATTACTTTACAATGATTTATGATTATTTTGTTATCATATTTATTTTCAAAATAAAGTTGTTGATTCATTTGTTTTTGTAATTATTATTCTATTTTATGTAATTCATAAATGATATTTTTTGGTTTTTCTTTTATTTTTTTATGTGTTATTTTTAATATTTTGTTTGTTAAATTTCACAGCAGCTTAGAATTTTATTCATTTCTATTGTTTTTTGTTTTGTTTTTTTTTTTGTTATTTTGGGCGCATATTTTGATGTTTACTGTTAGGATTGGTTATGGAATTCTTGCTGTTTTTGTTAAAATTGAATTTCTTTTTGTTCCATTATTTTCTTATCAGCGTTGCCCAGTAAATTTCGAAGTATTTTTCACACACATATCTGTGAATGTATAATGAAATATTTATTTGACAGCTCGTCTATCATAAGTTAAGTCACAAAATTATTTTAATTTACTTTCTTTTATATATTTTTGTTGTTGTATGTAATATAAATTGTAGCGTATATAAATATGCCAGCAGTAATATGACTTTGGCAGCAATATTTGGCAATTCTTATGCGTGGAGGCGGATGAAATAACCACAGGCAAGATGAAACAAAACAAAAGGAGTAGAAGTAAAAAGATATTAATTTGAGTATTTAATGAGAAAAATTAAGACTTTTGTATTAACGGCTATTAAATTGAGCGTATATAGAAGGAGCTAGATATAGAAAGAAGTAAGCTGGTCTAAATTTAAACAATGGTAAAGAAAGAATACTTTGTTTAAATTACTTACGAACAGAATAAAAATAATTTTGTCGAGATTTTTATGAAAATTAAAAATAACAAGTTAATATTTCACATTAGTTCAAGTAAACACAATGCAGAAAGTATATAGAGATTTAGAGATTTGAATTATTATTATTATTTAGTTCCAATTGAAATTATTATTAAATTAGTCACAAAGTAGGTTGATATCATTGCTGTACAAATGAATTACCACAATCTTATTCCATACCAGCCGCCTCCATGATCATTTTGAAATTCTTGCATGTGAGTATGTACTCGTATTGTAATATATACATATTGTATATAAACTCATTTAGATAAATTCTTATGCGATTTTATGGATATAGTTCGTACCATGTGTTTATGTATGTATATAACATCAACTAATGGCATATGTGTATGTATATATGTCTATGTATATATCTATGCATTTGATTTATTTCCATTTGAATTTTGATAAATTACTCCTTTTTTTACTCGTATTACAAAGTTTTTTTCGTCATACACAAATCTAGTCTTATTGTAAAGAATTATATGTGAATAAGTGTCTTCACCTCGTAGCAATAAACTGTTTAAGTTTGAACTATTAGCGCAAGCTTCTTTTAACATTACTAATGCGTGAGCACGCAATTAACAGCATTAGCAGTAGTGGTAGCAGCAGCTGCAGAGATCATTATATGGGCAATAAATATTGATGATTGTTAATCTATATACATATGCATGCATGCATGTGAATATTTGTGTGCGGAATTTTAAAATTATATTTGTTTTAATGCAATTTCTTCAACCATATATACCCACACTCATACTCATGTACCTTTATATAAGTAGTATAGAGCTCTAAGTACGGCTAATCGATTTACATATCTTTAATCATTTAATAATATTCTCATCTAAGCTCATGGCCGCTCTATAAAGTGTTACTTTCGGACATATACGTACCACATGCTTATAAGCAATAGTAGGTTTTGTTCATTAATCAATTTTGTTTTTCTGCCCTCCACAGTAAATGACCTTTGGTGCTTTGCAATAATATGTTAAATACAAATGTTTGCATTTATATACATATGTATGAAATAGTAGTCAAATATTTTTTATCATTATGTCCATATATATTTACATACAAATTTAAATTTGTATGATTGCTTTTTTGTATTCATATTTTTTCGATCTATTTTATAAATTAAAAAATTTTTGCTACTCTTATTTTTAATATACCAAAGCTGACTATAACCGATTTTTTTTTTTTCGTTTCTATTCGTTTCAATTTTAATAAATTATATAGAAGGCATAAAATATTCTTTAAAAAATGCTTAAATCATATATTTTTAGCAGTTTAACAGAAATTAAAAGCATATAATATTTTTTCTTCCCATTGATAAACGAATTTATGGGTCAGTTTTAATTTATATTTAGTTGGACTAGTTAGGAGACTCATGTAGATAGATATCATTATTGTTATTACAAATTGTAAATTATTTCATTATTTTTCGTTTGCTTGTTTTTTTTTTTGCTTTTTTCTAATTTTCTATTACAGTTCAGTACTTTTTTTTTTGCTTTGTTTATACACAAGCTTTATCATATCATCGCATGTATTGAAATAAATTTTTTAGCATTTAGTATTTCATAAAGCTAGCTTATGTGGAACATTTTCAGCTCATATTGTATATTGTAACATATATGATGATCAGCATATTTAAAAATTGTTTAAATGTTGTATTATATAGAGATTTATACATATGGTATATATGTATATATATGGATTAATGTATGTATGTTTGTATGTATTGTGGTTTTTTTCTTTTAATTACTTTGTTGTTAGTTATTTTTAAATACCTGCATACATTATGAATAGCATCGTCATCGTCGTCGTTGCTATCATCATCGTTATCATTATTATTAAATTATTGCTGTTTTTGTAGTTGTTCATGTGAGTCTCAAGATTACTTTATGCATTTATGAACAATTTAATATTTATAAAAATATGTATGAGACTTGTCCATGTAAGATGAAAAAAAAAACAATCTAATAATAATTTCCAATCACTTTAGTGTCCATTTATAATAATATACTCGAACGATCGTCCAGTTTATGGTGCTATTAATATTAATTATTGATTCATATTAATTTTATATCATTAGACTTGAATATTAAACGTTTTAAAAATGAAAGCGGATTAAAAACAAAAAACACACGTAGCGCAAATAATCTTCTGAATACATTTTTTATACTTTGATTTGGAAAATTTTACCTTCTGCAACTAAAATGTTTTAATCAAATTTAACAATAATAAAACAATAACAAAATCATTAAAAATATATAAAATCACTTATCACTTTTTCTAGTTATACTTAGTTAGAACTTTTGCTTTAGTCATAATAACGTAATTATAACAACACATGTGTATTGTCAAGCTTTCGATGAGGTTGCTTTTAGCTGTTAGTTTTTGTAGTGTCTGATCTAAATGTTAATGCACGTTTCACTGCAAGCGAAACCAAAAAAGCGCAAAAACTCAAAAATTAATTTCAAAAAATCCAAAAATTTAACAATTTAAAGACACTAATGCAAAAATTTCAATAAGAAAATAACAAAAAGAAGAAAAAAACATCACACATTATAAGCAAATAACTCATAAATTTTGAACAAATAATAAAAAATAAGAAGAAGAGAAAACAAGTAGTCATACAATGAATCAAGCAACAATCGCACACACTCACACACATACAAATTTCTAATCATAATCGCATAGTAGTAGTTTTCGAATTGTACGAGATGTGAAAAATTAATGAAGCAGCATAGCTATTTGAATTGACTTTTTCATCTTGAAACAATGTAGTGCTGCTTTTTCTGCTTCTACATATTCGTCTTCTTCTTCTCCTTCTTCTTTTGTTTTATTTATTTTATTTGTTAGTATTAATTTTTTTTCTTTGTGAAACGATGCCTCAACATTTTATCAGTTGAGTTGCAAATAAATTTGTATTTATGAAATTAAAATTAATGTGTGATCCCGCATGTTTGCTGTAGACTTTCAGCATACAAATGTGAGTGTGTATTTAGCGTAGTCGGCATATTTGTGTAAATTATGATATTATTTAAAAAAATAAAAAATAAATGCTAATAAAAGCCACCGAAGAGACTGGAAAACACGCTGACATAATCGCTGAATGTTGCTGTTGCTAATGCCATTTCTGCTGCTGCTGCTGCTGCTGCTGCTGCTTGTGATGCTGCTGCCGTTAACAAATATTCACATTTACAAGGTCACATTACTATGTACAACTGATAGTATAATGCAAAGTAATCGAATACGTTCTTGGGTTTATTTCAAACATAAAAAAAGTAAATATGTGCCACTTATAGTCCACTACTGTTGTGCCTGATACATTTTCGACAGACCTACTTACATTGGAAGAGACCTACTTATATTAGTGATATAACTTTTTTACGCTTTGTCACAGTTATTTCATGGCAAATTGTTACTGCCGGAAGAATAGTTAATTACTTGTCGACGGGAGGGTACCATTCCAAAGAAAAGTCATTCAATATTAAAGTTGTGCTTTAGTCGAGGATTGAAACCACGGCCTCCAGATTAGAAAGTCAACGCACTAACCACTGAGCTACGGCTAACTACTTGCACTTATTTGTTTTCCCCCGGAAGTTTTTTTTTTTTTTCTACTTTTACACATGCATAATTTCATGTAACTATTTTATTTTAGAAACTATTTTGCTGACAAGGGCAATAACATAAGTACACTGCTTTAAATTAAAAATGAAATTTTTTTAAATCAATATTATTATAATGTGTAAACCAATTGCTGTGATTGAGTGTTCCCACGGCAATCGGGTCTTCGTCCCGGAACATACCCTGGTCATTCCAGGTCAAGAATTACCAACTTAGTGAAAAATACTGTTACAACAACAACAAAAATAACAACAAATTGGAAAAACTAAAACTAGGAACAAAAATGAAGCGTAAATTTTGCAATAGGAAAAGGTATACAAATATTAGT
Source organism: Megamerina dolium (assembly GCA_963854835.1). Classification (NCBI taxonomy): domain Eukaryota; kingdom Metazoa; phylum Arthropoda; class Insecta; order Diptera; family Megamerinidae; genus Megamerina; species Megamerina dolium. Next base: position 59,398,046 of record OY978526.1, on the reverse strand, counting down.
AGTAATATTATTATCAATTGTTGCCACGATTTGTAAGCTAATCATCATGAATTCATGAAAAAAATATTATCAATACTAAAGAAATTGTAATTGAAATATACATATCTCCTACATAGCTCATATATGCACCCATAATTGTGAAAATATGATTTCCAAGTTCTTTGAGTTAATAACTAAAGATTTTCATACATTATTTGGGGATTGTTTGTTTAATAAGTTCAAATCTATTTGCATTCATATATCTCTATTTAGCTTCTCCACGTGCTACATATATCTAATCAAATGTGAATCTCTTCAAGGATGTGATATCTTTGCAATCGTCATATGCGAAAATAAGTTTGCATAACCAATAATTTTAATTAAGAATTTCTTGCTGCTAAATACAGTACTTTCACCGAATAAACCAATGAGAAGGTACTAAAAATTATTAGCGATCGGTCTATTTTCAAAATAGCAGTGGGTAATGTAAGACGAGATAATGGATTCTGTATTTAAATCATTTTTTATTGCCATTGAAATTTGATAATTTGATAATCTGATAAATTCGCAACTAATATCAGAAAATTTAGTCTTTTTAACTATGTTGTTGTTGTAACAGCATACGGATTACACATACACACTATATAATTATGACTTAATTAGTATCATTGTTATTGTTAATGACTATGCTCGGGTCATCAAGCTCAGGGTTCTAGTTCAAAAAAGTGGCCGTCTTGACCGGGTGCGTCCACAGGGAAGAAGGAACAACATAAGTGGGATCATATTTTATTGCCATTTAAATCCCTCAAATATCGAAAAATTGCAGCGAATACAATCCAAGTGCCTGCGAATTATTGTAAACGCGCCGTGGTATATGAGGAACGTTAACATCCATCGAGATTTGAATGTACTCACAATTTATGAGGAAGTTGCAAAGTCCTGCAGAAGCTACATTTAAAAATTACACAACCATCCGAATCCCCTTGCTAGGCAATTGTTGCTGAGCATAGGCCATCGACGACTAAAAAGAAATGACACATTGAATACGCTGTGTAATTACTAAATCTCGCGACTCAAGAAATTGTGATTGAACAACGGGAATATCACATAATTTTAAGTTAGTTTGTAAGATTGAATACTTATTGTGAGTTTCTACGAATGGTAGAAAGATTCAATAAATTCTTAGAATAAAAAAAAAATCTGTTTAACCTCTTTACGAGAACGGTCTGATAAATTCGTTATCAATGCAAAAAATGCAACTAATATCAGCAAATTGTGTGTTAATATCATTTGGCATTCGGACAGAATTACAGAAATACAGAATTTTGAAAACATCTATTGATTAATACAGTTTTGGCCATTATTGAAGCCAGATATTTATGTTTCTTGACGATTATTAATAAAAATCAATTTCGATTGTTGATGAAATACTATGCAATACCTATCTGAAATCAAAATTAAACTTTAAAAGTATTGTGGAGACTTCTCATCGTAGTATGTAGTGATTCAGAAGTGTTTATCGAATTTCGATATTTTTATATGGTTGTAGCAGTACAAATAACGCTGAGCGCTCAGGATGTCCAATTGAGGTCACAACCTAAGAAATGATCTTTAAAATTCGTATCGTTTTAGAAGATCGTCGAGTGAAGTTGGATGAGATAGCTGGCAAATATCTTAAAAGAGCCACATTTTGGTGTATGATGGATCTCGTTATCTTGATAATACTTTATCATGCAATAAAAATACTAGCTGTATGTATATGCAATCGTTGAATATAGTGCATATTTGTACTCATCATATAAAATTTCGGAAATAAGGAATATATATAACCACATGCTCAATATCTTAAACAAATCTTGCGATAGCAAAACAACAAAAACTAACTTGACAGGATTAAAGAAGCAAAATAGGATAACAGCATTTTACACTATACTTATTAATCAATTATTCAGCAGATTTAATTGTTCCATTCATTTAGCGCACAAGATGCATGTTATTGGTTTTTATAAAATTAATTTAATTAGTAGAATTTCAACAAATATCAAAGCAAAGACCTCAGCTTATTTCATTAAAATGAGAATAAATACATTTATACTCTATTATTGGTGTTACAAATGCTTAAAAAACGAATAACGCAGTATTCTGATTTCAGAAAATCAGAATATTCAATCAATTAAAATAAGCATCAATTCTTTGTAAAAATTCCATTGAAACTATGAATGTTCAAAAGTGACCGGCTACATTCTCCAAACAACATCAATGAATTTCACATCTCTCGTATATATATCCAGAATATAATAATTAGTAGGTATTGTTTTTATTAACAAGAAAATCATAAATACATAACATCTATAAATTTCAGTTCATTTTTAAATATATATATGTACAAATTTATGTAGTCTTACGATGAGTAGTAAAATCAAAGAATGAAATAAAATAAAAAATATTCTTAGATATACATATGTATAAACAAAACAAAAACTTAATTATATGGTTATTGTAATCAATCATATTGAAATTACAGCACACTTAACACATATTTGGTTTGCAGAAAGCAATAAATAGCACATTCCAAAGTATATAAAAAGACAAGAAGAAAGTTATTCAAAATAAGCAGAATACACATGTTCATTATTTTAGGTCAGTTGAAATGATATGCATATGCACAAATATATTACATATGTATAGATTTCATTTACATACACATACTCATAACTTTAATGAGGAACGATACAAAAGCACATAGCAATTGCTGTATGCATACTTCATAAACTATTTTGATTATTTTTTTTTTATTCGTTTACTGCTACGTTTGATCAGTTTAAAATGCATTCATTGAATTGAATATGAACTGTATAAACTAATGAAGCGCACTAACTTACAACACAAGACATAAAAAGCAGCACTAAATTCACAAATTTGTTGGCTATGATTGTGGTGACTATTGATATTGTTGTTCTTATTGTTATTAGGCCATTAATACTATGTTATACGTTTTGTTTTTTTTTTTTTTTTTAAATTTCGTTTTCTTGTTTCAATTGCTGCGACAAGTGTTCTGCTAATTTTGATTATTAAGGATATTGGAATGGTACTACTAATTTTCTTTTTTTTTTCAAATTTCTATTATATTATTCTTTTGTTAATTTTTATAAGCATTTATGTACGTAAATGGGTATGTGTATGTAAGTATATTCACGAATTTTTTGTTTTTGTTTTGTGTTTTGTTTTCATCTTCATTATAGTTCATTTAATTTCTATTCTTCATTTACAATATAATTTATAATTTAATAACAAATATCACTACCATATTTATGCTACATTTTTTTTTATTTGCTGATGACGTTGTTGTTATTATTACGTGTATCTTCTACATTTTTCAGTATATTCTACTGGTTACCCATGTTACTTTATCTTTTCGAGAGAAATCTAGACGCACTATGTAGCAACCGTGCAAATAGAATTCCTCCATGCCCCTACACACATTAACATGATCACATAAATCACACATTATAGCATGAAATCTGATGCAAATGCTGGAATGATGATGTTGGAGCTCCTGCTACTGCACTGAATTGCGTAAATTGCTGACCCAAATGATTAGCAACTGCTGCCACACTACTTGGGGTTGCCGTCAAATAGGGATGCATACGTTGCGAACGCAAATATTGACGATATTTACCACTCAACGTTTGACAAGCGGCCATCGAATGACTATAATTATTATTGTTATTATTATTGTTGTTATTGCTGCTATTAGGATTACTGTGGTTGTGGGGGTGACTGTGACTACGATTACTAGTCGCTGCTGAACTTTGGCTTAGCATTGGTGTTGTATCGGGACCGGCTTGATAATTACTAGGAACTGTTGCCATCGGACTGCGATCCATCATCAGAGCCGATGTATTCGAGGTGGATGAACTGGCGGATGAACACCTCGACGGCCCTGCTGAGGCAGCAGCAACATTACTGGGATCCCACAAAGCTCCTGCTGGCAGACAATGTTGTTGTCGCTGCTGTTGTTGGTGGTGTGAATGGTGTTTGCCACTACTGTTGCCACCGCCGTTTCGTGAGAGATGGGTGTTCGATGCCATGCTAGCAGCAGCTGCACTCTGCATTGCTGCATTACTGCCATAAACAACACCACCCGAAATCATAGCATCTCGTTTACCCACCGTCGACATGCTTTTGCCATAAATGCTACCTTGTGGCGGCGCATTAGGCGCCAACATTTGTGTGTTATGCACAACGGCGGCCGGTGTCGCAGTCGAACGCGCCACAATTGCAGCCGCTGCAGCCAATTGATCCCAATGGGTGGCGGCTGCAGCAGAATTATTCTTTTGTACTAGCAGGTTTTGATGATTGCCAACTGATGAAGTTGATGTATTGTGACTTTGGTTAGAGGGGCGTTGATGAACAACTGCTTGATTGTTGCTAATAATCGCTGTAGATGTACGACTTTGGTTACTACGATGTTGAGCTGCTGCGGCTGCAGTGGTTGCGCGGCGCACTGCGCTTGCGTGCTCAATGTAAGCTGCAGTTGCTGTTGAATTATTATTAGTGGCGGAGGTTAATGATGATGAGGACAAGGAAGGAGCTGCGGTAGTTGAAGCTACATTTGATACTTGCTGCTGCTGCTGTTGCTGCTGTTGGAGGTGGCTGTGTTGCTGGTGCTGTTGATGATGGGGAACAACAACGGGATAGAGCGCTTGCTGCGACATTTGTGACATTTGCTGCTGTTGTGTCTGGGATTGATGCTGCTGTTGTTGTTGATGTTGATGTTGATGTTGTTGCGGTTGATGCTGTTGTGTTGATGTCCTGAGTTGATGGTGCTGCAATTGTTGTTGGTGATATTGGGCAGCAGCTGCAGCAGCGGCATGATGTTGATGCTGTTGCATTTGCTGATGTTGTTTCTGTTGCTGTTGGTGAAGTTGTTGCTGTTGTTGTTGTTGAAGCTGTTGTTGTTGTTGCTGTTGCTGTTGCACTTGCTGTGTTTGGTGTTGCTGTATGACCTGAGATTGACGAGTGGAACGACGGGTGGACGCCGAGTTCATCGCAGATGCTTTCGCAGTTAACGATGCTGCTACTGCTACCACAGCTGTTGCTGATGTTGCTGCTGCAGCTATTGATCCACTAATATTTGAAGAGTTATTTGTTCCTGTTGCCAGTATTGCAGCTCCGTTGCGTGCTGCTGATGGCATATTATTAACAAAGGGGCTACGTCGCTGTGATTCCATCTTGCGAAAGTAACAAGGATGAATCATCAATAGCGGTTCAACTCGTTGTCCCGCCGGTGGTTTTGGTTGATTTGGCAATTCATATTCTACGCTACAATCCACATGCAATGGAATGGAATAGTCTTTTTGTGTACCGGCTCCACCACTACCACCAGTGACAGCAGTTATCGTTGCCGTTGCCAACGATACTGTTGAGACGTTGTTGTTGTTGTTGTTATTGCTTCTGCTGTTGTTGTTGCCGCCATTACTGTGGTTGTTGTTGTTATTGTGATTAACGGAGGAGGTGGTGATGTTGCGATTGCTGCTGTGGTTGCTTGTGGCGTTGGTAACGGAGGCGGCGGCGGCGACTGTAACAGCTCCTGCTGTATTAGAACTACTATTGACTGGCGCCGCCGCCGCCGCTGCTAAAGATGTTGCTGCTAATGATGTTGACAGATGTTGTTGTGTTGAGGTGGTTTGATGTGATGTATTTGCAGATACAGACGTCGACACATTCGCTATCGCTGTTGATGTTGAGTGTTGCCGATGTTGTTGCTGCTGTTGATGTTGCTGCTGCTGTTGATGCTGCTGTTGCTGATGACGATGAGTTTGTTGATGATGAGACGTCGCATGATGATAGAGCTGTTGTTGTTGCTGTTGATGATGTTGTTGCTGATGATGATGATGCGTGAGATGTTGAGTATGATGATGATGATTATGGGAGTGGTGGTGGTGAGGATTCACCAATGCAGCCGTAGACATGGTGTGTGACATTGGCATGTCGTAGTTGGCATAACAAGCAGCCATAGTCATGTTGTCGACGTAAGAAACTTTTTTTTCCGGGAGAATAAATAGCAATCGTAAACTGCACTTCACTCTCTCTTCTACTACTTCTTTATAACCAACTTATATCTTCTTGTTTTCTTTACAACTTTACTTATTCATTTAAAGCAATTTTTACACTTTTTTTAATATACTTTTTGGGCGTGTTGATATAAAGCATTAATTTCTTTTAGTATTTTGTTTGTGTTGTTTTCTTGAAATTATATATATATTTTTATATATATATATATATATATATATATATATATATATATATATATTGTAATGCGTATTGTTGTGAAAAATCACTTGATTATAACATTTATATTTTATTCACTTTTATTTATATACATATGTTGGTATGAATATATATATATTCATTCAACTTCAACTTAATTTTCCTCTCTTGCTTCTATGCTTTAAGAACTTGTATATTCTTTATATATATATATTGGCACTGGTAATCCAAGCTGCTGTTGTTGTATGTAATATAATCCAGTGTTGTATGCAAATTAGTATACGTATGTGTTGAACGTTACAATATGCATATATTTATTAATATAACAGGAACGTTAATCCATATGATGTTGTTATATTTGAATTCATTTATTATATTATATTTGATGGTTTTCTTTTTCAATTTTATTCAATAGGTATGCAGGTAGATTGAATTTTTTTGTTTTTCTAAATATAATTTGATATATTGTTTAATTATTTCTTGCAATTTTTTATTATTTTTTTTCTTTCCTTTGTTGCTAATTTGTTACTATAATCAACCCGTATATATACATATGTGTGTGTATTTGTAGTAATTTATTAAATTTAATTTATTAAATGTAATTTTTTTATATTTAATTTTTTTTAATTTTTAGTAATGCATAACATTCTACTTTGTTGTTACTTATTATCCACTTATGAATAAATTTATTAATTATTTGCATATAAGAACATTTTTTTCATTTAGTCAATCAGTCTTGATTTATTTTCATAGCAGAAAAGAACGTTGGTAAAATGCACAAAAAATCGGCATATGTACGTACAACGCCTATAGGATTTTTTGTTTGTTTTGTTTTTCACTAATTTTTATCTTTCCCGTATTCTTTTCGCGAAAAATAAAACTTTAAAACTCAGTCTTTAGTGATTCTAGATATTTTCATGCAGTGTAAAGGGCGCTCTGATTATATTTATGAATGCATTATTTCTTTGATTTAAAATGAAAATTCTTCACATTAAGCGTTTACGTTTAACTATTATTTCCTTGCATATATGTGTATAACTGTGGAGTAGTTATTGCATTTAAATGTAATAGAACTTGCTGTATTAAATAATAATTTTTACACCATTACTGTTTTTCCTTCTTTAAATTTTTTTTCCGTTTTCTTCGACCACATCAAGCGAATTGATGAAATTCTATTCTTAAATTGGAAATGCCCGTACTCAAATTCGCGATATCGTTCGTATATACGTTGCCTCTATTCCTGTAGTTTATGATTTTGAGTTTGAGCACAAAATACGTTACACTACTCTCTGCGTGGCGGTATCGTGTTATCGTTCTCCTTTTGATACCACCAACTACTTTTACCGCTGTTTGTTAGGGTTTTTATGTTGACGGCGACGATGGCGACGGCAACGTCGTTGACGACTACCACCAACAATTACTATTGCTTTTTCAAACGACACCGCACTGACCGTTCGATTTATAATGATATTAAAATGATGGTCATAAAAATCGTCTCGTCTTGCTTCTTCTTCTTTTGCTTACTCTGCTTCGCACGCAAGATATAGAGAAAGAGTGGTCCGAATTTCCACTCAATGCTGAATACCGAGAGAGCAGTCAAATAACAGCTGATCTCAGACGAATTAGCGTAAACTGGTTCGGTTTTGTTGTTGCCGCTGCAGCATCTACTGCACTTTAAGGTTTTCTATCACTTCAGAGGCGTTAAAATTTGTTCCTTGATATAAGCCGAACGCACTACTTGAAAGGGCACATTTTCAACTAGAGTGTGTGAATGTGTGTGAATGTCACTGGAAAGAAATAGTCCATTTGAATGATTTTAGAGTTCATACTTGTCTTTTAAATATGATTTAATAGTCACTTGACTTTCGTTAATTAACCGAAACTTTTGTTGTGGTTGCTCTCTATTTTTTAACAAAAACTTCTGACTTTCCTTTAATAAATATTCTCCATTTTCTTTGAGTTTCTTATCACAATTAGTTAAAAGGGTATTTTGCTTTGTTGCTCCCTCTGTCTCTGTTAACCTTAATTCAAGTAACAAATAATTGTTTCTTCCGTCTTTAGTATATATATAAAAATATGTTTTTCTTTTCTATAATTGATTAATTTGAGGGGGTGAGCTCTTTATCAACGCTATAATGCACACGACCAATATTCACGACTCGTCTACACCGCTCGAGCTCTATCAACCGACTGTGCTCCATCATTTGCTATATTATTGGTAGTAGCGGCCACTGAGTACATTACCATAAGCAATGAATTCCAAACAGATATAGAGCGAAAAATAACAACAATTTCAATAGGGTTGGCTGGCTCGTTCTTGACACATTCATTCATGCCTTCGTTAGCCAACAGCTGTTTTTTCTCCATTGTAACTACATCATCATTCTCTCTGGTTTTAGCTGAATATGAAGACAACTCTCCTGCCTACTCACTATCATTATCTTGTTACTCTCTAACGTGCGCGCGTTTCTCTCTCTCTCTCTGTCGTTTCCATTTGAATTTATTTCCTTTTTTCTTGCCTTTTGCCATCTAATCCCTTGAGAGTGTTTCCATTTGCTTATTTGTTCTAACCTAAACCAATTGCAACTTTGCGACCAACCAACTACACATTATGCTCTTCAAACCGAATACGAATTCATACATTTGTATACACACAATTACTTTTGTGAAAAGACAAAAAAACCAAACTTATTTCAATGGTAGGTAACAATTGTAAATATTGTATTTGTAAGTCGTTCATTTTATTTTAATTTACAAATTCAGCCATTACGGCGGCCATCTTTACATTTGAGTAGTTGTTGGTGTCATCGTCGACGCTGCAACCATTGTCGCTGCGCTGTGGTACCATTTTGATGTATTTTGTGCTCTTATGCTCGCGATATCTCATACATTCGCTCATTCCGCTATATTGTGCACTCAAGCGCATAAAGGGCTCTTTCTTTATAATTTTAATATGGTGTCAACATGTGCAAATGATTTGTTCAATATTTTTTGTCTGATTAGTTTTATTGTCACATTATCGTTTTTGTTGTTGCTGCTGCTAATGATATTTCTTTCTTATTATGAATACTACATCTATTGCACTCTGGCATGAAGCAAAAGAGAGATGGAATGACAATGAAAACAGAGATTAAGAGCTGACTTTGTCTAAAACAGTTTAGTCAAATTTTTTTTTGCATTTTTATCAGAGGGTTTGTATATACATATGTATATATTTAGGTAGGTATAAATATTTTGCATATTCATTGCATGTATACATAAGAGCTATTAACATTGTCATGTATGGAATGGAAATCTAAATTTGAAGAAGGCGTTTGCAAAAAAAATACATACATACATATACTTCAAAGTAATCGAAAATTTTTCGCTTTATTTTTGGGTGGCATACCTACTAAAACTGTTTAGAATATATGTACAAACATTGTATCTAATACATACGAGGGCTGTCCCAGAACTACCCGACCTAACAAAGAAAACAACAAATTTCGGAAAATTTTTCTATATTTCTCAACATAATCTTCCTTAAGCTCAAATGCGGCCGATTTTCTTTAATTTCATTATTCAAACGCTGCAACAAATTAGCATAATACTCGCAGTTAATTGTTTTCCGTTCTTCCGACGGAAGCTCGTACGACCTGCCAAGACGGTGCTTTCCCCGGTTTCCAAAATTATAGAGTCTCTCTTGCTACCGGAGCTCACACAAGCCTGCCCTTGCGAGCGCACGGTTCTGGTGGCTCTCGACTTATCCAAGGCCTTTGACACGGTCAGCCTAACTACCCTGTGTGACGACATCCTGCTCTCATCCTTGCCTAACTCCATTAAGCGTGCTTTCGCCCATCCTCTTCAACTTCTATCTGTCGAAACTCCCTGCGCCGCCTCTTGGCATACAGGTCATCTCTTATGCGGATGATTGCACGATCCTGGCGTCGGGTCACAACATCTCGGCGAGATCAATGGGTCCTTGGTGGATGCTCAACAGTTCTTCAACCGCAGGAACCTCATACTCTCACCCGAGAAGTCCAACGCAACACTATTTACCACCTGGACCAAGGAACTCAGAACCGTACTCGTTGTAGCAGTCGATGGCAGCTCTATCCCGACTATGAATAGACCCAAAATCCTCGGAGTTGTTTTTAACAGTCTCATGACCTTTGCTGGTCATGTTGATTACACCATCGAAAGGTTACATACCAGAAATAATGTCCTCAAGGCACTGGCCTTCACTGGCTGGGGAAAAGACAAGGAGACGCTGCTCATCATCTATAAGGCCATCGGCAGGTCGATCATCAACTATGCGGCCCCAATTTGGACACCACGGATAAGCGACACTCAATGGCGGCTACTGCAAACCAGACAGAACACTGCCCTGCGCATCATCACGGGCTGTCACAAGATGGCACATGAAGATCACCTACATCAGGAAACGCGAATGCTAAAAGTGCGTGAGCACAACGAGCTGTTTTCTCAACATTTCCTTCTTTCATGCCACCTCCCATCACATCCCAACAACCGGTTAGCGCAGCTTGATGCCCCCCGCGTAGAATCCGAGGTAGCCTGCGCTCTTTCGATGGGCAGGTGGGTCATATGCTCTGAGCTCTGGTACGTACAGGGCGGCATTGAATTCACTGCATCAGCGCGCGTTGGAGGCAGCCATCGAGCGCCATGCTCATAACATCGTGCTGGGGGGCCGCCCACCGCCAATAGCGGACTGTGAACAACGGCTCCCTAGATCCGCTCGCGCCACTTTGGTGCAACTAAGATCTGGATGGATCGTCTATCTCAACTTCTATATGCACCGGCTGGCCGACACAATTCCTGACAGATGCCCGCAGTGCCGGCAGAGCCCGCACGACACCCGTCAGTTTGACCCCTTCTGCGCTGTGCACCCCCTGGATGCTGCCATCTGGTGGATGTGAACAACAACACCCTAACAACATGAACTTTCGTGATTTTGAAATTGTTATCTGTCTGTTACAGCAAAACAGCCTGCCAAGACCAAGGATGTTAAACTCTGCCACCCAATATTTTATGGTCGTAAACGAAGGAACAGACTCCCCCAGAGTAGAATCTAGTTCGGCTTTAATATTCGTTGGACTGAGACCTTTCAAATGAAAGTATTGAATTACATAACGATAACGAAACTTTCGATGGCTCCAAAAAAATACTAAACAACCTAAAACATATATTTCATACGGTTGCCACTTTTCACCAAAGTAATTTTTTTTCAAACTACTGCCGCCATCTATATGTCAAGTCGGGTAGTTCTGGAACCGCCCTCGTGTATATACATATGTAATTGCCTAAGGATGATAACTGAAAATTTAGGTGCATGTATGTAATTATGTAATTTTCCTGTATCAACGACTATACTAAGTATAGTATGATATTTTAAATGGAAATTGATAGGAAAATTACTCAAAAACCAATGAAATGTTTTGAGAATTACGTTACATCTCTATACCATATACATATGTACATGTTACATGCTATAAAGCCTATAGAGTTTAGGCTATGATACCCTATGGTCATGAGTCACATTTATAGAGAGAAAGAGTATTCTTGTAAGGTGTGATTAGTTAGTGTTGTTTTTGTCTGTACTCGGGTCATCAAGCTCAGGACTGAAGTACAAGTGCCACCATTCGAGATGTGTGGTCAAGGTCTGTGAAGTGTTGTTGGTGCATCGTTTGTCGCTGGACCATGATTAGGAAGATGGTATGTTAGCAGGAACTGCTTTGTTAAGAGTTCATTATGCTTTCTATGTTCATCATGTTTTTCTAATAAAAGCGGCTAGTTTGGTAGAGTTGGGCTTTACTATGATGAATATGCAGATGTATAAGGCAGATTGTCGTAGTTAAAATAAACTTAAGATGTATCTAATCCTGCCATCCATGCTGGCGAGCTTAACGCAGTAATTAATCCGTTGCTTACTTATATCATTAGGCTTTTTCGTATTATTAAATTGCATATGTATTAGATTTTCCTGACTGAGGCTTTATTTTTAAAAATTACTAATATATATTTTATTCAATGTAACTTCCTTCGGAAGGTACAATTTTCTCCTTCGACTGTAGTGAAGCGTATTCCGGACAAGGCGTTTTGCATTGATCGAAACAATTGGTAATCAGAGGGGGCAATGTCTGGGCTATAAGACGAGTATAGTAGGACTTCCCATCCGCTATTTTCCCAAGTACGTTTTGATGAAAAATCAATGACTCGTGTTTCATCGGCATTACGGCCGTTTTTGGTTCAATGTTCGCATCAATTTGATGAGTTGTTGTCGGTAGCGTTCGGCGTTAATTGTTTCACCCGGATTTAGCAGCTCATAATACACCATACCAAATACCAGCTGATTCAGCCACTTCGCACGGCAGTGGCTGCCCTACCAATATATAACAGATTTTGCGTGGACTACCTATTATCATCTGCATTGCAGACTCCAATAGCCAAACAGAGGTGTGACGCAATTACGTCCACCTTCTGGACATGTTAACGGAAGATTTTGAAGATTTACACCAGTAAGTAATAAAAGTAAGTCTGATGTGAATGATAGATTAAATGCTGAAATTGAAAAAAGTGTTTCTAATTCTAACGTAACGAGAAATAAAAACATAAAATGGCGGCTGCAAGTGGCCAACCTGTTGTTGAGGTTTTTCTGTGTTGGTAGACACGTCCAAAGCGGATGATATAAATAACAAAAGAATAAAAAATGTTTTTTGTGTGGGACTAAATTCATGATTTGAATATAGTGAGGATAGAAAACATCAATGGGATTGGTGTTTCGCTGTACAAAATTGTTATTAAACGTGCCAAGCAAACTAATGATTTTGTTCCCTACGAGGCAATGGTTCAAAAAAATTGCGTGAAACGGAGAATTACATCATTGACGACATTCATAACAGGCTTGCTGGTTCCGAAGTACGGGAAATCCACCTTGTGTGGACTCCTGGTCATGACGGTGTCACTGCCAATGAAAAGGCTGAAGCTGCAGCTTGTCTTGCGCTTGAGGCTGGTGGCCCATGTGAGTGTGGAGCTCACTTGCGAGGAGGCTCTGCGAAGAATTCGGAATGAATTACTCGCGGAGTGGAATCGTGAATATGTGATGATCTCTAGATCGAGGGGGCGAGGCTTTGCGAAATTTTTCCAAATGTGCAAAAGGAGCCATGGTATAGGAAAGTTAACATGTCTCCCAATGACATAAAATTAATAAATAGACTCATGGCTGGACACACGTATGATTAGGTATATTTGAAAAGAATCTCGGAAATCGAATCCGATTCCTGTGACGCTTGCAATGTGATGAAGAATATACAACACATTCTTTTCCATTGTCCCAAATACAAGAACATACGCGGAAAGTATAAAATCCTTACTGAATTTGACTAGATTATCGATATTTTAAAGACAAATGATATTTAATTTAATTGTATTTTTATTTTCATCTCAGAAACAAAAATTGATATGTGAATAAAATTTAATAATATATATTACACTCAAGTTCTTTGTTTTCAGTCTTCGTAACTTTTCATACATCAACAGTTCGTTCTTGCTTGCTGTAGTATATATGAGTTGTTTGAAAATTCAAAGACATTTCATAAGCATCTCATTTCGCTTTAGTAACCGCTGAGATCGCAGTTCCTGCATTCGATATCTTCGCAGTGCATGTTTGAGCCTACTTTGCTTTTTGCTCGTCTTTTGCTGGGTGTCAATGTGCTGGGCCATTCGGCATGACATCGCGTCGACAGTTATTTCTGAGAAAAAAATATTTTCAAAATTTGTGGACTGAGAAAAGAAGATAATCACTTGAAATAGACCTGACAAATAATTCATGAGCTTGCATACAATTTCGATTTTGGAAACTATACTCTGAGAAAGGAAAAATGAATTTTGTGGAACAACCTGGCTTATGAGAGCTTCTGGCTTCTCCAACCACACGAAGAGCAAAAAAAAAATTAAAAATTATACTAGAGAACAGTACCCAAAAAATTAATGAATTTTAGGTACACTTTTTAGCGAAAATATAACTGCGAAATTATTGTGATTGAAGGAATATAATGGAAAAATTATATACCTTAAGGCTGAAGCGAAGACGGAAATTAAATACTGTCATTGTATTATTTATTACAAAATGTTTATAAACATTATAAAAAATGTGAAAGTTTCGGTTCGAAGTATTTGAAAAGGTAGGTTAAGCCTACATAGGAACTTATTGCATATAGAACTTTTCCTTCTGGAATATTGATTAATTTGCTGCCCTAATAATAAAAACTAAGAATAAGAAAGCTCAAAAACGAGGTTGTGCCAAGGTCACTTCAAATTTATAAACTTTTATAATGTGCCCATATAAAGGAGTCTAGAAACTTTACAATCCATTTCTTCGCCAGGTATATGGGAATATCATTCGATTTGAGAGCATTAAGAAAGAAAGACCACCCAAATTTTAAAAATTATTTAAAGATTATCCCGTCGTATGGAAATATGGAAAAGATGCAGCACAAACAAAATGCCGTAGAGGTACCTTCCAACCCTTTTGTTGTTGTGCGTATTTTTTCAACGAAGAAAATTGCAGCTTGCTTTATTTGTTAGCTCTTTCGTTAACTGCCAACCAATCAATTGTAAACTACTGGTTTCATTAAAAACTTCTTTTGGGAATTGTACTTGAAGTTGATTATAAGAATGTTGAGTGTACGATTTATTGAACACATCCCTTTGTTAGTAACAATACCTCATCTCACTTCACCACTATCACCCACATCTATTATTTACAGTTTTTATTTTTATTATGAGAGTGAATAGCAGTGGCTTTGATTTACCATCGCTCGTGGTATGAGACTGCGGCATGGTGCGTTGTGTCACCCATTTTTGCCTTCATAAGCCAATGAGAACAGCTAATGTGTTATATAGTCATAGTGTCATAGTGTTATATGTTTCATTTTCTGTTTTGCGCAATTACAAACGAAACAGAAATTAAAAAAAATAGAAGGAACAACGATAATAATAAAAATAGGGTACAAAAAATCTTAAGAAACTGAGCTGAGGAAAAAAAGTGTTTGCTGGCTTATACGAAATTCAAACAAATATATAAAGCTTATAACAAAAATGTAATTAAATAAGTTTTCTACTGTCACTTTACTAAATACAAGTGGTTAGAATATATTGTACAGAATATAAGATATACCTGTAATAAAATGTTTCATGTTGAGTTCATGGAATCAGACCTGGAATCGGCCAAGGCCGGTGAACAATAGAAGTACCAAAGAATTTTGTAAAATTAGTTTCCATTTAAATCAGTTTTTCCTTAAAACCTATGGTTTGTCAATTGATTTTAATCGTCCATCTAATAGTAAAACATATAGTGAACAAATTCAATTGAGAAAAAATCAGTGGATTTTTTTCATAGACATACAGTGGCTCCCAGCTTATTTCGTACAGTGACAGTTTAAAAATTGCTGCAGTCGTAATTCCTAATATAGCAAAAATTTGAACAAAATATAAATGCCATTTTTGAAAGGAAGGTTTGTTTTTTATTTTTACTTTTTCAAAATTTTAGTGTTTGACACTATAAAAAAATAAAATAAGAAAAAAATAGGAAAATTCATGTCACAGCTTATTTCGTACAGTCTCTTTAAGTTCAAACTAAAAACAAAGTATGTTGATTTTAATATTTAGTATGACATCCCTTAGCGTTAATGACAGCCTGGAGTCTACTTGGCATTGAATCCACCAATTTTTGAGTGATGTCTGGTGTGATTTTTTTCCATTCCTCCATCAGTACCTTCTTTAGGTCTTGCTTATTAGAAATCTTGTGTGTTCTTATTTTATTGTCCAAAATAGACTAAAGATTTTCAATCACATTCATGTCAGGTGACTGTGGTGGTGGAGACATCAAGTGTGAGCAGTTCAAATAAGCCAAGATTGCACAATCCCAGATTTATGTTTTGGGTCATTATCTTGGTAATACCGAAATTCTTCCCGCAAACCCAGTTTGTCTGCACTTTGAAGTAAATTGTTTTTCAGAATCTCGAGGTACTTCATTTTGTCCATTGTTCCCTCAATAAAAACCAATTCACCTACTCCGGCTGCTGACATACAGGCCCAAACCATCACGCTACCGCCACCATGCTTCACTGTGGGCTTAAGGTTCTCCTTGTTTAGCTCGGTATTAGCTTTACGCCAAACATATGACATTCCGTCCGAGCCAAAAATATTAAACTTAGACTCATCCGCGAAAATAACGGTATTCCAGAACGCAGGAGTATTAATAATATGCTCTTTGGCGAAGTCAAGTCGGCGTTGTATATTCATTTTCGAAATAAATGGTTTCTTTCGGGCTACTCGACCGTTCAAGTCATGATTGCGCAGCACACGTCGGACAGTTTCAGCACTGGATGATTTTCCTATTTCACGCTGAACCTCTGCAGCCAACTTCGGAGCGGATAACTTTGGATTTTTCTTAATTTTTCGTACAATATAACGCTCGTCTGATGCGTTGAAAATCTTATTAGGTGCTTCTCTGCCCTTGTTCTCCAACCGATTTTCGCGAACGAAGCGTTGAATGATGTATTGGACAGTTGAGGCACTTAAATTTGTCATTTCAGCAATTTTTCGCACACTCTGACCTTTCCTAAAATGGTTAATTACCAGTTTACGCTGTTCCATCGTTGTACGATGACCCATAAAGCTAAATGTTTAATTTACAGCACTTTAACTATTTAAAATAATAATAATAAAAATTGTTATAATAGTTAAAAAGGTCCAAAAACTCATACAATTCAAAAAAACTTTGTAACTGCGCGGCAGAATGAAACTTACTTACATTGAAGTTTGTGTACGAAATAAGATGTGAGCTGAAAATCAGCTGATCAATAGTTTTTCTCTCTTGCATAACAAAAAGAAAAATTTTTGGGGTTCCCCGTTTTCTTATTAGGTTTACTAAACACATACACAGACATCTACATTCAAAACTTATCGATAAGTTTTTTAGTTTCGATGTTACAGCCATGTACATAAAAATATATACACTGTACGAAATAAGCTGTGAGCCACTGTATATTCCACAATCATATCAATAGGAAAGTTTCAATAGAATCAGACTTTCTGACATGAAATCTCTCATAATACCTCAAGAACCTCCTTCTAACATTTCGACCAGAATCTTTGGCAATCTTTTACAACACTTAGGACAAATTCTTCAAATTTTCATGAGAAAAATCGTATTCATTATCTACGAACTTATTATTCTTGGCGATGAGTATCGAAGAAGTTGAAACCAGAAGCTCCATTAGTTTAAAAATCCTTCTCTTTGAAAACTGTGTTTTAAAGCAGCTAGTCGAAATTCAAATAAAAAACTAGACCCAACGTACACTAGATGGACGAAGAAGGTCGGTGGCGATTGTTGAATGTGTTTTTACGCATATAAAACAATGTTATATAATACTATGGCATCCTCGAATCTAGTTCTGATAGTTCTGCTGGCAATTTTAGCACTCATTTGTGTGATGGAGTCGAATAGACCGATATACATATGATAAGGAATATTCTCTTTTTGTGATCTTCTTGGCCTTCGATCATCTTGTTTTGTTGTTTTCTACCTCTATAATAGCCGCATTCTTTTGTAACCGAGTTGCAAAAGAACACCAACTCGCATTTAATTTCCCTTTTATTTGAATATAATTTCCCTTGAGTTACTTAGCAACGCTGGTGGTATATATGGTTGTTTGTGAAATTTTTAAACGAAAGAAAAACAAAAAAGAAACAATTCTGTGGAATCTGTGGCAAATATATTCGTTTATTTAAAATAAATTTTTATTTGTTTAAATTTACAATAATTTGACGTGTTGTTGAAATTTCCCAAGCACATTCCAGTAGTCTATTCACAATAGTGCTGTTTTTTTTACTTTCCAACACTATAACTCAGGTCGTTTAAAATATAAGAAACTTCAATTGAACTCGGTTAAAATAGACGATGTCGCTTATTTTTGTTGTTGCTTTGCATGCAGTTCGGCAAATAAGTTAGTGTTCTTTTGCAACTTGCGTGCAAAAGAATGCGGCTAATGTTTAACTAATGCCCCTATTGCGGTTCACAACTTTTGTAACAGTTTGGTCGCCGTCGAGATATTCATATTGCCGTTCTCAACTCGACTGGCGGCTGATTTTTTTGATTGTGTTCATTATTTTTGTGGTATTGCCGTTTGCAACTCTGTTTCAGTTTGGTCGACAAGCACGTTAAATATACACCACTGCTCATAAGCAGTTGTGTTTGCATCAGTTGCAGTTTACTTTAAACTAATAAAGCCAAAAATAATGAAGAGATCGTAAGTAATAATTAGCTTGGCTTCATATTGTAATTTCTCAACATTTTACACATTTTCAGAAGTTTAAAAATTACAACCAAAGCTCAATTTGAGAGGCTTGTTCAACTAATGGACCAGAATCCAAGCTAACAAAGTAGACGTGAATCTAAGAAAATAAGATTTTTTTTTAAATAATTTAAGTTATCTTCCATTTACCAAAGAGACTGAAATGAATTTAAAAAATAAATAAGAGATAAATTTATTGAGCTTGGAAAGAACGCATTATATTATTTCTGATACTCCTTGCAGCGTCTGTTTCGTCTCCAATACATCTAATACTTCTTTTAAAACAAGTGACATTGTAGATTGAGCCACTCCTATATTGAAGTCATTGCCGCTGCTCTTCTGGTAGCTTCCATCAGCGAAAAATCTAAGAGCAGCACACAATTTCAATATTGGTGGTATAGATACGACACGCACAGATTTCTTGAAATGGTCTTTTACGTCATCCAGCAAAAAGCAAAATGCCTCTTTGCTCAGTCGAAAATATCTAATAAATCTATAAAAAAATTTATTATTTGCTTTTATTTATTTTGAACAATATTTATACTTTTCGCTAGGTAGTTCAAGAGGGTTAGAGTCATCACGAATTTTTCTCCGTAAGCGTAGCAAATCAATTTCCGCGTCTTCGTTTTCATCTTCATAAAACAAATCTACACTAATATCCATTTTAAATAATTTAAACAGCAAAACACAATTGTATATTTCCTTAATTTTTACTTTTAATCGACCACTTTTCTGTCATAAGTGATATTTTAAGCTGGTAACGCCATAACAATTTCAACCGAAAACAGTGGTGTACCACAATACCAAAAAATAGTTTGGTCTTGTTGAAGTCGGGTCGACTCTAAGACGACCAAACTGGGTTGAGTGGTGAACGGCAATAGGGGCATAAATTTTTTTTCAAAATTAGTTACCTATGGTTCAAAATAATTTCGCTGTTATTGTTGTTATATTGTAATATTCTACACATTTTGTTGCTCTGCCTCTCTGTAGAGCTCTTGTTACGTCACATGGTAAAAATATTTGAATGCTCTTCACTCGAATTAGTTAATTTAGATTTTTCACAACAATGAAATCTTCAATAAAATATTCAAGCGAAGAAAACTTTAGGAACATTTGGGATGTGCTAATTTAAAAACCAAAAGCAAATAAGACGATGACTGGACAAATCTACATTAATAAAACATTCAATTGAAATTTTAAAATTGAGAATGTTTTGCAACATGAGATTAAGATTAATTACATTTTAAAATTAATGAAATATTTAACGTCGCTATAATATAGTGTAGCTCTAACGCTTTTCAGACAAATTGTCAGAAATAAATATTAATAATTATACAATTTACCGACGGCATTTTTGACCGACGGCTTTCACATACTGATGTGTGTTGATAGAATAGCAAGAGTGAGATACAAAGAAAGAGAGAGAGAGAGAGAGAGAGAGAGGGAGAAATGTAAAACAGTTGATTGCCTTTGCTGTAAAAACAGTAAAAAACTGAGACATTTTAAAGTAATTCAATGTTCGCACACAATTGCAGTATGTAAATACACACACCCTCACGACCAACATCATTTCTACTTAACGATTCTTCAATTTTTCTCTTTTGACTTTGCTAAATGCTTTACATCGAAACCAGTTTATATAAAATCTATTCAGCATTCAGCCCAATATTTATATATGTATATATATATATATATATATATATATATATATATATATATATATATGTATATATATATATATATATATATATATATATATATATATATATATATATATATATATATGTATATATATATATATATATATATATATATATATATAAAATATATATATATATATATATATATATATATATATTTATATATGTATATGTATATAAGTATAATAAATATATATATATATATATATATATATATATATATGTATATGTATAAACAACCATATATACATATGCTCATACATATTTGTACACACCTTCGCTACCACAATAATGTACGCAATCTTACGCTACTAAAAAATCTGCAGCAAAAACAAAAACAACAACAAATAACGATGCATTTTTCAAAGTTTCACAAAAACATTGTGTTCTATAATGGTTTACTCGGTATATTATTACTCAGTGGTGGTTCTGTGTATGCAGGCATACATATTTATATATATACATGCCTACATATACACATCTATACTAAGCTATGGCTGAAATAAATATACATACATATGTATACACAGAATGACGACAACAAAAAAGAAGATGGAATGCATGCGACTAGTAGTACAGAGTGGCTACACAGAGACTCATACGTAATAATATAAAACAGCTGTTTTTGGTGTTTAAGGCTATGCATATATATTATAATGATGATGAATGAATATGATGATTATGGTTTGCATGTTAATATTGTAACATATTCAAATAGATAATTCATGTTTAACACATTTTTAGTAGTGAAGACATAGTAGGAAAATTGCTAGTGTACATTACATTGCAATACAAGTACAAACTTATTGCCATATAATCACTATATTAGGTGTAAGGTGTGGCTTCTTACTTTATACCCATTCTCTTTTCTTCCTTTTAAAATATGTATGTGCTCGCATGTACAACAAAATAATGCCATAACTAAAACTGATTTTTTCGCAAACATTTCTCTATAATATATTTAAGAAAGGGTAGACTGGTGACTGCTTGCCATACCTTAAATTTTCTAGCTGTTTTTTATGTTTCTTGTACCCTGCGTCCCTGTCAGTATACTTTGCAAAACTCTCAAAAATATCATTCGTCGTTAGCGTCATCATTGTTGTAATACTTATATACACAATTGCATACATAGTAAATGAGGAAGGTCGTTGCCATAGCAGCCAGTGGCTGTAATAATAAAAATAATAAAATACGATATTAAAAGCAAAATACGAGACACACATACAAAACTTTATTACTTGTCTTGTCGAAGAAAAATGCTCATTCTCTCATATGTTCTCATTTACTATATATACTATGGAACACATATCAACAATCGACATTTAACGATGCCAACTACACTATGTTTCTCTCATTTGCTCCATCTGACTCGTTTTCATGCATTTGCAGTTGTTGTTACCAAAATCAAATAAATAATTCAAGAAGAAAAAGCATGACCGACAAGGAAAACGTAATATAACAACAACAAAATCAGCCGCCTCGTACACAAAACAATCGAATCAGCTGTTTTCTTTCAAGCATCCATACAGCAACATTTCGAATTAAAACCAGTTCTGCAATTCAATTTGAATAGCAAAAAGAGGTGTGTAATTTCTGAGTTTGCTCATTGTGTTGTCTGCTTAGTATCTCGTTCTTCTTCAGTTGTCACTTTCTGTTTTTCGCTCTCTATCTCTCGCACTCATTGTGACGACGCCATTTTCTCTTTGCACATGTTCAATGAGTATTCAAATACATTAGTTAATCGTTTTTCAATGGCTGAATTGCATGAGAGCGGTAAATTCAATCAAAGCTGACGCAGAGAGAGAGAGAGACAATGAAAAAATAGAGTATAAATTAATTTAATCGTTTTATAACGACTAAAGTCATAGATGGCAAAGCAAATGACCTTTGCAGTAATAAAGTCCATTACGTTGTTGTTGCTGGAGTGTATTTTTTTCGCATACGAAAACGTATGTATTCATTCTTAGTTACTCTCAGGCATTCTGCTTAATGCGCCTGCTCTTATTTCGACTGTTGTTTACTCACTAAATATTAATTGAGTCTATATGGCCTGTTTGTCTGTTTCTATTGTAATACAATTCACTGCCCCATGCTAGACATCATATGTTTTTTATTGCCTACTTTTTATTTCTTTGGAAAAGGCAAAAACAACAATTTATTGTGAAGTTATATTGTACCCACTCGTGTGCTACAAATCTATATGCTACATGCTAATACTTTTCTATCATTCTTGCCTACATACGACTATATTAATGAAATTCACTCTTTATAGTGCTGTTGTCTCAATTTCGTATCATACAATATTATTTCATCTTCGATTTAATATTTTTTCCAGGTCAGTTGCTCGCAATGATGTACATTTTTATTATTGCTGAGGCTGTTACAATTATTTGGGCCATGTAAAAAATTGAAGTGTGTCCATACTATATATCCACATATGCATGTATAAAATATATGTACATATATGTATATATATATATATATATATATATATATATATATATATATATATATATATATACTTACTTACTTATGTGGCCATAACAACCGAATATCGATTTAGGCCGAAAATAACATGCTTCGCCAGCCATCTCTGTTCTTCGCTAGCTGGCGCCAGTTAGAAATTCCAAGTGCCGTCAGGTTCTCCAGTACTTGGTCTTTCCACCGGAGGTTTGGTCTTCCTCTTCTGCGTCGTCCTCCAGCGGGTTCCGAATATAACACCTTCTTAGCTGGAGCGTGTTCTTCCATTCGCTCGACATGACCTAGCCAGCGCAGCCGCTGGATTTTGATGCGCTTTACTATGTCAATATCGGCATATAGCTCGTACAGCTCATGGTTGTACCTTATTCGGTACTCGCCACCAACGCAAATAGGTCCAAAGATCCTGCGTAGGACTTTTCTCTCGAAAACTCCAAGTATTCGCTCATCCGAGGTGGAAATTGTCCAGGCTTCAGCGCCATATGTTAGGACAGGCATGATGAGAGACTTGTAGAGTGTAGTTTTCGTTCTTCGAGAGAGGGCTCGACTTTTCAATTGCTTACTCAGCCCAAAGTAACACCTGTTAGCAAGAGTTATCCTACGCATGATCTCCAAGCTGACGTCATTACTGCTGTTAATGCTGGTTCCAAGATAGACAAAGTCCCTTACTACTTCAAAAGCGTAGTTGTCAACAGTGACGTGCTGTCCAAGACGCCGGGACTCTTTGTTTGTTGACACTAGATACTTCGTCTTGCCCTCGTTCACCGTGAGACCCATCCGACGCGACTCTCTTTCCAACTCTGAGAATGCTGCACTGACTGCTCGCGTGTTCATGCCGATTATGTCAATATCGTCGGCATACGCTAAGATACGTTGAAGATAGTGCCATTATGTCGTAGATCAGCAGCTCGTATTATTTTCTCCATAATAAGATTGAAGAAGTCGCACGATAACGAATCACCTTGTCTGAAACCCCGTTCGGTATTAAACGGTGCGGAGAGGTCCATCCCAATTTTCACTGCACAACGGGAGTTATGCAGTGTCATTCTACAAAGTCGAATGAGCTTTGCAGGAATACCGAACTCAGACATTGTTGCGTAGAGGTAATCCCTTACCGGACTGTCGAAAGCGGCTTTATAATCAACAAATAGGTGGTGTGTGTCGATCTGTTTTTCTTGGGTCTTCTCCAGGATTTGGCGCAGTGTGAAAATCTGGTCGATGGTGGATTTACCAGGTCTGAAGCCACACTGATAAGGTCCAATCAGGTTGCTGAGCATAGGCTTCAACCTTTCACACAGTACGCTCGATAGAACCTTGTATGCGATGCTCAGGAGACTTATTCCACGGTAGTTGGCGCAAATTGTGGGGTCTCCTTTTTTATGTACAGGACAGAGAACACTGAGCCTCCAATCATCAGGCATGCTTTCATCCGACCATATTCTGCTTATGAGCTGGTGCATGCGGGTGAGCAGCTCATCGCCTCCGGTCTTAAACAACTCGGCAGGCAGGCCATCAGCACCTGCAGCTTTGTTGTTATATATATATATATATATATATATATATATGTATATATATATATATATATATATATATATATATATGTATATATATATATATATATATATATATATATATATATATATATATATGTACAGTCAGGGACTAAAGTTTAAATACACCCATAAAACATCGCTTTAAATAAAAATAAAGCATTTTAACACAAATGTAAGTATGCAGTTTATTTTTAGTTGAATAATGACCAATATCGAAAACCAAAACAATTCACTTTTTTTCATAGATAACTTAAAATTCATCAAAAACTGAAAAAATACATGGGACAAAAGTTTAAATACAATACAAAATTTTCTTTCTTTAGCTGATTTTAGCTTAATTAAAAAACGTTAAACTTAAATTAATATTTGGTAGGTCCGCCTTGAGCTTCAATGACTGCCTGCAGACGACGTGGCATAGACAGAACCAAATTTTCTGTTTCGGATGTGCTGATTTCTGACCAGGCCTTTTTCAGAGCCTCTTTAAGGGATTCTTTGTTCTTTAAAGCTGCGCGATTGATTTTTCGGTCCAATAATTCCCAAGCGTGTTCAATTGGGTTTAAGTCCGGTGATTGGGGAGGACTACAGAGCTGACGTGGAGCATAATACAGCAACCAGTCCTTCACCAAATGCGCGGTATGCTTAGGGTCGTTGTCTTGTTGAAATATCCAACTTCTTCCCAGACCCATGCTATCCACAGGCTGCAAATTTTGTTTCAATATACTTTTATACACGTGTTTGTCCATTATTCCATCGATAAAAGCCAAGTGCCCCACGCCAGCTGCTGCAATTGCTCCCCAAACTATCACACTACCGCCCCCATGTTTAACGGTTGGTATTAAATTTTTGGTTTGAAGTGCTGTGCCGGGCTTGCGCCAAATTTTTGCGCGACCATCGCTGCCAAAAATATTAAATTTAGATTCATCTGTGAATAAGACTCTTCGCCAAAAGTCCTCATCCATATCCTTGTACTTGTTTGCAAAATCCAGACGAAGTTGTCTATTTTTTCCAGAAATAAGCGGTTTTTTTAACTCTGCTTCGATAGCCGTTATACCGTAAAGCTCTTTGTACGGTTTTTGGGTGAACATGTTTGCCTGACACCGCAGCAATACTACCGGCTAACTTTGGCGCACTTATTTTTGGATTTTTGTCCACTTCTCTTAGGATAAGGTTTACATCTCGGCGAGAAAGTTTTTTTGGTCGACCAGTTCTGGGCCTATTTTCCACTGTTTTGTAAGTTTTATATTTTCTTATTACGTTTTGCACACTTTCACAGGACAAATTCAAAATTTTTCCTATATCACGGTAGGATTTGCTTTTTTTAAAGTGTTTAATTATTAAATCTTTAACACCAGACTCTATTTGTTTTCCTTTGCCCATTATTTTGCTTTCAAGTCTTCCGACAACGATGAAATCACTAATAATACTGAATAAATATGCGTAAGTGAAGAAAGCAAAAAAAATATAACGGTACTTTTCCAAAGAAATTGCAAAAACACGTGTTTTCTTGTATTGTATTTAAACTTTTGTCCAGCGTATTTTTTGAGTTTTTGATGAATTTACAGTTATGCGACAAATACAAATTTTTTGTTATTGTGTTTGCTTACTGATAGACTGCAAAAAAACTGCTTACTTAGATTTTCGAAGTTAAAATTAAGATTTGTGGGGTGTATTTAAACTTTAGTCCCTGACTGTACATATATACATACAAATAATTTCCATACCAATTTAGTGAAGAGATTGTAGTTTGTAGTTCGTACACGTACCTACTTACTACTTCCAGTGTAATGCTTCTGCGCTTTCTTTAAATGAACTACGAGTATATGAATGGATGCATATTTTGTATGTACCTACCTAAAACCATTCGTTCCTTCATTCAAACGTTGTGACTTCAGAGATCAATACCGGTGTTGAAGCATTGGAATTTCTTTTGTATTTGTCAATGTTAAATCGATGCCTTCGCTTTGTCTCTTCCAGTTTGAGGTTTTACGTCTGTTCAACATCCATAAGCAGTAGCAACAGCATCAGCAGTCATCACTGCTCTGCATAAATGTACAATGTACATAATTCTATGAAATGGCCCATCTAATCTTTCATTACCGTCGCTTGTTGGCTGCTGATGGTTACTTCACGTTTTACGAGTTCCTTGTTCGTGTCATTTGTTCGTGTTTTATAGTCTTCGCTGTAAGTTCATTTATACTACAAGTACATGTACTTGAATATACGTATGTGTGTGAGTATTTTATTACATAAGCAACAAGAAGCCAACAAAAAAAAACATTATCGCCCCATTCACTTTCCATCTATGTATCTACATATGTAGCGATGTAGCTTATTTTACAAACTGGTTTCAATGTTGTTTATTTACCACAACAACAACAACAACAATATTACTAATCGCAAGACCCAAGCCATAAGAATGAATACAAAACGAATAATGATGTTAGACTTCTCCTTTTGCCGATTTTCTTGTTCTTGCGCTTATTTAATTTCAAATAGAAATGAAAACAATACAACAATTAGTAAAAACAGGAAATTTTACGTTGTCGATAATCTGGGCTAAATCTGTAAATTCTTTGATTATATTTCTGCATTGCTGTTCATTTTCAAAGAATTGCCTCATTTGCTCTATTATATATGTATATTATGTACTATTAATTCTTCTTCTTCTAGTTCTCGTACAATAGCTTATCAAAGTCACCATATGGAAATGACCATAATGTAATGTAAATTATTCCAGTTTTGTTGTTGTTTACATCCTTATACTTCTTTTCAAATTTGTTTGCATTTACTTAATTTGCTTCTTCTTCCCTTTCTCCTATATTCATATTGTTTATATGACGAATTTATTGTAGACGACAACGGCATTTTGTCTCATTGCCTTTTTTTAGCTTGCTCTTTTGTATTTATGCTCTGTTGTCATCTAATCTTTCCAACAATATCTTTCTTTGCTATTTGAATTCAACATTCAAAATGAAATAAAATTTTGTGCAGTACATTATCTCTACAGCAACATCGTCATATACATAAACCAAATAAGGCGGCAGCCAGAAAGGTGAATGATCAAACGACCAACCAACCAGCACATATACATACATACATATTTACCTTAATTCTTATACTGATGTAGCTGTTGCTGTTGCTTTTCTGCTTATTTGTTGCAGGTAACCTCATGCATGCAATAAATACACGTACATACCCGTACCTACAGCACCAGCACCAGCAGCACAGCAGCAGGGATTTTACTTGGCAGGGACACAATATTGATGTTTCGTGTTACCATAACGTATTTATCACATTGTTGTAATCGCAGATTCGTTATTGTTGTTGTTTTTGGTATTTTTCTTCATCCTTACTTTTCCTCTCTCTCTCTTTCTCTATCTCCCACTATCTATCATTCATTGAATCTACTAATGTTACCTTATATACAAATAAACACATATATGTACATATGTATGCATTTAATTCGCTTCAAGGGGGTCTAATCATATTTGTGTAGTCGTATATATATTTGTTTTTGTTTGTTTGTGTAATTCTCATTATTTAACTTTTTGTTGTTTTTGTTTTGGTGTCTTAATTACTGCCTTCATGGACCTTGAATGTCGGCTGGCATTTTTCATACATAAGATGATAAGATATTTACGAGTACTTATGCATGTATGCACGAGTATATGACATTCATGCAATCATACAGTTCAAAATTGTCTTATAATTAATCAATGTAGGCGACATGTACAGTCAGGGACTAAAGTTTAAATACACCCCACAAATCTTAATTTTAACTCGTATAAAGCATTGCTGCGAAAATCTAAGTAAGCAGTTTTTTTGCAGTCTATCAGTAAGCAAACACAATAACAAAAAATTTGTATTTGTCGCATGGATAACTGTAAATTCATCAAAAACTCAAAAAATACGCTGGACAAAAGTTTAAATACAATACAAGAAAACACGTGTTTTTGCAATTTCTTTGGAAAAGTACCGTTATATTTTTTTTGCTTTCTTCACTTACGCATATTTATTCAGTATTATTAGTGATTTCATCGTTGTCGGTAGACTTGAAAGCAAAATAATGGGCAAAGGAAAACAAATAGAGTCTGGTGTTAAAGATTTAATAATGAAACACTTTAAAAAAAGCAAATCCTACCGTGATATAGAAAAAATTTTGAATTTGTCCTGTGCAAGTGTGCAAAACGTAATAAGAAAATATAAAACTTACAAAACAGTGGAAAATAGGCCCAGAACTGGTCGACCAAAAAAACTTTCTCGCCGAGATGTAAACCTTATCCTAAGAGAAGTGGACAAAAATCCAAAAATAAGTGCGCCAAAGTTAGCCGGTAGTATTGCTGCGGTGTCAGACAAACATGTTCACCCAAAAACCGTACAAAGAGCTTTACGGTATAACGGCTATCGCAGCAGAGTTCCACGTAAAAAACCGCTTATTTCTGAAAAAATAGACAACTTCGTCTGGATTTTGCAAACAAGTACAAGGATATGGATGAGGACTTTTGGCGAAGAGTCTTATTCACAGATAAATCTAAATTTAATATTTTTGGCAGCGATGGTCGCGCAAAAATTTGGCGCAAGCCCGGCACAGCACTTCAAACCAAAAATTTAATACCAACCGTTAAACATGGGGGCGGTAGTGTGATGGTTTGGGGAGCAATTGCAGCAGATGGCGTGGGACACTTGGCTTTTATCAATGGAATAATGGACAAACACGTGTATAAAAGTATATTGGAACAAAATTTGCAGCCTTCTGAAGATAGCTTGGGTCTGGGAAGAAGTTGGATATTTCAACAAGACAACGACCCTAAGCATACCGCGCATTTGGTGAAGGACTGGTTGCTGTATTATGCTCCACGTCAGCTCTGTAGTCCTCCCCAATCACCGGACTTAAACCCAATTGAACACGCTTGGGAATTATTGGACCGAAAAATCAATCGCGCAGCTTTAAAGAACAAAGAATCCCTTAAAGAGGCTCTGAAAAAGGCCTGGTCAGAAATCAGCACATCCGAAACAGAAAATTTGGTTCTGTCTATGCCACGTCGTCTGCAGGCAGTCATTGAAGCTCAAGGCGGACCTACCAAATATTAATTTAAGTTTAACGTTTTTTAATTAAGCTAAAATCAGCTAAAGAAAGAAAATTTTGTATTGTATTTAAACTTTTGTCCCATGTATTTTTTTAGTTTTTTATGAATTTTAAGTTATCTATGAAAAAAAGTGAATTGTTTTGGTTTTCGATATTGGTCATTATTCAACTAAAAATAAACTGCATACTTACATTTGTGTTAAAATGCTTTATTTTTATTTATGGGTGTATTTAAACTTTAGTCCCTGACTGTAGATAAATTGGACCTTACTACAGTGAAATTTTATTCATATATGAATACGAACATATATAGTTATATGCAAAGTTTAGCAGCAAAATTTGATTCTACGAAGAAATTTAAGTATTCGAATTAGTAATTCTAAGAATTTTCCTCATTTCAAATTTGCTATTCACTAGAAATATCCATCAAGTATTTACATTTTGGGATCAAACATCCAATATAAACAAAAATCAGATAGTGGTAATATTCATTACTTATTTAGACTTGTCAAATAAATATCAAATTCTTTGAACTTTTAATTGTTGTTTCGTTCGTTTTGTTCCAGTATTTCCGATATTAAAGATGCCTCTCGTCGAAAATTTCTCTAAAATCATGGAAATAATCGAAGAAGACCAGCATTTTAGCAGTCATAGCATCGCTTACGAGCTAATAATCGATCACAAAACAATTTTAAAACATTTGCATTAAGCTGAATTCAAAAAAAGCTCAATGTTTGGGTGCCACATGAATTGACATGAAAGAAACATGACGCAACGAATTTCCATCTGCGAAGCCTTAGCGAAGTGGAACGTAATTGACTTATTTCTTAAACAAATGCTGTCTGGTGATGAAAAATGGGTCACTAAAAATAGCGTTGTATGAACTCGATCGTTGGAACCGGACCGGACTGAACAGGAGAGGAACCATCTACTATGAGCTCTTTCCACAGAGCCAAACACTAAATTTGGATCTACAATGTCAGTAATTGAAACCTTTGGAAGAGGTTGGTTGCGTTTCATCAAAGTACACCCATCTACAGTGACTTTGGGGCCTTAGTTACGAAGTTATGATGCCTCCACATTATAGTTCGGTGCTGATTGTTGTTGTTGTTGTAACAAAAAAAAAGATTTGAAAATCACGAATAGGTATGCATATTAGTAATGGAATTCGTTTGTATGCAGATTCGTGATTTCGAAATGTATGATTTAGGGTAGCAATCTTTGGTCCGAATCCAGGTGGCGACCCAGAGTTCGGAGTTAGTTCCGGGGCGGAGACCCGATTGCAATGAGAACGGTTTTTCGAAGCAGGTATCATTACAAAACTTCCTTTGTTGACTAAAATAAATAAATACTTCAATAAAGAAATAAATTCAAGAGAACATTGTGAAAATCACTTAGAGTTATCGCCAATAAGAACCAGGGATTTGAGACATGCATCATGTAATTATCTGCAAAACTTCAAGAAAGTATAACACATAATTGATTCAAATTGGACAATTCAAACTATATTAAAGAAAGTCATGAAACAAATGTGGAAATATTGAACTTATTTGCCCCAACCTTGTACAATTTGGTTGTCTTCCTAAATCAGATCAAATAAGTAGACAGGAGACTACTATAGAAGTATATTTTTAAGTATTGATGTTGTTGTAGCAGCAGGAATACGGAAATGTTAATTAATGCCATTATTGGCAACGGTGTTGTTGTTAGCGTCGGTGTTGGCGTTGGCATCGGTGTTGTTGTTGATGTCAGTGACGCCGCTGGTATCGGTGCTGTTGTCATCCACTCTCTCGTACAGCGGCAAATGCAGGAAGCTTGCAACATCATGTGGAGCCGTCCATAGTGCCTCAACTCGCAGGTCTGTAGGATTCGCAGCACACGCGAAGAGGTGTTCTACAGTGTGCGGACCGATATTACAGTGTGGGCAGATGTCCGGAACCTCAGGATCCAAGCGTGCGCGATAATGAGCCAGCATCCGTGACCAGCCAGATCTGAGCTCTGCGAGAGTAGCTCTGGTCGCCCGCGGCAGCTCCCGCTCCCTCAATGAGATGGGCGGAGGACGGCCTCCTAGCAGAATGTTGTGCTGAACACTTGTCACCTCCTCCACGATCTCGGTGTGGACAGATCTCAACGCCAACCTGTAGTCTGTAATGACGTCTGCCAGTTCCCCAATGTACGACTGCACGTTCCTGCGTAGATTTCGTGGTGGCGGTTCTCGCAACATTAAGTCCCTGTTCGGATACCCTGCAACATGGCAGGCAAGCAAGAACTGTTTGGCAAGCAGCGCGTTGTGAGACCTCACAGGAAGAAGCGATATTTCCGCATGAAGGTGGTCCTCACTGGACATTAGGTGGCAGCCGGTGATCACCCTCATCGCTGCGTTTTGGCATGACTGTAGGCCGGACCAGTGTGTGTCTGCAAGTTGAGGAGTCCACACTGCAGCCGCATAATTCGCAATCGGTCGGGCTATCGCCTTGTAAGTTGCCAGCAGCGTCTCTTTATCTTTGCCCCAGGTACTTCCAGCAAGTGACTTTAGCACATTGTTCCGCTTGCTCAGTCTGGTTTTGATGTTTGTCGCGTGAGCTGCGAAAGTAAACATGTTGTCCAGGGTCACACCTAAGATCCTAGGGTGTAACACCGTGGGCACAACGGTATCTCCGATGGTGATGGTAACCGTCATATGTACCTCTTTTGTCCAGGTGGTGAACAATGTGGCAGAGGACTTGGTGGGTGACAGGCGAAGATTATGGTGGCGGAAGAAGTCGGACAGCGAAGCCAAGTAAACATTCAAGCCACGGCACATGGAGTCGATGTCATTACCCGATGTCAGGATGGAGCAGTCGTCCGCATACGTTACCAGTGTAATACCTTCTGGTGGTGGTGGAAGGTGAGCCATGTAAAAGTTAAACAAATGAGGGGAAAGAACTCCGCCCGTGGGACCCCTAGCTTCAACCTTCTATGCCTTGACGTCATATTCCGGAACTCCACAAAAGACGTCCTGCCACTGCGGTAGTTAGCGAGCCATCGCTTAAGGTTGTTCTGTAGGGACGAACTCGCAATATAATCTGTCAAGGTGGTATGACAAACGGTGTCAAAGGCCTTCTCCAGGTCAAGCGCGACCAGAATCGTCCGGTGACAGGGTCGGTGCTGGTTGAGACCATCGCTGATCTGAGAAGTTATACGATGGAGTACCGTGGTGGTACTGTGCATTTGCGGAATCCATGCTGATGTGGTGCCAGTGGGAGGTGTTCAATTAAAGCTGGTAGCATTGTTGCCTCCAGGGTCTTGGCTATTGGTGACAACAGATATATCGGTCTGTATGAGCTGCCGATATCTGAAGCTTTCTCTGGCTTTTGAATAGGTATTATTCTACCCGTTTTCCAGACTTCAGGTATAATGTGCGTTCTGATGGATAGGTTTAAGACCGATGTCATATAAGCTATTGCAGACTGTGGTAGGTGTTTTAGCATTACCATGGAGATCCCGTCAGACCCAAGTGCCTTTCAGGTCTTCGCCCGCTTTATAGCCGCCTCCACCTCGCCGGATGTAAAGTCCCATTCATCGTCGAGAGCCTGCAAGCGTTTCAGAGTCCTGCGAATACCAGAAATAGCGTTTGATCTTTTAGCGAGGTGTTCAACAAATTGTTTGCAGAAACTCTGTGCGCATTTTTTGGCATCGTGCAGTGGAAGACCTTTGAAGGCAACCGCCGTGGAGCCGCTACGTTTAGTAGTGTTGGATAAGGCCTTGATCGTGGACCACAGCATCCTCGAACCAAAATTACTGTTATCTAGGTGTTCACGCCATACTCTTTGACGGTGTTCGGTAGTGAGTTTGCGTATCTTCATATTTAGCTGTTGAATTCTAGGGTCCCCTGGGTTGTAAGTGCGTAGCTCGTCGCGCTCATCTGCGAGGAGTGCAGCGGCAGTGGGAAAAAATTATCTTATCAAGAGGATTCTTCCTGCAGGAATAAATCGAGAGGCCGCTTTGACAATAATTTTTCGAAGACGCTTTTCTCCCTTGCGTACACAGATGGGGGTGGCTCCATGGAGATTTTGATGTTGATAAATTCAGTGAAGCTCTTCCATTTTGCTTTGTTGAAGTTTATGAAGGTACGCTTCTCTGACTCGCAAAACTCTTCCACTCGATTCAGCGTGATGACAATAAGTATATGGTCCGAGCTTAGAGCCGTTTCGGTGTTCCAGAGGGTCCCAGTAAGAATTGATGTGCTCGCCAAGGTGACATCTGTAGCAGTACTGCTGGAGCCCTGTATGCGTGTTGGAACATTCTCATTCAGGATGCCATAGTCAGAACCATCAATTTCGGAACACAAATGGGTTCCGCGTGAGTCACAGCTATGTGATGTAAACCACGACTCGTGGTGTGCATTGATGTCTCCCATGATAAGCCGATCGCTGCCGCGGAGCAAATGCGCAATGGAGGCTTGGTATTGAAAAGGACAGCAGCTAACCGGGGGAATGTAGACGTTCACTAATTCAATTTAAGAGCTAACTGATTTAACGGCACTCTATATCTGACTGAATTGTGGATCACGAACGCAAGCCCTCATCCGTTGTTCCTGCTTCTGTCTTGTCTGATTAGTAGTTGCGAGTAGTTCGCAACATGGGTGAGGTTAGAGTTCGGTGTTAGCCTGGTCTCCTGTATGGCCGCAACACAGATGTCGTGTGAATCCATAAAGTTTGCAACTTCATGAATTTTGCCGGAAAGTCCATTGCAATTGAGTTGAATCACACGACGACGAATGACGATGGTGTACTGCTTTCGGCATTGTGGGCACCTAGGGTGCCGTAAGGCTGAAGCGCATGAGGCGGGTGCGACTGGTCATCAGCAGGCACTGGATCGCATGTGGTGTTAACCTGCAGGCTCGAGTTTGTAACTGGAGGTCTAAGTCGGTGAGCCGATGGCACAAGCTGGTAGTTACTGTTGTAAGGGTAACCATTTGTGGTGTCGCTTTGCAATTCCGTGCTCACTCCTCTGCAACACGCAGCAGTGAAATCGACACTCCATGCTCGATGAGATCGAAGACCCGAACAGGGACGCAGGTGGCACCTTTCCTGACAAGAATTGCATCGAACTAATGTGCAATTCCTAGAAATGGGGTTTGAACACACTGAACATGTCCATGCGTTAGCGCACCGTCTGATCGTACACGGTGGACGAGGGTGTGGATTGATGATGGGTTGCTGTATCGTTGGGGCGGTTGCTTGACTACAGCAGCCGCCGATGAATGAATCATTCCAGGCACGATGTGTTGTGAGAGCCATTACATCGCACAGAAACAGCTGAGATGAATTGCACTTCCGCAAACACAACAGAACCAGCCATCTCGCGGCAGTTCACCAGTGCACGGCGGTCGACCCCTCACCGGTCGTGGCAGCCGCTGATCTGGCCGGATCTCGATGTCACAGCATCTACTCACATGTCCGGCGTTCCACTCAGTGTGCCGACGCAGGCCTGAGCAGTTCCTCAAGTGTGTCCATTCGCCACAACCGTTGCATATCGCTGAGGTGGCATTGTGGTGTATTGATCTGTTACATACGGGACAAATCCAGGTAGGACCGGGATTTTGTTCCACTCCGGCACACATCAATAGGATGAGGAGCAGCGTAGCCGGTATAAACTGCTCCTTTAGGCAAAAAACAAATAAACATTTCCGTATGCGCTGAGATGAACGGTCTTTAGTCGACCAGTAAGGTCGAGTGCTTCCGGGATGTAGACCCATCCGTTCTTGGGAAGCATTTTTAAGTATTCGTTTCTGGCTGCTACTCATGTAAACATTCATGATCATCTTTACTCATATTAAGATTCCAAAATATCAAATAAAAAAGAAGGAAATAGAAATGCGAAAATATGGTTAAAAAAACCTATAATTATTATTTAAACCAGTGTAAAGGTCCTATTTGTGATTCCTCCACTAACTTGGCTTAAGAATTTGAAGAAAAATAATATGTTTTATAAGAGCCCGTATTAAATGTTTACTTTATATCAAAATCTTCTGTTCAATTAACACTACTCCGTCAACCCGTAAACCCTGAGTGATTACAATAAATACATTTGTATGACTCTAACACATCTGACATGAGTAAAAGTCTACAAACTTATAGCTAAATTAAGAAAAGTTTTTATAGATACCATAACATATTATAATCACCATAAAAGGTATGAAGATTATAAAGTATTTCGAAAAATAGCCTCTATCAGTGGCAACATATGAGCTCATATACATTTTTTACTGTTTCAAAGCGTAGATACGAATAATTGAAGTCAACAGTTTGTTTTTGTTTGTTTGTATAAACATAAGCAATAAAATTAAAGGAGAAATACAAAAACCATTACTCAACATTCATAATAGGTATGCCCACTTATGGGCGTTGTTCTCCTTTGGGAGCTTTCACTGTACTTTGAGTACTTGTATTTATAAGTGCTGTGAAAACCATAAAAGTGCACAGACGCCCATAAAAGGTTTACAATGTCTACATATATGCATCTATGTATGGACATATAGCTTTTTAGATACAATTTAATGGGTGTACACGTGTCAATAGTTTTGTGAGTGTGTTGAAATTTCATGACCATTTCTTCATTTTATTTGTGTCTCAGTATCTCAGTCTCAGCCTCAGTATTGTAGCAATTTTTTTTCTTTTTCATCATTCTTTCACACCTACGTTCTTCTTTTCAACTTTTCTACTTTCTTTAACCCTTTATTATATAATTATTTGCATGTTCATATAGTATATGAACATGTATATAATATATGTGGCAAGAGTTCACTTGCAACCCTTCTACATATGTACTCTCATATTGCGACAATTGCAAACGTAGAATAGTTATTTATGCGAATGAGTAAGTTCTTACGCTGGTGATTATAGTTTGCTACTCTACTATGCTGGCCTAACTAACACTTTGTTCGTCACGTCCTAAACAGAAATGAACTGCAGATTTTGCGTTAATTTTTTATGTCATGTTTACGTTTTATAATTAAATACAATACTCGTGTTCGAAGCTACATTAAAGAAAGCACGTTTTCTATCCAAATATTCATCATAGACAACGTGCGATACACGTTGTCTTTATCTTCTGTCGTTTCTTCTTCTTCCTATTTTTATAATTTTCATGGTTTTGCATACATTCCCGTAATATTATTCATGTGTGCGTGTGTATGGCTTGTTGGTTAAGATAAAAATCATATAAACAAATAATTCATGGCGTGTATGTGTTTTTTGTCATCGTCTTTCTTTAGCCATTTTTATGAAAAACAATTTTTGTAAATTAAATAGTAAATGTTTGGCAGTGAAATAATGATTAGATGCATGATGGATAAGCGTGGTAAGTTGAAGAATTCTAACAGCTTTCCTAATCATGGAGCTATGGTAGTAGTCAGCGAACAAAGACATGCTTTATATAATTCATTTGCTATCTTCAACGAATTTACCACTGCCTTCAATTTATTTCTAGACAAATTCGATTATGCACTTTTTTTATGCACATTAAAATTATCATACCATCCGTATGTCTCTTTTCTACAGGGTGATTATTTAGAGCCTTCGGACTTGATTAAAAAAAAACACGGTATCTCACGAATAAATCGATAATTAACACTGGCGGATACAGCTGCGATAATTTCCTCTGTCCGCAAGCTACGTATGCTTGTTGGTGGTTTAATGTCCAATAGTGTAAATTTGGTGTGAAATTTAGTCACAAGATTCGGTATAGCCGCCTCAGAAAGTCACCCAAACTGGCCATA
Source organism: Megamerina dolium (assembly GCA_963854835.1). Lineage (NCBI taxonomy): Eukaryota > Metazoa > Arthropoda > Insecta > Diptera > Megamerinidae > Megamerina > Megamerina dolium. Next base: position 59,360,859 of record OY978526.1, on the reverse strand, counting down.
AAATGAATGAATGAATGAATCGAGCATGAATTTTGATCATATAGTTCAATAATCTGAAAGCGTTTGTAAGTCGATTCATGGTTAAATTATAGACCAAACTGAACATGGTTGACAGTAACATATTATACGAAAACAACTGAGCTGCCAAAAACAGTGTTGCCAAAAAGAAAGTTGCTAAAAAATCACCCTGTAGATAAGACATAGTGAAATACAGAAGAATTCGCCTACGACACATTAAATTAACACATCAACACATAATATACAATAATATCAGTAGCACATGCATGTGCACATATCACTAATAACCCCTAACCATATCCAAACCTGTTCCTGCAATCGGGTCTTCGTCCCGGAATATGACCTGGTCATTCCAGGTCATATTCCAGGACGACTCAGCACTACAAATACAAATACAAATAAATATCTTGCGCTGCCTTTAACACTCAAAGAAAATTAATCTACCATAACGACAATCCCATCCAATCGATCTCAAACCCAACAACCAAAAACATCATTAAAGTTACAATACCTCAAAGCCTCAAATCTGAAATCTTCAAATATATACAACAATAAGTTTAGCTTATAATCTTAATATAAATAAATAAATAAACATATAATCAATTTGAACCTAATTCCCTGCTTCAAATGAGTCTCTAATTCTCCATTGAAGAAAATTTTAGAAAAAAATATTTAAAATCGAATTAAAAGTGGGAATATTTACACGAGTACATTGATTAATTAGAGGTATCAAAATTAACTCCCAAAGTTATCGGTCTCAAAATTGATATATATGTTTATTTTCATCAATACACACATGGGTACATAAATGGGCGAAATCTAATGAAATCCATGCCTACTCACGCTTTGTTATATATGTTTTCACAGTGTGGCAACGAAATTATAAAGTTATCAAACTGATATTCAGTACATATTATTATTTTTAGTATTGAATGGGCTGGAATGGATGAAAACTACGCTAACCTATGATATATAAATATATGGTATATAAAGCTGAAGGACTCTTAAGGACTGAAGCTCACCTTACGTTGTACTTTAATTTTTATTTACGTACAAGTATATTTGTAAATGTATGCGAGAAGAAATATATCTTTTCTTTATTAAAAATTCCATTTTTATTAAAAATTTGACATTTTGAAAGAATGGTACTTTAAATGTTTTATGTAAAGCCTTGGCTGTAGATATTGAAGCACGGTTTAATGGTGCCCATGATTTTTTCTTCGTTGGTTATCGTAGTGGACACATTTTTCATCACCAGTGACTACATGATGCAACATTTATTTGTTTATGCCTAGCATCGGCATCGGCGTTCAACGTTTCTGAACTTTAGCTCGAGTGGAACCCAATTTCATTGATTTTTAATCATTCACAACCATTTTAAATGACGAGAATTGTCTTGTTGAGTCTCTTCTTGTTATGTAAGTGCTAGTTTATCTAGCGCTGAGCACGAATCGTTTTCCATCTTCAACAAAAGTGTCATGCTGTTGGCGTATGCCGACGATATTGATATAATCGGCATGAATACGCGAGCAGTCAGTGCAGCATTCTCAGAGAGTCGCGTCGAATGGGTCTTACGGTGAACGAGGGCAAGACGAAGTATCTAGTGTCAACAAACAAAGAGTCCCGGCGTCTTGGACACCGCGTTCCTGTTGACAACTACGCTTTTGAAGTAGTAAGGGACTTTGTCTATCTTGGAACCAGCATTAACAGCAGTAATGACGTCAGTCTGGAGATATTGCAAAGGTGCAAACAGGTGCCACTTTAGGTTAAGTAAGCAATTGAGAAGTCGGGTCGGCTCTCGAAGAACGTAAACTACACTCTATAAGCCTCTAATCATGCCTGTCCTTACATATGGGGCTGAAGCCTGGACATTTTCCACCTCGGATGAGCGAATACTTGGAGTTTTCGAGATAAAAGTCCTACGCAAGATCTTTGGACCTATTTGCGTTGGTGGCGAGTACCGAATAAGGTACAACCATGAGCTGTACGAGCTGTATTCCGATATTGACATCAAAATCCATCGGCTGCGCTGGCTAGGTCATGTCGAGCGAATGGAAGAACGCGCTCCAGCTAAGAAGGTGTTATATTCGGAATCCGCTGGAGGACGACGCAGAAGAGGAAGACCTAACCTCCGGTGGAAAGACCAAGTACTGGAGAACCTGACGGCGCTTGGAAATTCTAACTGCCGCCAGCTAGCGACGAACAGAGATGGCTGGCGAAGCATGTTATATTCGGCCTAAATCGATATTCGGTTGTTATGACCACATAAGGAAGAAGGAGAAGTTTAGAAAATAAACACACAAACAAAGAATGTAAGCAAATAATATTCTACGGAGGCGCATATTATTAATGTGTAATCGAGTTTGTGGAATTTTTATTATTTGATATTAAACGTGGTAATACATGTTTACGTTTTATGTATTATTAAAAAAAAAAAATGTGGCACATGAAGCCCCAAAGGGCCATTACTGTTGTGCGACTTAAATTTTGGACAATATTAGAAGGGACCTATTTTCTGAGCTTTGTCACAGAGTTCTTTAAGAAGCTTTTTCATGGCATGTTGTTACTGTCGGAAGAATTGCCAATTGCTTGCCGACAGGTGGGTACCGTTCGAAAGAAAAATCTTATCGATATTAAATTTGTTATGCATCAGCCGGGGATTGAACCACGACCTACAGATCAGAAGGCGACCACACTAACCACTGAGCTACGGCAACCACTTATGTGTTATTATTTTAATTAGCAATACTTTAATCTTGTTTTTTGTTGTTGTTTTAAATAATTGTGTTTAGTACGTATATGCGTACTGAAAAGGTAATAAATAAGAGACAGATTTGTTTATATAAATACGTTTGTTTCTTTTTATTGTTAAAGTCTACAAATGTTATATGTCCAATATAAAGGGTTATCCATTTTGCGGTTTCAAGAGTAAATGTAAATAAAACACATATAAAATATTTTTAGTCATGATATTTATTTTTTATTATAAAGTTTGAACGTTGACATTATGTGTGAAATACTACATCATTTAAATGACCACCACGCGAATTGTTGCAAGCATCGATTCTTTTGAGGTAATTTTCGACCACTTTTTGACACATATTGGGCGGTATCTCAGCCATAACGTGACGAATGTTGGTTTTTAAGTGCTCAAGAGTTAAAGGTTTATCTGCATAAACACGGTCTTTCGCGTAGCCCCACAAAAAAAAGTCAAGCCATTTGATATTGCCACGACGAGAAATTACGCGGCCAGAAAATTTCTCTTGCAATAAAGCCATATTCGCTCGAGTTGTGTGGCATGTGGCACCGTCTTGTTGAAACCACATATTCTCTAAGTCGTATTCTTCAATAGCAGGCAAAAAAAAGTCGGTTATCATATGACCATAACGCTCCGAATTGACGGTGACTGTCCTTCCATCGTCGTTTTCGAAGAAGTAAGGTCCAATAACACCTCCGGACCAAAGAGCGCACCAAGCAGTGACTTTTCGTGGATGTAGTGGCCTCTCTTCAATTACTTGAGGATTCTAAGAACCCCAAATACGACAATTTTGTTTGTTAACATACCCACCGAGTGAGAAATGTGCTTCGTCGCTGAAGAAAATTTTGTTCGAAAAATCGCCGTCCACCGCCTGTTTTTCAAGCACCCATTCGACGTATCTACGACGTTGTGAATGGTCAACTGGCTTCAGTTGTTGTGTGAGCTGGATTTTATATGGATGTAGGTGTATATCCAAATGCAAAATACGCCATAATGTGCCGTAAGACAGTCCTAATTCCTGAGAACGACGAAGAATCGACACATTCGGGTCTTCGGCAACACTTTCACTTACAGCAGCGATATTTTCCGTGGTACAAGCGAAACGATGATGCACAGGCCTTACAATATCTGTAACCGATCCAGTCTCTAACTGAAATCTTATTATTTCGAGTTTTTCCGAGCCGTCGAAGACAGTTACGCGTGCTCTTATCGCAGCGCTCTTCGCGACCACCTAAAAGCTGGCCCATCGCGTTTTTCTAAAGTTATCTAACGTTCTATCGAATACCTGATGTATCTGTATCTATGTAATCTCTGTTATGCATGATAAAATTTTCGGTCCATTCAGTTTGAAAGAAAATTTAACGTCGGAAACATCCCGCTTGTTATATACATGAATATCTTTAAATGCGATTTCCCAAAAGTTGCGTTTTTGTAACTGGTTGACATGATATCTCGAAAACTAATTGATTGATTGATTGAAATTATATATCAAAATTTGTGAAAAACCTGTGGCTATCGTCTGACAGATACTTTTTAGATTTTTTTTATTTAAACAATTTTTACAGATGTTTTTAACCCCGAAAACATTAAAAAAAAAATTTTTTTTTTAAAGTTGCCTGTTCTGCGAAATTTTCAAATTTTGAAAATGCCATCTGTCAAACGATAGCCAAGATAGCCAAATAAACATTGTATTTATATAAACAAGTTGAATGCAACAAACCGCACCTCGATTGCGTTTTTAGTTTTCCTATAACTAATATTCAAAAAAAGTGTCAAAAATGAAGCCACAAGGTAGAAGACCCCCTTAAGCGATCAATTTTCGCAAATGTCAGACATTGAACTGAAAAAAAAAAGAATTTGTTTTAACAACTCAGTTTGACAGATGTCGAATTCTAGCCCTATACTTTTGAAACCGCGAAATGGATAACCCTTTATATTGCGTGTATTTCTATATTTTTAATGAGACTTTTCCCCAAATGCGGTTGACTATTACGGAATAGCGTATCCATTTTTTGTTGTTGTTTGCTTTAATTAAGGCTAAAATTAAATACTTAAAAACAAAATTAGAAGCCACTGCAGCTTTAATAGCACACATATAGTATGTTACATGTGTAATCGTATTATAGGAGTGTATTCCATTGATTCAGTTTAAATAATAACACTAATAATAACAATAATAAAAAACATAGCATTAAAAGTAACAATTATAAAAGACATATTTAGCTTATTGACACAGAAAATATGTATTTCATTTGGAGAAGAAGAGGAAGGTATGATATATTTCACGAAAATTAAATAAATAAAGGTGTTCTGGCGTGTATGTATGTTCACTGTGTTCACTGTATGTGGTATACATACATATACCCGTAGAAATATTTCGATGATAACATGTACTATATATATGTAGAAACTCGTTGGATTGCATAATAAATGGATTCATATTTCCAAAAGGATTTACTATGTTCCTAATAACGAAATTTGAGGAAACACAATATATTTAAATATGCACATATAGACGTAAGTATGTGTAATAAATATAACAATAAAATTTTAAATCCATTTATCTCCTTTCAATTATTGAAACGTATATATATATATATATATATATATATATATATATATATATATACACATATATATATATATATATATATATATACATATATATATATATATATATATATATACATACATATATATACATATATATATATACATTAGGGTGGGTCAAATTGTAGGGGCCGAAAAAATGTTAAGGGGCTCATCGAGATTCTTGTTCTACGGGTCATTTGAAGATACTTTTCCAAAGAAACCATAGCTCTAAAATGATTTTCGAGCCCCCGGCTTTTTCAAAATAGGTTTTTTCCCCAAATACTCAAGAATAGATGTAAAAAAAAAATGCTATTTTCTCTAGCCAAATGTGTATGTGGGGGTTTTTGGATCGAGGAATCCATTTTTGAGATCTATTTTTATTTTTGAGCACCACCAGAGGGCGCTTTCGTTCATTTTTTAATTTTATCGTTTTTTTTTTGAGTAAATTTACGAAATTTTTCGTGTAAATTGACGAATATTTGACTTTCTCATAAGACAACCCAAAACTTTAAATAGCCCAGAGTGTTTAGCGTTAAAAATTATGGGGGAAGGGGGGGGGGGTGGTTATTCATTCACGACCTATATCGAATTTAAGACAAAGAGTAAACAAAGCATATTTTACTTTATTTTTTTCTTCTAAAATTCAACATAACAAATAATAAAAGCATATAAAATGTAATTAATAAAAAAAATTAATTGAATTCAGTAATTAAGAAACAAAACGAAGAGTTTTAGGAAATAAACGCGAAGGAGTTATTTTTGAAAGTCTTTCTTGCTGTCAAGTCTAGCGAATTTTTCACGACTTTCTAATGTCACCGCCATAACTCCTTCTCGATTATGTTC